>LPNX010708104.1:139383-153862 GCA_001517045.1 Pseudotsuga menziesii
CCTCAATATGTATAATCATGAGAAAATTGAAAAATGATACATTAGGTTTGTCCCATGGTATTCATAAATTATAAATTTATGAATACCATTTGAGAGAGAGGTGTCATCATGTCAGAAGTCAAGAGACATGTGCTCAGCCAATTGGTGAGGCCCCTCTTGCACATCCAATTTTTCGATGTTAGACTGAAAAATGACATGTCAATGACTTCAATATCTATAACCATGAGAAACCTGAAAATGATATATTAGGTTTTGATGAACATATATGTGGCCCAACCAAAAAATGAATTTGGATGTAGAACTCACATTTATAAATGAAAAGTTGAGGGATCTCATTTAGCATTCCATTGTTGGATGTTAGGCATAGGATACATAAAATTGACATGTCGTTTATCACTGTAACATCCGCTTTTGGATGTAGGACTCATAAAGCACATGTCAATGACCTCAAAATTGAAATTGGAAGAACAATTTTGTTTGACATAAACATTTCTTTATGTCAACAAATGAAGTTATGTTCCATGTATAAAATGGTAAAATAAATATTTTTTCAATTTTATTGGTTTTGTTCATAACCATATGTTTTTTCATTGTTTTGTTATATAGCTACAAATGGATCCTACCATATGGAGTTCGTTGCCAATGGAGATATTGGAACTGATTTTGTTGTGGGTTCCTTTTTTGACATTGATCCGGTTGGGATCAACTTCTAAACATTTCCAGGCAATTTTGTGGCAACGAGCATTAAGAACTTCTTGGTTGAACAATCACATAACTGAAGTTGGTTTTTTTGTTGAAGTCTGGTGCCCATACGAGATCGAAATACTATATAAGTTTATAAATTCTGTAGTCCATACGCCTTTTCTGCATATTACCAATCCAGAAAACAATTATTCAGTTGAATGCACGGCTGGTTCAAATATTTTGCTATCAATGTTTTGTTCATTGCCAAGTCACAAGCATACTTTATTATTAACCCATTCGAAGGACGGTTTTTATATATAAGCATGATTGAAATTGGAGTGCTTGGATTCTTCACACTCATAAGCAACATCGGTGATCACAAACAAGGATGGATAGTTGTTCATCATGAAGAGAACGAACATGGTTCAAATTTTTTTGTGTCCAGCAATGTGAATAGAGATTGCAAAGAAATTGATGCAACTAGCTTCATTCCAACCCCTCCTAAAGATGCAGCTTTTTTTAATGGAAAAATATATTGGATACATTAGAGAATCATTTCAGAGGAAGATGCTCTATATTCCTATACTATGTGGTCACTCGACATTGGATTGAACAAATGGGTTGGTCATGCAATTCATACAGAATGCATCAAATGATCCATGTGTTTGACTGTACATCAAAACCAACTGTTATGTCTTGTGAACGATGGTAGGACAACTATATGGTCCATAACTGAAATGATAGATGTGAGGATTGGTGCATCTGCAGTTGAAGAGGTGCACAGGTTTTGGATATTTGGAAGAGATTTGAGATGGACCCTTTTAGAAGTTATGACACTCCATATAAATACACGGTGTCCAACGTACCTTCCATTTCGGGCTGTGGGGAGTTTTATTCTGATGTGTAGGTATGGCCAAATCCCATACATATATTATGACCTCAACACTTGCAGGGTTACTCATGTAGGACCCGATGAAGGATCATTGCTCCGAAGTCATCGATTGCCTATGCCAGTAGACATCCAATGTACCAACATTGTAATGTCTAGAAATTTTTTCCATCTAACTCTAAGCATGAAAGCATTCGACGATTTACTCCCTTTTCCTACAAATTGGGATGAGTCGTTGGAGTGTTATGGCATGTAAACAATATGCATATTTTTTTTTTTGCATATTTTGTGAATTTTGATCATCTTTTTATATTTTCTACATCCATGTAATCATTAGATATATATCTAAAAAATTATATTTCACCAAATAATATCCATTGTGGATGTTATGTTTTCTTGTAGTGTATGTATCTTTTCGCGATCATCTTTACATTTCGTCATTTTATATTGTACTTCAATTGTACAAGTAACATGCAAAAAAATGTTTCCCTTAGTCTAGCACTTTTAAATTATACTTATGCCTGCAAAAAAAACCTGTGATTTATGAGTGTTTGGAACTAAAGGCATATTTACATCAATCCATTTGCTAAGTGATTCTCTTATTTTGTGTTATAGAAATGGACATGGTCCCTGCGATTTGGAAATATCTACCCATAGACATACCTGAAATGATCTTTCTTTGGTTTCCTTTATCTATGATTATCCGTTTAAAAATGGTTTGCAAAGGTTGGAATCGTATTGTGTCCGAAAACAATTTCATCTCACAATGGAAACACAATCAAACAAAAGAATATGGAGTTTTGGTTGGTTTTGGCTCTTCTGGTAGACATCGGTTCGTTGGCCATTACATTAGCCAAATATGAAAATGTTCATCTCTTTCTATGCATGTCCTAAACAACGACTACAAAATTGAATCCACATGTGGTTCAATTGTTGCAGTTTCATCCTCTAGTATCTTATATTGAAAAAGAAACTACTACATCGCCAATCCATTCACAAAGACTTGTACATTTGTAGGGTCTCTTGGACTTGGTGATTGGGGTTTATTTACATTGTTGAAAAATTTTGAGCAACAAAAATACCATTGGGTATCATTGAAACATATTTATGCAGAATTTCAAACAAAATATTTTATTTCCAGCAGTATCCATATGCAATGGAGACAAACATGTCCTATCGATGGCAATGTTTTGCGGCCCAAAAATCCCATATTGTATAATGAAACAAAGTTATGGGTGGATAGTCATGCGGTTTCTAGAGATAATCATATATGTATATAAAAGCTATGTTGGATAGATCTTGAGGATAACAAATGGGGGTTCCAGTTTACTCCACACTTTAATTCAACATTATCGATTAGCCTAGCATGTTATCGCAATGAGCTTCTTTGTTTTATCAATGATGGGAGAACTACAGTGTGGTCTATAGAGCCAACAAAAAATCAAAATGTTTCAACAAATTCTTTGATAAAAAATGGATGTTTAGAAGGTTGATTGCGATGGAGTATCATGTCTAATTTGACCTTGGGAATTATGGGCAAATGTAGTGGATATTTTCCTGTTGCAGCACTTGATAATTACTTGCTCATGTGCAAATACGACCGTCTTACTTTTGGTTTCTATGAATTCATCGACGCACATTCTAATTTTGTAAGGAAGGATAGAATGTTGGATTCTGCATTATCCAAACTTGAAAATCCAACACACCTAAGTGTTGTTGAGCTTGTAGACAACATATCCATCATTCTAAGTTGCCCAAATATGGATTCTATTGATGATGTGTTTTCAATGGGATAATATAAACATATATGGCATGTAACTTACATGTATGTTATGCAAGTTGACATGTTTGGATGGTTCTTAATCATACTTATTCAAAATATTTCTTCCCAACCTACTTTACCGGATTTTTGGCAGTCAGTGCTACACATGTAATTTTACTTACCTGTACTTATGCAAATCGACATCTTCAACACTTCATTACCATGATTATTGGATCTGTCTCTTCTGATGTTTGCCAATTTACATTCTCTATGAAATAGAAATTATTCATACATGCCAATTTTTATTTTCTTGGATACAAAACTTGATTACAATATTATTTTATATCTTGGCGATCTTCAGCAATACAAATATTATAAGCTAATATTTGAATAAAGTTCAAAACTCTTAGAAATATTAAAGGATAATCTTTGAATAAAGTTGAAAACTTTTACGTTTGTGTTTCTTTTTGCTATACCTGTAGCATGACTTTGTACATTAATATGGTTTGACAAAAACTAATTTTTTTAATTGGAGCAGTGAGAAGAACTTGATGGAAACATTGCGTCACACAAAAAATGAATCCTCGCAGAAACACTATAATAAAAAAAGGAAGGCATTAATAGGAAACGTCGTTTAATATACCAAGAGAATAGTAAGCAAATTGGTGAACAAATAAGAGAACGACATGGTCATTCCTTTGCAAATGTCATTGATTCTCAGGGGGAGCCCACTAAATTCCAGAGCATATCTAATATAATGAGGAGATCAAATCGCCGAAGTCAAGTTATATCATCAACTCCAACATATAGAAACAACTGTAACAAAAGGTTGAATGAAGTTATTGAACCTTTCGTAGATCATACTTTAGGCGAAACATTTTCTAATCATGGCATCGAGGTATAAGGATTACATGGCATTGTCTATATTTGAAAAATTATTTATCTGTACAATATAGATATACTTACATACATGTTCAATGTTTAGATAACTACTTGCAACAATTTTTTGAATCAATCATTTGATGAGCATGAGGAAGCTATGTATAGAAATCAACCAGAAACAGTACAAAATGATAACACCAATATAGCTGAAAGAAGCAGTGGTATAAGAATAATTTCTCTTGGAACAACAAAGGACACGATTTCCAAGTATGCTATGAATGACTCACATAGCCACTCAAACAATGCATTGTTAACGAATGAAGATCAAGGGTTTCGAAATCAGCTCGAAACCGGTTTTCAAATGTCCAGTCCAGCAAGAACTATTTCTATTGGAACAACCAAGGTATTTTTTCACCTATCCATGACAACAACCATGCATTTGACCTTGATCAAAATAAGTTAGTATTAGATACAATACTATTTCATCTTCATGTTCAATAATTCAATCAGAAATTGTTTTGAAATTCCAGGATAGTAGCATCCATGGACATAATTGTCGAAACGACATGACATCGATCAATGTCATTCCGTCTTTTGGTGACGATGACTCTCTACAAAATGTCAGTCAAAATTATGCTGTGTGCAACGAACCGAAGAACATGGACCTCAATCGAAAAAACAATTCTACAGCAATGAATGATGAAGCAATGATTCAAACCCAGATCATGATCAATAGACCAAGTGGAGATGCAAAAAGGACTATTTTTCTTGGAACGTCGAAGGTCTTACTCAGTCTATTCGTACAAAACTTCCATATTTAGATATTACTAGAAGATTTGACATAATATTTAACAACGACATTTTCACTTTTCAGGATAATAGCATTGAGGCTCATCGAGGACACAACATTCAAACCCCAACTCATCTGAACAATATGATGGCAACCAACCTTCATTGTAATTTTCATGATGAAAGCAATTTGGGTCAGGTTTCAGGCGATGGTACTCGACGAAGGCAAGTCAGGAGTCTACATCGTCGCAACAACAGAGGAGAGAGATGTCGACATGTATTGCCTCACTTTACATTAAATGGTAACATCCATGCTCAAGACCCAGCTTAAATATACATACATCAAGAAACATGGTTGAACTTTTCCAACAATTGTCCTCTTTCCATCGAGCATTTCGTGCCAAAATTGATAAATTGTCAATTGTGCAAATGTGTAATAATTGTCTTGAATCATACCCTGGAATGAATGTTTTCAGACAAGATGAAGGACCTATTTGTGTGAGATGTAGGCAAGAGCATGGTGCCCATCATTTTTCTCGTGATAACAACATGAATCCTGTCAAACAACCTCTTGTTTTATCAATTTTGACACAGGTTGAAGAAATTTTAATAGCACGAGTGAATCCAATACTACAGGTCACACATGCACGTGGAGGTCAATATAAATACAGTGGCCATACAATTAGCTTCCCACAGGATATTGTTTCAATTGCTAAGACTCTTCCTCATCGAATAGAATACCTAGACATATTAATTGTCAGGAGAGAAGGGCCTCCATCCAAGCACTATGATTGCATTGTTAGTAGGTCGTGAGTAACGGATGCATTTCATTACAAAATACAGATGGACAAATATTATCGAGATGTTGAAGTTGATCCAGAATTAGTCATATGTCTCCTAGACCAGCCAACAGATGTCTCCTCTAAATTGCATTATATCAACTCTGACATAGCTGAATCATAAGAGATTGATGTATACATTGATAGATTTGGAACTCATCGACTCGAAACTCATCCTTCATCCTTTACAACTAGAATTCCAAATGCACAAAGAGAGATAGAGGAGATACAAAACTTTGTTAACAAAGAATCTTCTTTGTCAGATTTAGATATGGAATGGCCAGAGATCGGTTTGTCTCTAATAAATGAATACAACATAGAAGGTTTGTTTGACATGGCATTTCCAACATTGTTTCCCATGGGCACTGCTGATTGGTTTCAACCACTCTTGAAGGATGTCTGCTTAAATGAGTATGGGTTGCACCTACTTAAATATTGTGATCGAAGGTTTGGAAAACATCCAAGGTTTCAATATTTTGTATTGAACATGATAATGAGACATTGAATCCAAGGAACAGCTACTGTATTCATGAAAAAAAACATTGAAGATGGCATACCTACCACAATTGAAGATTTACGTATGGAGCTCATTGAATTCCCTGACACCAAATTAGCTGAACGATTGATGCGTTTTGGTTCATGTATTTGAGGAACGAAGGAATACTGGAACATATGTCACAGTGAGCTTACTGACATGATATCACAAATCAGTTTCCCAACTTTGTTTTTCACTTTGAGTGCAGCTGATACCAAGTGGCCAGACCTACATAAAGTTATGCCCAATTCTGCACTTGTATTTGCACAGAACCGAAATAGATGGAGAACCGATAATGTTATAAACTATCCACATATTGTTGCAAAGTATATGCATGAACGTTTTAGTATATTCCGTGACAAAATCATTGTAAAATACCTTCATGCTAAATATTACTGGTACAGGTATGTCGTTTCCTTATTCTATTTTTCAATCTAACATGTTAGATTATTACTTGAAATTTTGTTGCAAGATAATATTATTGAAACATGATGAGTTTCATAGGTATGAATGGAAACATAGGGGATCATCACATATCCATGGATTTCTATGGTTAGAAGGTGCACCAGACATGGAACAACTGGGTTGGACAGACACGATAAGAGTTGATGCAGCAAAACGATACTTTGACAACTATGTAACAGCATGGAATCCTCGTGATGCTCACCATAGGAATATATCTATTCATCGACCTCTAGAGGAAGATCCTTTCTTATTGGATACCAGCGAAATATTCAATACAAATACCCTTAACGATGATGAGCAACTAGCGAATCAAGTGCAACGACACACAAGATGCAGTGTTCATTCATGTTTACGTAAAAAAGGTTCCTCCTACATGTGCCGATACAATGCACCATGGGAACTTCAAGAACAATAAAAAATATTTGTCAATGACAAAGGACACAAAAAATATGAACCTGCTCTCAACGACGACAATTTAAATGTCCATAACATTCCTCTTCTTTCAATATGGCGTGCCAATGTTGATTTCTAGCCGGTTCTTTCACGTCATGCAGTTTTGAAATACATTGCAAAGTATGCCTCAAAATCAGAGAGAAGATCAGAAAGCTATCAAGACATGTTGACAAGAATTTCCAATGTCGTTGACTCTGACATTCCCTCTATATGTGCATATAAAAAATTTCTTGCTGAAACAATTGTGGAAAGAGATATAGGAGCACATGAAACCTGTCATATGTTGTTAAAGCTTCCTCTTGTTATTTCTAGCCATAGCTTTGTTTCAGTTAATGTTGGCAGAAAAATATTCAAAAGAGTTTCTTCCAATTCGGATAACAACAAATTTCCAACAGGGTCTGGGTTTCTAGAACACTACCAAAAGATACCTTCGTTTCTGGAGCACTTATCTTTGATTGAAACGGCACGATCATGGTCTTTTAGTGGTCAACATCAGAGAGAACCATGGAAGCCAAGAGATACACCTGTGATAGTTCATGTATGGCCATGGTTCTGTGAAGTTCCTAACAACAATTCAGATTCCTTTGAGCCATTTTTCCTCAGTGAATTACTTCTCTATAAATCATTTAGAAACATTCCTATTGATATTGGAGTCAGCACATAAATTATTATTCATAACTGGAGGATCCTTAGATATCAAGCTTGGCATGTCAATAGGATACCTTTAGAACCAGATACCAATGAAAAAGATGATGAAACACATGAGGATGAACTGATTCATGAGAATGACATGGATGAGTGGGAGATGTTGTCACGTCCTATTCCTCCCAATATTGTTCAAGTTTCAGACATTGATACTCTTGGTTGCAGAGACTTTGACTTGTTCCATGCATGGAATAGTACTACAGGTTGGAATAGAAACTTAGAGGACCCAACAGATTTCATAAAAAGTGTATGCTCAAGAGGATCCATACCAGATATATCACATTCTAGGTCGGCTTCTCCATCCTCTTTTTCTGATAAGAAACGTCTTTGTTTTGAAACTATTATTGAACATTTCCATGAAGGACCTAATGTAGACCCGCTGAAGATGATAATTCAAGGAACTACAGGGATAGGAAAGTATTACCTTATACATTTTCTTGGACATGAATTTTCAATGCATTCCATAAATGGAAATAGCCCTTTTCTATTTCTGGCACCTACAGGAATAGCTGCGTTCAACATACGAGCCAAAACAATTCACTCGGCCCTTAGAATCCCTATTAAAGACTTCAAATATTTACAGGGTCAGTCACTTTATATATTGCAAGAGGAAATGCAATATGTTACACACATTTTAATTGATGAAATGAGTTTCATTGGGCCAAGGTTGTTCATACAAATTGATTCACGTCTTAGGGAGGCATTTCCTGAAAAAAGGTCAGTTCCTTTTGGTGGGAGATCAATGAATCTTGTTAGAGATCTTGGGCAATTGCCTCCTTTCAAAGATATACCATTGTACGTAGGAAACACGGCTAGCAGGGTGTTATGGAAATATTTCAAGAAGGTTGTTACATTGGACACGATATTTCATCAACAAGGCACAGATCCAAATCAAGTCAAATTTAAGAGGCTGCTAACCAACATCAGAAATGTAAACCCAACAGTGGATGATTGGAATCTTTTAATGTCACGAACAGATACAAATATGGATGGTACTAAAATTAATACTTTCAGTTCAAAAATCCATTTGTTTCCTACGAACAGCTTGGTAAATGTACATAATCGATGCATGCTAAAGTCACTTGGAATTCCTATATCATGATGCGTTGCTGAACATACGAATAATAAATGTTTTTCTGATGCTAATGATGACCAGCTTCAACAGGAAGTGATTTTATGTCTTGGTCAGCGAGTGATGTTGACGTGTAACTTGTGGGTGGAAGCAGAGTTGGTAAATGGAGCACTTGGGATAGTTGAAAACTTCCTTTTCTCTGATGGATCCAAACCACCACAACTGCCAATGTATGCTACAGTCTCATTTGATGATTACATTGGTTTACCATGGGATATTAGATATCCCAAATATGTTACAATAACACATATTTCTAGAGGAAATCACAAGCAAATCCCATTGCGTATGCCTTGGGCTCTTACCATACACAAATCACAAGGTTTGACTTTACAAAGGGCAACCATTGATATCGGTATCGCAGAGAGGCAAGGTTTAACTTTCAGTGCAATTTCAAGGGTAAAATCTATTGACGGTTTAAGAATATCTCGGTCGTTTACATTTGAAAGGTATTCAAAAATGGTGAAAAGTGCATATGCTACAATAAGGAAAAAAGAAGAACAACGGTTGGAATCCATTTCAGCTTAAAGATCACAACTATTAGGTTACTAGGTAACTTGATTGTTTATTGTATAAATATTTATATTGACATGTTTCGTTGTTATTATTTGAATTGGTAGGAAGAAATATAGATTGCAAGAGAACAAACCAATTTACAAACTAACATAGTTTAATCTCTATTTATTCATTGTCTTTTCATATAGTTGTCGAGAATAAGATTTTTTCCTATATGTTAACATACACTTTTTCAATATGTTCAATTACAATTCAATTTACAACCATTTGTTAAGCTGTATTATGACATAAAAACATAGTGGCAGCCATTATTTTTTTTACTAATTTATTTGGATTTTTGTTCTTCATATTCTTTTCTATGTGTTGAAAGAGTAAAGATATAGTTAGTTATCTATTTTTTTTCATAAGATCCTCACACAACTAAATGTAATTTTTTTTAATTCGGTTTTATCAATTAAATGTGAATGTACTGATGAAATGTGCCAGAAAAAATAGTATTGAATGATAGATTACGAGATGGCATGCCAATGATTTTGACATATATAACCATTACCATGCAAGTTACCATTTTATGAAACTTACGTTTTGTTATATTGTATGATTTAATTGTTATTTATATCTTAGAGTTTTAGTGCTTATGCCACATTTCCTCCAATGTTGTTTATTGTATCATTTGGTTAACATTATGTTTGAATTCATAAAACCATATATGTTTTTATTTTCAATATCTTTGCGTCAAATCCAAATAAAAAATGGATGTAAAAAAAATCAAACATCGTCCAACAGTATGCATCCGACACCTCATAGATGAACCAAGGTTGAGGCGTCGATTTCAGATACATGTTCTACATCTTGGAAGAGGAAACCTTTCCAAACCAGAAATTCAAAAGGAGATAAGGAAAAAATTTGGCATTACCGGTACACAACAAATATTTATTTACGGTTTTTGTACATATGGACAAAGATCTTCAGGTTTTGGGTTGGTATATGACAAGCTTGAGGAAGCAATAAAATATGAGCCTAACCACAGATTGGTGAAGATAGGAATTTGTGATCTTGGCAAGAAAACCCAAAAAATACTGAAAAAAAAAGCAAAGAAAATTTGTGGTGTCATGAAAAGAAACTAAAAAGATTGTTGAGCCACTGTCATCACCATCTACATAAAAAAAATAGCGAGAGTCCCTTTTCTTTCTGTTCGCATCATTGTATTTATTCAGTCTATCGTTGTATACAGTTATGTAAACGTGTTGAAGATATTTTATAAGTTTGAATAATATTTTGAATTTTGATTTGTTCCTAAGTAATCTGTTGTCAACCTATATCTTATTTATAAGTAGTTTAAATAGCTTTGTCTGCTAGTTCTAATAAATTATTTTTATGATTTGTTATGTTTCTGCTGCAATATGGTAATGTTGGTTGCTTGATTTTTTTTTACATGATGCTATTAATTAAACTATTTTGTAGTAGTTGGGTTTATTTTTGTTTTGAATTTTTTTTCACATTCTGAAATCGATGAGGGGTTGTCTTGGATTCTCATGTTCATTGGTGCTTACGGTGTCTTTTGCCATTGGCTCATGGTTATGTTCTACTGTGTCTGTGTTGAGCAAAGAAATTATTTTTATCATTTACTATGTTTCTGTTGGTAATTACTATGTATATTTAATTTTATTTATGAGTAGCTTAAATAGCTTTGTGTGTTTGTTCAAAGAAATTATTTTTATGATTTGTTATGTTTCTATTGGAATATGGTAATGTTGGTTGCTCAATTTTTGTTACATGATGCCATTAATTAAATTGTTTTGTAGTAGTTGGGTTTATTTTTATTTTCATTTTCTTTTTGCATTCCTTAATCGATGAAGGGTTATCTTGGATTATGATGTTGATTGCTACTTATGGTGTCTCCTCACATTGGTTCATGGTTATGTTCTACTATGTCTATGTTATGCAAAGAAATTATTTTTGTAATTTATTATGTTTCTGTTGGTAATAACTTTGTATTTTTAATATTTTTTTTAGTTAATTGCAAATGGATCTGAGCATTTGGATTTTACTACCACTCGAGTTTCTAGAGATGATTCTCCTATGGGTGCCATTTTCAACATTGGTTCGTTTGCGATCAATATCTAAACATTGTGAAGAGATATTGTCCAGGCCATCTTTTGTTAGCGCTTGGAAAAATAACAATATAGAAGAAACTGGGCTTCTAATTGAAATATTGGGATAGTATCAAAACCATTTTGTATATAATTTTATCAATCGTATAGGAAATACATCTTTGTTGCATGTCCCTTATCCAGAATATAGATATACAATTGAATGTACAGTTGGTTCAATCATTTTACTCTCAAAACATTGTCCTCTACGAGGGCATAAGGATTATTACATCGTAAATCTATTCGACATTAAGCGTTTCTTAAATATAGGAGTTATTGATATAGGAGACTATGGTTTCTTTTCTCTGATAGGAAACATTGGTCAAAAAAAACATGGATGGATACTTGTATGTCATCAGCGTACTAAACACAGTCCTAAATTTTTTATATACACCAATATCCAAAGAGTTTGGAGAGAAACAATTGGCACTGATGGTGAACCTACTGCTCCTAAAGATGCTATTTTTTATAAAGGAAAAATTTATTGGTTGCATGTGAAAATAACTTCTGAAGAAGGTGCCTCGTATGTGTATAGACTGTACTCGCTGAACATTGAAATGAATATATGGGGTATGCATTCAATTTACACAGGGCATAGGAAACGATCTATGTGTCTGACCTTACACTGCAACCGATTGATATGTCTTGTGAATCATGGTTTTCCAAGTATATGGTGCATAGATGAAATCCAGGATTTCAAACGTGGTCAACATTGTGTTCAACAAACAGATAGTCATTTCGAGGATGGTAAAGGGTTAAGATGGACCGTTTTACAAGGTATGACCAGAAATATAAATAGACATTGTTCAAACTATCTACCATTCCAAGAAGTTGGAAATTCTATATTGATGTGCAAGAATGTTGAAATTCCATTCATATACTATGATTTGGAAACTTGTAGTGTTACTCATTTAGCAGTTGATGAAAGATCGTCACTTCCAAATCACCATCTACCGTTGCCAGCAAACAATCAATGCAGTAACATTACCATGTATAAGAATTTCTTTCCTCTAACTCCAAGCATGGTTTTATTCAATGATATTCTCCCATTCCCTCCGACATTGTTTCAGTCCCTATAGGATTTTGGCATGGAATTCAATAGGTTTATGAGTCTTTGTAAAAAAAACTATGTTTTAGTTTTTGCACTTTGTGCAAATTTTGGTGTGTTTTGGTTTCAAATAAAACATGTCTTCATCCCATCAAGATTTTTATCAAGGATATGGAAATTTGGAGTGGCTATGTTCGAGTTTTTGGCTTCAAATCACTATTTTTAATTCTTCTGATCTAAAATAAACATATTTATTTACTGTATAACATCAAAATTTATTGGCTATATCGAGAATTTAATGGAAACAATACTTTACATCTTTTAAATAGTACAACTAATATTACACATCTTGACCTCACACACTAAAAGATTGCATTATAGACAAATTAATAAACAAATCATTCGATTTCAACTTAGTATGATAACAAACATTGCACATTAAAGAACACATTTTTTGCACTTGAAATAACAAAGATATTCCATAATTGACGATAAGGTAATTTATGATGACTTTCCGTACTAAGTTGACATAATGTCAAAGGTTTTTCAACAATTGCATATATTAGTTGCTCAAATTATAATTTAAATAATCAATACAATATTTCACTTTCTCAAGTAACAATTTAAATAATATATGTAATTGTTGCAATTAAATTCCTAGATTTCCTCATTTTAACAATCCATACATTCATTTACATCATATTCATGGATGCATTGCTTACTATTATATTGAAATTGTTACTTTTTGTATTCGTTTAAAAATTTTATTTTTTCATAAACATCACAAATCGTAAAATATATGGAACTGAAAATGCTTAGAAAATAATTTAGTTTCACATTAAATAAACATCAATTAAACAAATGTTGCAGTATTCTAGTCTACGAAAACATCTCAGTACAAACATTGCAGATTATATAACAATTATTCCCACTTGAAATAACAAAGATATTCCATATTTCCTCCACAATTGACATTCACACCTTGTTCAAATGAAGACAACATAACTAGCGATCTTGTAATTTATGATGACTTTCTATACACTGCATGTCACAAGACACCATAAGCATCAATGAACATCAGAATCCAAGATATCCCTTCATCGATTTCAGAATGCAATAAGAAATTCAAAATAAAAATAAACCCAACTACTACAAAACAATTTAATTAATGGCACTGATGTAACAAAAATCTAGTAACCATCATGACCATACAGCAATGTCACAATTCAACTTGATGCTCACTCACTATGATGATCCACCATAGCACTTCATACATTAAACATATATTTGTCTTATGAAATTACTTTTAATGTTGTAATGCAATGAACCACATTAATTAACATAACCATAATACAATATATTCATACAGAAACAACGCAATCGAACATAACCCTTCGTTTATGTCAAAACAGAGTTAACACCTGAAAATTTCACTACACCTAATCGTTGTGCAACATTACAATGGCTTACATATTGTCACATTACCACATTACTCAACATAGCCATAATGCAACATGGCAATTATGTTGCATTGTGATGTTTATCACATGTTATGTTACATTAGCGACATTCATCAAGGGTTGTGTCACATTGTGATATTCGCCAAGGGTTATGTCACATTGTAATAATG
>LPNX010708104.1:162800-177191 GCA_001517045.1 Pseudotsuga menziesii
TCAAATTTTTGGATGCTAGACTGAAAAATGACATGTCAATGACCTCAATATCTATAATCATGAGAAACCTGAAAATGATATATTAGGTTTTGATGAACATATATGTGTCCCAACCAAAAAATGAATTTGGATGTAGAACTCACATTTATAAATGAAAAGTTGAAGGATCTCATTTAGCATTCCATTGTTGGAGTTTAGACATAGGATTATAAATGAAAAGTTGACGGATCTCATTTAGCATTCCATTGTTGGATGTTAGACATAGGATACGTAACATTGACATGCCGTTTATCACTGTAACATCCGCTTTTGGATGTTGGACTCATAAAGCACATGTCAATGACCTCAAAATTGAAATCGGAAGATTAATTTTGTTTGACATAGACATTGCTTTATGTCAACAAATGAAGTTATGTTCCATGTATAAAATGGTAAAATAAATATTTTTTCAATTTTATTGGTTTTGTTCATAACCATATGTTTTTTCATTGTTTTGTTATATAGCTACAAATGGATCCTGCCATCTGGAGTTTGTTCCCAATGGAGATATTGGAACTGATTTTGTTGTGGGTTCCTTTTTCGACATTGATCTAGTTGGGATCAACTTCTAAAAATTTCCAGGCAATTTTGTGGCAACAAGCATTTAGAACTTCTTGGTTGAACAATCACATAACTAAAGTTGTTTTTTTTGTTGAAGTCTGGTGCCCATACGAGATCGAAATACTATATAAGTTTATAAATTATGTAGGCCATACGTCTTTTCTGCATATTACCAATCCAGAAAACAATTATTCAGTTGAATGCATGGCTGGTTCAAATATTTTGCTATCAATGTTTTGTTCATTGCCAGGTCACAAGCGCTACTTTATTATTAACCCATTCCAAGGACGGTTTTTATATATAAGCGTGATTGAAATTGGAGTGCTTGGATTCTTCACACTCATAAGAAACATCGGTGATCACAAACAAGGATGGATAGTTGTTCGTCATGAAGAGAATGAACATCGTTCAAATTTTTTTGTGTCCAGCAATGTGAATAGAGATTGCAGAGAAATTGATGCAACTAGCTTCATTCCAACGCCTCCTAAAGATGCAGTTTTCTTTAATGGAAAATATATTGGATACATGTGAGAATCATTTCAGAGGAAGATGTTCTATATTCCTATACTATGTGGTCACCCGACATTGGATTGAACAAATGGGCTGGTCATGCAATTCATACAGGACACATCAAACGATCCATGTGTTTGACTGTACATCAAAACCAACTGTTATGTCTTGTGAACGATAGTAGGACAACTATATGGTCCATAACTAAAATGATAGATCTGAGGATTAGTGCATCTGCAGTTGAAGAGGTGCACGGGTTTTGGATATTTGGAAGAGATTTTAGATGGACCCTTTTAGAAGTTATGACACTCCATATAAATACACGTTGTCCAAGGTACCTTCCATTTCGGGATGTGGGGAGTTTTATTCTGATGTGTAGGTACGGCCAAATCATGTACATATATTATGACCTCAACACTTGTAGGGTTACTCATGTAGGACCCCATGAAGGATCATTGCTCCGAAGTCATCGATTGCCTATGCCAGTAGAGATCCAATGTACCAACATTGTAATGTCTAGAAATTTTTTCCCTCTAACTCCAAGCATGAAAGCATTCGACGATTTACTCCCTTTTCCTACAAATTGGGATGAGTCATTGGAGCGTTATGGCATGTAAACAATATGAAAAAAAAATTGCATATTTTGTGAATTTTGATCATCTTTTTATATTTTCTACATCCATGTAATCATTAGATATATATCTAAAAAATTATATTGCACCAAATAATATCCATTATGGATGTTATGTTTTCATTTAGTGTATGTATTTTTTTGCGATCATATTTACATTTCGTCATTTTATATTGTACTTTAATTGTACAAGTAACATGCAAAAAAATGTTTCCCTTAGTCTAGCACTTTTAAATTATACTTATGCCTACAAAAAAAAAACCTGTGATTTATGAGTATTTGGAACTGAAGCCATATTTACATCAATCCATTTGCTAACTGATTCTATTATTTTTTGTTATAGAAATGGACATGGTCCCTGCGATTTGGAAATCTCTGCCAATAGACATACTTGAAATGATCTTTCTTTGGTTGCCTTTATCTATGATTATCCGTTTGAAATTGGTTTACAAAGGTTGGAATCGTATTGTGTCCAAAAAAAAATTCATCAAACAAAAGAATATGGAGTTTTGGTTGGTTTTGGCTCTTCTGGTAGACATCGGTTCGTTGGCCATTACATTAGCCAAATAGGAAAATTTTCATCTCTTTCTATGCATGTCCTAAATAACGACTACAAAATTGAATCCACATGTGGTTCAATTGTTGCAGTTTCATCCTCCAGTATCTTATATCGCAAAAGAAACTACTACATCGCCAATCCATTCACAAAGACTTGTACATTTGTAGGGTCTCTTAGACTTGGTGATTGGGGTTTCTTTACATTGTTGAAAAATTTTGAGCAACAAAAATACCATTGGGTAGCATTGAAACATATTTATGTGGAATTTCAAACAAAATATTTTATTTCCAGCAATATCCATGTGCAGTGGAGACAAACATGTCCTATCGATGGCGATGTTTTGCAGCCCAAAAATCCCATATTTTATAATGAAACAATGTTATAGGTGGATAGTCATGTGGTTTCTAGAGATAATCATATATGTATATACAAGCTACGTTGGATAGATCTTGAGGATAACAAATGGGGGTTCCAATTTATTCCACACTCGAATTCAACATTATCGATTAGCCTAGCATGTTATCGCAATGAGATTCTTTGTTTTATCAATGATGGGAGAACTACAGTGTGGTCTATAGAACCAACAAAAAATCAAAATGTTTCAACAAATTCTTCGATAAAAATGGATGTTTAGAAGGTGGATTACGATGGAGTATCATGTCTAATTTGACCTCGGGCATTAATGGCAAATGCAGTGGATATTTTCCTATTGCAGCACTTGATAATTACTTGCTCATGTGCAAATATGACCGTCTTACTTTTGGTTTCTATGACTTCATCGAAGCACATTCTAATTTTGTAAGCGAGGATAGAATGTTGGATTCTGCATTATCCAAACTTGAAAATCCAACACACCTAAGTGTTGTTGAGCTTGTAGAAAACATATCCATCAATCTAAGTTGCCCAAACATGGATTCTATTGATGATGTGTTTTCAAAGGGATAATATAAACATATATGGCATGTAACTTACATGTATGTTATGCAAGTTGACATGTTTGGATGGTTCTTAATCAAAATATTTCTTCCCAACCTACTTTACCGAATTTTTGGCAGTCAGTGCTACATATGGAATTTTACTTACCTGTACTTATGCAAATCAACATCTTCAATACTTCATTACCATGCTTATTGGATTTGTCTCTTCTAATGTTTGCCAATTTACATTCTCTATGAAATAGAAATTATTCATACATGCCAATTTTTATTTTCTTGGATACAAAACTTGATTAAAATATTATTTTATATCTTGGCGATCTTCGGCAATACAAATATTATAAGCTAATATTTGAATAAATTTCAAAAATCTTATAAATATTAAAAGCTAATATTTGAATAAAGTTGAAAACTTTTATGTTTGTGTTTATTTTTGCTATACCTATAGCATGACTTTGTACACTAATATGGTTTGACAAAAACTAATTTTTTTATGCTCATGTAGATATGTCGTCAAAGAAAAATAATAATTGGAGAAGTGAGAAGAACTTGATGGAAACATTGCATCACACAAAAAACGAATCCTTGCAGAAACACTATAATAAAAAAAGGGAAGGCATTAATAGGAAACATCTTTTAATATACCAAGAGAATAGTGAGCAAATTGGTGAACAAATAAGAGAACGACATGGTCATTCCTTTGCAAATGTCATTGATTCTCAAGGGGAGCCCACTAAATTCCAGATCATATCTGATATAATGAGGAGATCAAATCACAGAAGTCAATTTATATCATCAACTCCAACATATAGCAACAACTGTAACGAAAGTTTGAATGAAGTTATTGAACCTTTCGTAGATCATACTTCGGGCGAAACGTTTTCTAATCATGGCATCGAGGTATAAGGATTACATGGCATTGTCTATATTTGAAAAAGTATTTATCTGTACAATATAGATATACTTACATACACTTTCAATGTTTAGATAACTACTCGCAACAATTTTCTGAATCAATCATTTGATGAGCGCGAGGAAGGTATGTATAAAAATCAACCAGAAACAGTACAAAATGATAACACCAATATAGCTGAAAGAAGCAGTGGTATAAGAACAATTTCTCTTGGAACAACAAAGGACATGATTTCCAAGTCTGTTATGAATGACTCGCACATCCACGCAAACAATGCATTGTTAACGAATGAAGATCAAGGGTTTCGAAATCAACTCGAAACTGGTTTGCAAATGTCTAGTCCAGCAAGAACTATTTCTATTGGAACAACGAAGGTATTGTTTCACCTATCCATGACAACAACCATGCATTTGACCTTTATCAAAATAAGGTAGTATTATATACAATACTATTTCATCTTCGTGTTCAATAATTCAATCAGAAATCGTTTTGAAATTCCAGGATAGTAGGATCCATGGACATAATTGTTGAAACGACATGACATCAATCAATGTCATTCCATCTTCTGGTGGCGATGAATCTCTACAAAATGTCGGTCAAAATTATGTTGTGTGTAGCCAACCTAAGAACATGGACCTCAATCGGGAAAACAATTCTACAGCAATGAATGATCAAGCAATGATTCAAACCCAGATCATGATCAGTAGACCAAGTGGAGATGCAGAAAGGACTATTTTTCTTGGAATGTCGAAGGTCTTACTCAGCCTATTCATACACAACTTTCATATTTAGATCTTACCAAAAGATTTGACATAATATTTAACAACGACATTTTCACTTTTCAGGATAATAGTGTCGAGGCTCGTCGAGGACACAACATTCAAACCCCAACTCATCTGAACAATATGATGGCAACCAACCTTCATTATAATTTTCATGATGAAAGCAATTTGGGTCAGGTTTCAGGTGATGGTACTCGACGAAGGCAAGTCAGGAATCTACATCGTCACAACAATAGAGGAGAGAGATGTTGACATGTCTTGCCTCACTTTGCATTGAATGGTAACATCCATGCTCAAAACCCAGGTTTAAATATACATACATCAATAAACATGGTTGAACTTTTCCAACCAATGTCCTCTTTCTATCAATCATTTTGTGCCGAAATTGATAAATTGTCAATTGTGGAAATGTGTAATGTTTGTCATGAATCATACCCTGGAATGAATGTTTTCGAACGAGATGAAGGACCTATTTTTGTGAGATGTAGGAAAGAGCACGGTACCCATCATTTTTCTCGTGATAAAAACATGAATCCTAGCAAACACCCTCCTATTTTATCAATTTTGACACAGGTTGAAGAAATGTTAGTAGCACGAGTGAATCCAATACTACAGGTCACACATGCACGTGGAGGTCAATATAAATAAAGTGGCCATACAATTAGCTTCCCATAGGATATCGTTTCAATTGCTAAGACTCTTCCTCGTCGAATAGAAGACCTAGACATATTAATTGTCAAGAGAGAAGGGCCTCCATCCAAGCACTATGATTGCATTGTTAATAGGTCGCAAGTAATGGATCCATTGCATTACAAAATACAGATGGACAAATATTACCGAGATGTTGAAGTTGATCCAGAATCAGTCATATGTATCCTAGACCAGCCAATAGATGTCTCCTCTAAATTGCATTATATGAACTCTGACATAGCTGAATCATAAGAGATTGATGCAGACATTGATAGATTTGGAACTCATCGAATCGAAACTAATCCTTCATCCTTTATAGCTAGAATGCCAAATGCACAAAGAGAGATAGAGGAGATACAAAACTTTGTTAACAAAGAATCTTCTTTGTCGGATTTAGATATGGAATGACCAAAGATTGGTTTGTCTCCAATAAATGAATACAACACAGAAGGTTTGTTTGACATGGAATTTCCAACATTTTTTCCCACGGGCACTGCTGATTGGTTGCAACCACGTTTGAAGGATGTCCGCTTAAATGAGTATGGGTTGCACCTACTTAAATATTGTGATCAAAGGTTTGGAAAACATCCAAGGTTTCGGTATTTTGTATTGAACATGATAATGAGACATCGAATCCAAGGAACGACTATTGTATTCGTGAAAAAAAACATTGAAGATGGCATACCTACCACAATTGAAGATTTATGTAAGGAGCTCATTGAATTCCCTGACACCAAATTAGCTGAACGATTGATGCGTTTTGGTTCGTTTCTTCGAGGAACGAAGGAATACTGGAACATATGTCACAGTGAGCTTATTGACATGATATCACAAATCAGTTTCCCAACTTTGTTTTTCACTCTGAGTGGAGCTAATACCAAGTGGCCAGACCTACATAAAGTTATGCCCAATTCTGCACCTGTATTCGCACAGAACCGATATAGATGGAGAACCGATAATGTTATAAACTATCCACATATTGTTGCAAAGTATATGCATGAACGTTTCAGTATATTTTGTGATGAAATCATTCTAAAATACCTTCATGCTAAAGACTACTGGTACAAGTATGTCATTTCCTTATTCTATTTTTCAATCTAACATGTTAGATTATTACTTGAAATTTTGTTGCAAGCTAATATTATTGAAACATGATGAGTTTCATAGGTATGAATGGAAACATAGGGGATCAGCACATATCCATGGATTTTTATGGTTAGAAGGTGCACCAGACATGGAACAACTGGATTGGACAGACACGATAAGAGTTGATGCAGCAAGACGATACTTTGACAACTATGTAACAGCATGGAATCCTCATGATGCTCACCACAGAAATATATCTATTCATCAACCTCTAGAGGAAGATCCTTGCTTATTGGATACCAGTGAAATATTCAATACAAATCCCCTTAACAATTATGAGCAACTAGCGAATCGAGTGCAACGACACACAAGATGTAGTGTTCATTCATGTTTACATTAAAAAGGTTCCTCCTACATGTGCCGATACAATGCACCATGGGAACACTAGTCGAAACTATTTGTCAATGACAAAGGACACAAAAAATATGAACCTACTCGCAATGACGAGAGGTTAAATGTCCATAACATTCATCTTCTTTCAATATGGCGTGCCAATGTTGATTTCCAACTAGTTCTTTCACATCATGCATTTTTGAAATACATTGCAAAGTATGCTTCAAAATTAGAGAGAAGATTAGAAAGCTATCAAGACATGTTGATAAGAATTTCCAATGTCGTTGACTCTAACATTCCCTCTATATGTGCATATAAAAAGTTTCTTGCTGAAACAATTGTGGAAAGAGATATAGGAGCACAGGAAACCTGTCATATGTTGTTAAAGCTTCCTCTTGTTATTTCTAGCCGTAGCTTTGTTTCAGTTAATGTTGGCAGAAAAATATTCAAAAGAGTTTCTTCCAACTCAAATAACAACAAATTCCCAACAGGGTCTAGGTTTCTAGAACACTACCAAAAGAGACCTCCATTTCTGGAGCACTTATCTATGATTGAAACTGCACAATCATGGTCTTTTAGTGGTCGACAACAGAGAGAACCATGGAAGCCAAGAGATACACCTGTGATAGTCCATGTATGGCCATGGTTCTGTGAAGTTCCTAACAACAATTTAGAGTCCTTTGAGTCATTTTGCGTCAGTGAATTACTTCTCTATAAACTATTTAGAAACATTGAGATTGATATTGGAGTCAGCACAGAAATTATTATTCATAACTGGAGGATCCTTAGATATCGAGCTTGGCATGTCAATAGGATACCTTTAGAACCAGATACCAATGAAGAAGATGACGAAACACATGAGGATGAAGTGATTCATGAGAATGACATGGGTGAGTGGGAGATGTTGTCACGTCTTGTTCCTCCCAATACTGTTCAAGTTTCAGACATTGATACTCTTGGTCGCAGAGACTTTGACTTGATCCATGCATGGAATGGTACTACAGGTTGGAATAGAAACTTAGAGGACCCAACAGATTTCATAAAAAATGTATGCTCAAGAGGATCCATACCAGATGTCTCACATTCTAGGTTAGATTCTCCATCCTCTTTTTCTGATAAGCAGCGTCTTTGTTTTGAAACTATTATTGAACATTTCCATGAAGGACCTAATGTAGACCCGTTGAACATGATAATTCGAGGAACTATAGGGACAGGAAAGTATTACCTTATACATTTTCTTGGACATGAATTTTCAATGCATTCCATAAATGGAAAAAACCCTTTGCTATTGATGGAACCTACAGGAATAGCTGCATTCAACATACGAGCCAAAACAATTCACTCGACCCTTAGAATCCCTATTAAAGACTTCAAATCTTTACATGGTCAGTCACTTTCTGTATTGCAAGAGGAAATACGATATGTTACACACATTTTAATTGATGAAATGAGTTTCATTGGGACAAGGTTGTTCATACAAATTGATTCACGTCTTCGGGAGGCATTTCCTGAAAAAAGATCAGTTCCTTTTGGTGGGAGATCAATGATTCTTGTTGGAGATCTTGGGTAGTTTCCTCCTGTCAAAGATAAACCATTGTACGTAGGGAACACGGCTGGCAGGGTGTTATGGAAAGATTTCAGAAAGGTTGTTACATTGGACACGATATTTCGTCAACAAGGCACGGATCCAAATCAAGTCAAATTTAATAGGTTGCTAACCAACATCAGAAATGCAAACCCAACAGTGGATGATTGGAATCTTTTAATGTCACGAACAGATGCAAATATGGATGGTACTGAAAGTAATACTTTCAGTTCAAAAATCCATTTGTTTCATACGAACAGCTTGGTAAATGTACATAATCGATGCATGCTAAAGTCACTTGGAATTCCTATAGCACAATGCATTGCTGAACATACGAAGAATAAAGATTTTTCTTATGCTGATGATGACCAGCTTCAACAAGAAGTGCTTTTATGTCCTGGTCAGTGAGTGATGTTGACGTGTAACTTGTGGGTGGAAGTATTGTTGGTAGACTGAGCACTTGGGACAGTTGAAAACATCTTTTTCTCTGATGGATCCAAACCACCACAACTGCCAATGTATGCTACAGTCTCATTTGATGATTACATTGGTTTACCATGGGACATCAGATATCCCAAAATTGTTCCAATAACACCTATTGCTAGAGGAAATCGCAAGCAAATGCCATTGTGTATGGCTTGGGCTCTTACCATACACAAATCGCAAGGTTTGACTTTACAAAGGGTAACCATTGATATCGGTATCGCAAAGAGGCAAGGTTTAACTTTCATTGCAATTTCAAGGGTAAAATCTATTGATGGTTTACAAATATCTCCGCCATTTACATTTGAAAGGTATTAAAAAATGGCAGAAAGTGCATATGCTACAATCAGGAAAAAAGAAGAACAACGGTTGGAATCCATTTCAGCTTAAAGATCACATTTATTAGGTTACAAGGTAACTTGATTTTTTATTGTATATACATTTATATTGACATGTTTCTTTGTTATTATTTGAATTGATAGGAAGAAATATAGATTGCAAGAGAACAAACCAATTTACAAACTAACATAGTTTAATCTCTATTTATTCATTATCTTTTCATATAGTTGTCAAGAATAATATTTTTTCCTATATGTTAACATACACTTTTTCAATATGTTCAATTACAATTTAATTTACAAGCATTTGTTAAGCTGTATTATGACATAAAAACATAGTGGCAGCCATTATTTTTTTTACTAATTTATTTGGATTTTTGTTCTTCATATTATTTTCTATGTGTTGAAAGAGTAAAGATATAGTTAGTTATCTATTTTTTTTTCATAAGATCCTCACAACTAAATGTAATTTTTTTTAATTTGGTTTTATCGATTAAATGTGCCAGAAAAATAGTATTGAATGATAGATTACGAGATGGCATGCCAATGATTTTGACATATATAACCATGACCATGCAAGTTACCATTTTATGCAACTTACGTTTTGTTATATTGTATGATTTAATTGTTATTGATATCTTAGAGTTTTAGTGCTTATGCCACATTTCCTCCAATGTTGTTTATTGTATCATTTGGTTAACATTATGTTTGAATTCATAAAACCATATATGTTTTTAATTTTCCAGATCTTTGTTCAAATCCAAATAAAAAATGGATGTAAAAAAAATCAAACATCATCCAACAGTATGCATCAGACACCTCATAGATGAACCAAGGTTGAGGCGTCGATTTCAGATACATGTTCTACATCCTGGAAGAGGAAATATTTCCAAACCAGAAATTCAAAAGGAGATAGGGAAGAAATTTGGCATTACTGGTACACAACAAATATTTATTTACGGTTTTCGTACGTATCGACAAATATCTTCAGGTTTTGGGTTGGTATATGACAAGCTTGAGGATGCAATAAAATATGAGCCTAACCATAGATTGGTGAAGAACGGAATTCGTGATCTTGGCAATAAAACCCAAAAAAATACTGAAAAAAAAGCAAAGAAAATTCGTGGTGTCATGCCAAGAAACTAAAAAGATTGTTGAGCCACTGTCATCACCATCTACATAAAAAAAATAGTGAGAGTCCCTTTTCTTTCTTTTCGCATCATTGTATTTATCCAGTCTATCATTGCATACAGTTATGTAAATGTGCTAAAGATATTTTATAAGTTTGAATAATATTTTGAATTTTGATTTGTTCCTAAGTAATTTGTTGTCAACCTATATCTTATTTATAATTAGTTTAAATAGCTTTGTGTGCTGGTTCTAATAAATTATTTTTATGATTTGTTATGTTTCTGCTGCAATATGGTAATGTTGGTTGCTGTATTTTTTTTACATGATGCCATTAATTAAACTGTTTTGTAGTAGTTGGGTTTACTTTTGTTTTGAATTTCTTTTCGCATTCTGAAATCGATGAGGGGTTGTCTTGGTTTCTCATGTTCATTGGTACTTATGGTGTCTTTTTCCATTGGCTCATGGTTATGTTCTACTGTGTCTGTGTTGAGCAAAGAAATTGTTTTTATCATTTACTATGTTTCTGTTGGTAATAACTATGTATATTTAATTTTATTTATGAGTAGCTTAAATAGCTTTGTGTGTTCGTTCAAAGAAAATATTTTTATGATTTGTTATGTTTCTGTTGGAATATGGTAATGTTGGTTGCTCAATTTTTGTTACATGATGCCATTAATTAAATTGTTTTGTAGTAGTTGGGTTTATTTTTATTTTCATTTTCTTTTTGCATTCTGAAATCGATGAAAGGTTATCTTGGATTATGATGTTCATTGCTGCTTATGGTGTATTCTGACATTGGTTCATGGTTATGTTCTACTATGTCTGTGTTATGCAAAGAAATTATTTTTGTAATTTATTATGTTTCTGTTGGTAATAACTATGTATTTTTAATATTTTTTTTTAGTTAATTGCAAATGGATCCGAGCATTTGGAGTTTACTACCACTCGATTTTCTAGAGATGATTCTTTTATGGGTGCCATTTTCAACATTGGTTCGTTTGCGATCAATATCTAAACATTGTGAAGAGCTATTTTCCAAGCCATCTTTTGTTAGCGCTTGGAAAAATAACAATATAACAGAAACTAGGCTTCTAATTGAAATATTGGGACAGTATCAAAACCATTTTGTATATAAGTTTATCAATCGTATAGGACATACATCTTTGTTGCATGTCCCTTATCCAGAATAAAGATATACTATTGAATGTACAGTTGGTTCAATCATTTTTCTCTCAAAACATTGTCCTCTACGAGGGCATAAGGATTATTACATCGTAAATCCATTCATTAAGTGTTTCTCAAGTACAGGAGTTATTGATATAGGATACTATGTTTTATTTTCTCTGATAGGAAACACTGGTCAACAAAAACATGGATGGATACTTGTATGTCATCAGCGTACTGAACACGGTCCTAAATTTTTTATCTACAACAATCTCCAAAGAGTTTGGAGAGAAACAATTGGTGCTGATGGTGAACCTACTGCTCCTAAAGATGCTATTTTTTATAAAGGAAAAATTTATTGGTTGCATGTGAAAATAACTTCTGAAGAAGGTGCCTCGTATGTGTACAGACTGTACTCGCTGAACATTCAAATGAATATATGGGGTATGCATTCAATTTACACAGGGTGTAGGAAATGATCTATGTGTCTGACCTTACACTCCAACCGATTTATATGTCTTGTGAATGATGGTTTTACAAGTATATGGTGCATAGATGAAATCCAGGATTTCAAACACGGTCAACATTGTGTTCAACAAATAGATAGTCATTTCGAGGATGGTAAATGGTTAATATGGACCCTTTTACAAGGTATGACTAGAAATATAAATAGATATTGTTCAAACTATCTACCATTCCAAGCAGTTGGAAATTCTATATTGATGTGCAAGAATGTCGAAATTCTATTCATATACTATGATTTGGAAACTTGCAGTGTTACTCATTTAGCAGTTGATGAAAGATCATCACTTCCAAATCACCGTCTACCATTGCCAGCAAACAATCAATGCAGTAACATTATCATGTATAAGAATTAATTTCCTCTAACTCCAAGCATGGTTTTATTCAATGATCTTCTCCCATTCCCTCCGACATTGTTTCAGTCCCTATAGGATTTTGGCATGGAATTCAATAGGTTTATGAGTCTTTGTAAAAAAAACTATGTTTTAGTTTTTGCACTTTGTGCAAATTTTGGTGTGTTTTGGTTTCAAATAAAACATGTCTTCATCCCATGAAGCTTTTTATAAAGGATATGGAAATTCGGAGTGGCTGTGTTCGAGTTTTTTGCTTCAAATCACTATTTTTATTTGTTCTAATCTAAAATAAACAGAGTTATTTACTGTATAACATCAGAATTTATTGGCTATATCGAGAATTTAATGGAAACAATACTTTACAACGTTTAAATAGTACAACTAATATTACATATTTTGACCTCACACACTAAAAGATTGCATTATCAACAAATGCATAAACAAAGCATTCGATTTCAACTCGGTATGATAGCAAACATTGCACATTAAAGAAACACATTTTTTGCACTTGAAATAACAAAGATATTCCATAACTGACGATAAGGTAATTTATGATGACTTTCTGTACTAAGTTGACATAATGTCAAAGGTTTTTCAACAATTGCATATATGAGTTGCTCAAATTACAATTTAAATAATCAATACAATATTTCACTTTCTCAAGTAACAATTTAAATAATATATGTAATTGTTGCAATTAAATTCCTAGATTTCCTCATTTTAACAATCCATACATTCATTTACATCATATTCATGGATGCATTGCTTACTATTATATTGAAATTGTTACTTTTGTATTCGTTTAAAAAAATTATTTTTTCATAAATATCACAAATCATAAAATATATGGAACTGAAACTGCTTAGAAAATAATTTAGTTTCACATTAAATAAACATCAATTAAACAACTGTTGCAGTATTCCATTCTACAAAAACATCTCAATACAAACATTGCAGATTATATAACAATTATTCCCACTTGAAATAACAAAGATATTCCATATTTGCTCCACAATTGAGATTCACGCCTTGTTCAAATGAAAACAACATAACTAACGATCTTGTAATTTATGATGACTTTCTATACACCGCATGTCACAAGACACCATAAGCAGCAATGAACATCAGAATCCAAGATAGCCCTTCATCGATTTCAGAATGCAATAAGAAATTCAAAATAAAACTAAACCCAACTACTACAAAAAAATTTAATTAATGGCATCATGTAACAAAAAACCAGTAACCATCATGACCATACAGCAATGTCACAAGTCAACTTGATGCTCACTCACTATGATGATCCACCATAGCACTTCATACATTAAACATATATTTGTCTTATGAAATTACTTTTAATTTTGTAATGGAATGAACCACATTAATTAACATAACCATAATACAATATATTCATACAGAAACAACGCAATCGAACATAACCCTTCGTTTATGTCAAAACAGAGTTAACACCTGAAAATTTCACTACACCTAATCATTGTGCAACATTACAATGACTTACATATTGTCACATTACTACATTACTCAACATAGCCATAATGCAACATGGAAATTATGTCGCATTGTGACGTTTATCACATGTTATGTTACTTTAGCGACATTCATCAAGGGTTGTGTCACATTGTGATATTCGCCAAGGGTTATGTCACATTGTAATAATGTCCAATATTTGACACATTAATAATGTATGTTTGGATGTTG
>LPNX010708104.1:177428-193840 GCA_001517045.1 Pseudotsuga menziesii
AAAGCATCCACATTCTACATAGTAATGTAGAATGTATGTCGCATTGTAACGTCTAACACAGTTTATGTTACATATCAGAATGTTATGTCACATTATGATGTTTATCAAGGTTTATGTTTCACTGCGACGTTATCAAGGGTTATATCACATTACGACATTAAACCATGGTTTGTTACAGTGTTTGGTTGGTATAATTCAACACAACAAAAGATGTGACACATTAATAATGCGAGAGTGGGCATTTAATAACCGTTTTGTCTCATTGTGACGTTTATCACAGTTATGTTACATTAGCGACATTAATCAAGGGTTATGTCACGTTGTGATATGTCTTACTAATTGTAATATTGCGAAAAATTATTTAAATGATATCATGCAATTAATTACAAATCGATATTAAAATAAGTAATTGTGAAAGTATTAAATAATAAAGTATGCTTAACATATAAAATAAATAATATTGGATATAATTAACTTCATGATATATTTTTCATATATATTATAGGGAAAAACATTGTATTAATAATATTTCACTTATATTATGTTTTATTTAATGTTTTATATTAATTGAATACTGTGGTAATAAATAAATGATATTATTTACTATAATTAATTAAACAATATTATTTCTATCAATACTTTATGTATGTTGAAATAGAACATGAAAACCATTGCATACATAGCTAGACCCAACTATGAAAAAAACTTACAATCCAACATTACAATGAATTACATAATCTCAAAAAACCGATTAGGGAACGATTTGATAATGCAAGATGACAATTAGACAGCTTTTGTACTATTCGAATCTAATAAAACCTTTCACCAACATATTATTCTTTGATTAAAAATCCTAACGTTACGATGTGACAAACCTTTCACCACCATATTATTCTTTGATTAAAAATCCTAACGTTGCGATGTGACATTTTCAAGGAAGATTATCATAACCATTTGCCAACCTCGGACGCCATATTTAAATGCTTGCATTCCCCAATGTCTTTGTCACATTATGAAATTAAACAAAGGGTATGTCACATTGTCACAATTTGGCTCACGACTTGATGTCAGATCTTCATATATTCTGTGACACAATACATAATATATATAAAAACATAATAATGAACATATCTTGACTTGGTACATCAATAATATGTTATGGAACGTTATGGCTAGGTTACTATGAATTTGTGATGATATACTTTATTACATTTGTTTATAACATGTGAATTAAATACCTTCTTGTTAATTAGCATATTTAATAAATTAATTAATGGGTCTGAATAACCTCATTGTTTTATGTTTACTTTAATAAAATTATATAAATAACATACTATATTTTATTAGTTTCACATCAATATTTTGACCAATAACCATATTTTGAGAAACACAACCATATATTATCATAACCAATGTGGTATGTAGTAAAGACACATAAACCATCATGAACATTGCATCCCAACATAATCAGAACTATAATTGTTTCCAATGTGACGAATGATGTAATTTATCATAACCCTTTGTGAACCTCCTACATAGTATTTGAATGCTTGCATTCCCCAATGTATTTGTCACGTTGTGAAATTAAACAAAGGCTATGTCACATTGTCACAGTTTGCAAGGGTTTCATGTCACATCTTCGTATGTTTTGCGACACAATACATACTATAGAGAAAAATGTTGGTTATGTCACATTGTGACGTTGATCATCTTCATTCCAATAATAATGAACATATGTTGACTTGGTACATCTATAACATGGTATGGAACATTATGGCTAGGTTACATTATGAATTTGTGATGATATCTGTTATTAGGTTAGTTTATAACATGTGAATAATAAATATTGGATATAATTAACTTCACGATATATTTTTTATATATACTATACAGAAAAACATTGTATTAATAATATTTAAGTATATTATGTTTTATATTAATTAAATAAAATGGTAATAAATATATTAAATATTATTTATTATATATTATAATTAAAATAACAATATTATTTCTATTAAAACTTTGTAGATATGTCTATGCGCATACCCGTCACTAGCAACAACCACATTAAATTAATTAATGTGTATGAATACGCCGATAGGCGTAAATTTAGGCACTTTTCAATTAGAGATACTTTTCTACCAGCTCCTATTGCACGTTTATTAGAAGGGAAATTACTGGAATAGGTAGCCATAGCCAAAACCAAGATCAACATAATTGATATTTTTTTAACAATAAATATCATGTCTGAACATTGATCTTACCGAAATGGTATTGCAGAATGCTCAAAATACTTGAAATTTGATATTGCAAACACAATGGATGCAGCAGCCATTTTTTGGTATTGCAGAATGCTCAGAATACTGGACATTTGATATTGTAAACACAATGGATGCAGCAGCCATTGATGCAGTTGTTTCATAAACAACTTATGTACCAGGGATGAAAGGAGCAAGAAACAAAATGGCATGGAGTTAGGGAAAAGGTTAGGGTACATGCCGGGAATAAAAGCCACTTGTATGAGACGTGGCAGACAAACATGCAATGCAATGTATTAACATGCCCTTCGCGATTAATGCCTTAACCATGTTGTGGAACCAGTGGTATGAGAGGTGGCAGACGAGACTGCAATGTATTAACAGCCTCTTTTTTGTCATTACAAGAAAAAAAGGCGTTTTAGCCTCACATTAGCACCATTATTTGTAAAGGATTTGAGAAATCTTTGATTTTCAAATAGTAGTGTTAAAGTGGTGACTAAGATCTCTGGTGCAAAAATGATGTCTGTAAACAAATTGATTTTGATGTTAGATGAATATGTGGTATTCCATGGTGTATGGTGCAAACCGCCAAAACAAACCCTAAGTGGACTGAGACTTTATACAAAGCACCATAAAATAATGAGTGGCAATCCATGGCCTATGGTGCAAACCACCAAAACAATCCTACATGGATTGAGACTTTCTGGTGCAAAACACCATAAAATAACAAATGGTGCATATATATATATATATATATATATATATATATGACATTTTATAAATATAAAATGTGATTTATATTTAAATGAATAATGTGGCTTATATTTAAATGATTATGTGATTAAATTATGGGTTTCTTATTAGAGTACTTGACATAGAGTAGTATAATCTGTGATTATTTACTTAATGATTAGGTGATCATATTTCGCTAAAATAGGTTGTGTGTGTTTTTCTAAATTAGTCCACTCCCTATTCCTGTTATTTCCTGTTATTGTTCAAGTGATTGGCATATAATTTCTATATTCATATTACATATAAATCAAATGATCAGAAATGGATACAGAGTTTTTGAATCATAAACATTTATACTTCATGCATAGAGAATATGTACATATATGCATGAATAGATATGCTTTGAAAGCAAAGTTGAGTATGTTATAAGCAATAGGTGTGTACATCTATTATTTGTCCAAGTTTAGGAACTATAAGCAAATGTCTATTTGCTAGTTCTAATCTAATAACAAAAAGTCAGGCCCTTTTTGATCCAGTTGAGTTTAGCTCTCAATTAGTATCTTTTGGCACTTATAACCTAAACAATATTTAGATTATGACATATCCTAGCTACTCGTGCTTAAAGGATAATAAAAAGGAATGTTGTGGAGTTATTGATCCATAGTCATCCAACATGCTTAAAGACTAATAAAAGGGAATGTTGTGGATTTGTTGATCCATAGCCATCCAACATGCCGATAAATAAACTAATCAAAGTGACTCCCATCCCTCTAATATAAAGGAAAGGAATCCTTTCATGATGATGAATGTGTACAAAAGGTTTGCTTAAACTTTGATACTCTTCCGAGCTAATCGGATGTACAGAGGGAAAATCTTGGGCTGTTATAAACCTTGCTCTGATACCAGATAGCCAAAACCAAGCTGACTAAACTTGGGTTTAGGGCTCAGTCAATAATAAATAATTTCACTTTTTACTTCGACCGGTTTTTCTTCGACCATTTCTGTTGCTGCGACCAAGTTAATACTTGTGATCAAGTTGGTACCTACGACCAAGTTGGTAGCTGCGACCAAGTTGGTACCTGCGATCAAGTTGGTACCTGCGACCAAGTTGGTACCTGCGATCAAGTTGGTACCTGCGACCAAGTTGATAGCTGCGACCAAGTTGAAACCTGTGATCAAGTTGGTAGCTATGACGAGGTTGGTAGAATATGTTTTTTAGTCTAAATACTTAAGAATTTACAAATGTTTTTACCTATGAGTAAGATGAAGTAAACTACCCACTTTTACAAATCCAAATAACTTATGAAAATCATATGCCCAAATATGTAGGAAGATTTGAGTCGACCGAGGTGCCGTAAAACCTTGAACTTTCATGCAGTGAGATTTTTATGGGTTCTTGTTCTTTTACTTATCAGTAATTGTAAAAGACATTTACAGAAGTAAATATGGAAATATGTGCGGCCAAATAATCATGAATTCAACCATAAACTATTTCATATATTTAACTATGCGGAAATACAAAGTAATACAAACTTGTCTGTTACAAACTCGTCGGTCTACAGAGCTTCAGCTCTTCGACTAAATCACATGCATAGAAGCTTGAGCTTCGACTTCACTTTCTCACCTTGAGTCCTCTGTTGTCTAATGTTTGTGTTTGCGTAACTGTATATCTGTATCTGTATATCTCTATTGATTTACAATATGCATCTTCTATTTATAGACAACCTGAAGATTGCTACAGCATAGGCTGACTTAATTGTCGAATTACTTTCCATTAAACACTGCAATAACTATCTACCTAACAACTTAGCTTCTGAAATAAATTTGATTGAATTACGTTTCCTACTTGTGGACTTTTCCTTCTTGTCAGACTGAAAGACAAGATCTTGGCTTGTACAGACTCTGATAGAGTCGGTTGGAAGCCAAGTAGAGATCTACGAGTAATTACATTTTTCCAACACTCCCCCTTAATTATAAGCAGATGGGGATTTTAAAACAAAATTTACAAAATGTTTCAAAGCTTAGACATGCTCTGTTTATGATAGAGTTCACTGTGGAGAACTTGTCATTCCAAGGTAACTACGCAGATATTGGAATGTGTCCTTTTCCAATGGCTTTGTGAAGATGTCGGCAAGTTGGTCTTCAGACCTACAAAATTCCAAACAAATTTCCTTGTCGTTCACCAATTCTCTTATAAAATGAAACCTTTTGTCGATGTGCTTGGTTCTTTTGTGAAACACATGATTCTTTGATAATGCTATGGCTGAATTGTTGTCGCAGAAGATTGTTGTCGGTTCTTGATGGTTCTGTGACAAGTCTTTTAAGACTCTTCTCATCCAGACAGCTTGACATGCAGCACTTGTTGCTGCAACATACTCTGCTTCAGCTGAAGATAGAGTTACTATGGGCTGTTTCTTTGAAGCCCATGAAACAACACCTGTACCAAAATGAAATGTGTACCCAGATGTGCTTTTCTTGTCATCTATGCTGCCTCCATTGTCACTGTCAGTGTAACCAATGAGTTTAAAATTTTCTGAAGTTGAATACATAATACCAAGGTCGTTTGTGCCACTTGCATACCTCAAAATTCTTTTACCTGCTTGCCAATGTGAGTCTTTTGGTGACTCCATGAATCTTTATATCATACTTACACCATACATAATGTCTGGTCTTGTTGCTGTCAAATACATAAGGCTTCCAACAAGCCTTTTGAACAGCGTAGGATCTACAGTGGATCCTTCATCATCCTTGCTCAATTTTAAACCTGTTCTTACTAGTGTTGGGGCTGTCTTACAGTTAAACATGTTAAACCTTTTTAAAACTTCACTTGCATACTTAGACTATGATATAAAGATACCACTTTTAGACTGCTGAACTTCAATGCCCAGAAAAAAATTCATAAGCCCCAGATCAATCATTTCAAATTCACTTTCCATGACTGTTTTAAAATCTGCTATGCCATAATCACCAGTAAATATTAAATCATCTACATACAGGCAGACAATTAAAATCTTACCTTGCTCATCGACTTTGGTGTACAAAGTCGGTTCACTTTCACTTCTGTGAAATCCATTTTCAATGAGATAGGAATCAATACGACTGTACCAAGCTCTAGGAGCTTGCTTCAAACCATAGAGTGTCTTTTTCAGCCTGTACACTTTGTGCTCTTGACCTGGAACTTCATACCCTTGTGGTTGTTCCACATATACTTCCTCTTCTAGATAGCCATTTAAGAATGCCGACTAGACATCCATTTGATGAACATGCCATTTTTTTTGTGCAGTAATGGCCAAAACTGTTTTGACAGTATCCATGCAAGCAATCGGTGCAAATGTTTCATTGAAGTCGATGCTGGGTTGCTGTTTGAACCCTATTGCAACCATTCTTGCCTTGTGCTTTTGCACATTTCCATCAGCATCTTGCATTTTCTTATAAATCCATTTGACACTGATTGCATCCTTGTCTTTTGGTACATCTACCAGTTCCCATGTCTGGTTTTTCTCAATGCATTCTATTTCTTCATCCATGGCTTGTGCCCATACTTCTTCTTCAACAGTTTCTTCAAATGTTAGTGGATCATATATAGGGGAAAATAATGCAAACAGAGAGAATGAATTAGGTGTACCAGCTTCATATATCTCTCGCAGACTTCTTGTCTTCACCGGTTCTGTCGATGTCGACCTAGACGAAATGCTTGATGGAGTCTACTGTCCTCTTGGTGTACTTGTCGGTGTAGCTTGAGCTGCTACTTGTGTCGATGGTCCTTGTGCTGAACCATGTTTTGGTGTCATGGGAGTCGACGGTGCTCCGACCGGTTGACTTACATGTGGTATTTGAACCACTTCCTCTTCCATATCATCATTGTCGATGTTGGACACAATCTTGACATTTATGTCGACGGTTCCATCCCATGATTCATTCTCGACAAATTGAACATCCTGATTGATTATCACTTTCCTTGTGACGGGGTCATACAACTTGTATGCTTTTGTGTCTTCTGAATAGCTGACAAAAATACATTTCTGTCCCTTCTTGACTAGCTTCCTTCTCAGCTCATCTCGGATATGAGCATATGCAACACAACCAAAAACTTTTAAATGTGAGACACTATGATTCATACCTGTCCATGCTTCTTGGGGAAATTTGTTCTTCACACTCTTTGTCGGACATCGGTTCATAATGTATACAGCAGTTGCGACTGCTTCACCCCAATACTCATTTGGAAAATGCTTGGCTGCCAACATGCTACGTGCCATCTGCATGATGGTTCTGTTCTTTCTTTTGGCAATACCATTCTGCTGAGGTGTGTACCGTGCAGTGAATTGTTTCTGTATGCCATGGGTCTTGCAAAAATTCAGAAATTCATTTCAAACATATTCACCTCCTTTGTTGTTCCTTAAGATCTTGATGCGGTGACCACTCTGGTTCTCCACGAGTGCCTTGAACTGCTGAAAGTAACCAAATGCATCAAATTTGTGTTTCAAGAAATATACCCATGTCTTTCTTGAGTAGTCATCAATAAAGGTTAGAAAATACTTGCAGTCACCAATGGATGATGTCTGCATTGGACCACAAATGTCAGAGTGCACAATTTCAAGTGGTGTGCATGCTCTATAGGACTTTCCAACTGGAAATGTCTCTATGTTCTACTTGCCAAAAATGCAGCCTTCACAAACCCTCTTTGTTCTGTCGATTAACGGTAATCCCTTCACCATATTCTTTGTGTGCAGTAGCTTTAGCCCACCAAAATTCAGATGTCCAAATATGAAATGCCACAACCAGGATTCATCCTGGACTTCTGTCTGAAATGTAGCTTGCAAATTAGCGTTGCACTTTTCTCTCTTGTCGAGGAGCTCGACTGTTTCTTCACTTTCTGCCTTGAATGCAGCTCCTGTCTTTGTATTCCCTTTTATGTTGGGAACTATCCTCAATGGAAACAAGCGGTTGCTTGTCATTGGCACTTTTGCTATCAGCTGGTTGCTTGGATGCTTGTCTTTGATCATACAGTGTTCATATTCCATGTAGACTCTATAGCCCTTTTGTAACAACTGTCCAATGCTTAACAGATTATGTTTCAGACCTTCGACATGATAGATAACAGGGATATACTTACTCTCCCCCTGTTTGGTTAGAATATCAACAGTGCATTTTCCTAAGACAGTAATTTGGACATTGTTTCCAAGTGTAACATCAGTTTTAATTGAAGTATCTAGACTGGAAAACAGATTTAAATTACCAGTCATGTGGTTGTTGCATCCTGAGTCTAAGTACCATATGTCATGTGGACTTTCTTGAACAGCATTGCATTCAAGTGGAGATGTCGATGCTATTAACATTACACCTGTTGAAGTGTTGGTGCTGGTTGACTGACTTGGGATTTGTCTTCCTTGGTCATATTGTTTCTTCCTGCATTCATATGCATAATGACCAAAAATTTTACAGTAATGACGTTGAATTTTTGATTTATCAAACCTTTGAACACTTGGCTGACTTGAGTTCTGGTTATCTCCTCTACCACCGACATTTGCAGGACTTCTACCTTATCCTCCTCTTGAAGAACTTCTTCCTCCGCCTCTGAGGTTGTTTCTCCCCCTGTCTCTACCACGGCTTATGGATGACTGTGCTGCAAATGCACCTTCCAATGATGTCTGTGATCTGTTGATTCTGTGTTCATGATTGATGAGTGAAGCTTGCAGCTCATCAATGGTAAATGTTGACATGTTTGTGTGTTCCTCTAAGGTCACAACCAAATTTTCAAATATTGGAGGAAGACTTCTGAGAATTTTTTCAACAACCCTTTGGTCTGATACGGGTTCTCCATGAGATTTCAGTTGGTTTATCAGCCCAACAAATCTGGTGTAGAATGTGTCTACATTCTTAGAATCTTTCATGGACAGAGATTCAAAATCTTTTCTCAGAATCTGCAGCTTGGATGTCTTTACCTTATCCAAACCTTGATAGGCAGTCTCCAATGTATCCCATGCTTCCTTGGCATTAATCTTTGCTGCTATTCTTGGGAGTATGCTCTCATGCATAGCTTGATGTATGAAAAACAGAGCTTTTCCATCTGTCTTCCTCTGTTTTCTCAAGACATCTTTCTCAGCCTGTGTGAGATTGTTATATGCAGCCATGTCTGCTGGTTAACCATGCTGAACTATCTCCCAGACATCTTGAACTCTGAATAAAGCCTTCATTGTTAAAGAACAATATTCATAATTCTTTCCTGTAAAACTTGGAGGTTGCAATGAACCAGAAGTGGAAGCCATTTTTAATTTTTAATTAACTTTCCTTAGAAAATTAATTTCCACCTTTTAAGACAAGATTTATTTCCCTAAATATTGGGCTATTATAAACCTTGCTCTGATACCAGATAGCCAAAACCAAGCCGACTAAACTTGGGTTTAGGGCTCAGTCAATAATAAATAATTTCACTTTTTACTTCGACCGATTTTTCTTCGACCATTTCGGTTGCTGCGACCAAGTTAATACTTGCGATCAAGTTGGTACCTGCGACCAAGTTGGTAGCTATGACCAAGTTGGTACCTACGATCAAGTTGGTACCTGCGACCAAGTTGATAGCTACGACCAAGTTGATACCTGCGATCAAGTTGGTAGCTGCGACGAGGTTGGTAGAATATGTTTCTTAGTCTAAAGACTTACGAATTTACAAATGTTTTTACCTGTGAGTAAGATGAAGTAAACTACCCACTTTTACAAATCCAAATAACTTATGAAAAACATATGCCCAAATATGTAGGAAGATTTGAGTCAACCAAGGTGCCGTAAAACCTTGAACTTTCACGCGATGAGATTTTTATGGGTTCTTGTTCTTTGACTTATCAGTAATTGTAAAAGACATTTACAGAAGTAAATCTGGAAATATGTGCAGCCAAATAATCATGAATTCAACCATAAACTATTTCATATATTTAACTATGCGAAAATACAAAGTAATACAAACTTGTCTGTTACAAACTCGTCGGTCTACAGAGCTTCAGCTCTTCGACTAAATCACATGCACAGAAGCTTGAGCTTTGACTTCACTTTCTCACCTTGAGTCCTCTGCTGTCTAATGTTTGTGTTTGCGTAACTGTATATCTATATCTGTATATCTCTATTGATTTACAATATGCATCTTCTATTTATAGACAACCTGAAGATTGCTACAGCATAGGCCGACTTACTTGCCAACTTACTTTCCATTAAACACTGCAATAACTATCTACCTAACAACTTAGCTTCTGAAATAAATTCGATTGAATTACGTTGCCTACTTGTGGACTTTTCCTTCTTGTCAAACTGATAGACAAGATCTTGGTTTGTACAGACTCTGATAGAGTCGGTTGGAAGCCAAGTACAGATCTGCGAGTAATTACATTTTTCCAACAATAAAAAGGAATGTTGTGGAGTTATTGATCCATAGTCATCCAATGTGCTTAAAGACTAATAAAAGGGAATGTTGTAGATTTGTTGATCCATAGCCATCCAACATGCCGATAAATAAACTAATCAAAGTGACTCCCATCCCTCTAATATAAAGGCAAGGAATCCTTTCATGATGACGAATGTGCATAGAAGGTTTGCTTAAACTTTGATACTCTTCCAAGCTAATCTGATCTACAAAGGGAAAATATCAATGGGAACCAACCATCCAAAAGGATCCTATAACCATGGAAAAGTTGAAACATTTACATGGATCAGCATTATAAAATTACATTATTTACCACTTCCCTTGGACAACTCCACATCTTGGGTGATGTCGTCGTGCTCTACATAATTTTTCCAAAACCCTAACAGTAGTACAAGAGTTGAGTCAAAGAAAAATAAAACAAAATCTGTGGTGCGTTCCTCACTATTAATGCCTTCGTGATAGAGGGTATCAAAGTGGATGTTACAAATTTAAGAATGGAATGGCATTAAAGTTAGGTGGGGTCCATGAATCTATTGCAACTTTGATGTATAGATGTGATTTTCATGGAGTGATGGATAGATGGAGAGGTGTTTTTCCCACACCATGCCCATTTCTTTAATGGGTATATTCTTCCTCTCAGGAAGAAACATGTAAATGAAAATGCTCATAATCAAAACAAACCCTGTAAAGAATAGAAATAATCTGAATTTTGATGTGTTAAAGCATGGTGAAGAATCCTTGGGCAATGATGAATGTGAATAGAAAGTTTAACTGAAATGTTGATTCTCATCCCAACTGATCAGATCTCCAGAGGGAAAATGTCAATGGAATCCAACCATCCAAGAGGACGACATGACCATGCAAAATATGAAAACCTAAAACGTATAAACAAATCAGAATGCAAAAAATATGTGTATCCTTTTGTCATACTTCCTTCTCGAGATCCAAAATTAAGCCGTAATATTATGGCTATTATAGCAAAAAAAAAATACAAAAATAAGTTGTCAACACTAGGACCAGTAAGTATAATATATAAATATATGGAATATACTATTAAAAAACAAAAAATAATTCTCAAGCTACATCCATAAATCCATTACTAAATCCAATATACCCAAATGCTTATCTCCTTTATTAAGTGTATATATATAGTATTCTTGGGAGTACCAAATGAATCGGCAAGCTTGAAAAAAAATTGATAGATCCATCTATTAACTACTAAGAAACACTATTCATAGAGGCACAAATCTAGTCGTTTCCTGTCCAGTTCCAAGAGAAAGCCCCAGAAACTGGCTAATATCCTGTTTAAAACACATAGCTTGATCAATTTAGTAACCTTTCTCAAAGGTACAAATGAATATTTGACTGCATGAATGAGACTTACAAACAAATGGGTTTGTAAATCACCAGAGCTTTTGACGTTGGCAATAAAAAATATGGATTTTGTATAAGAGCTTGTTTAATCACTTGGTTCATTGCAAGTAACATATGAAACATATTTTGATTTAAATCATAGTTACACTATTAAAAGATGGAGACATATATATACTGGATTGTTCGCTGCAACTCCCCATCTATGATGTTGAAGTCTTTGGTATGGCCTGCTAAATCTTTGGTTTGGAAGTAGTAAGCAAGAAGATAAGTTGGAGCTGTTGAAGTTCCAATGCAGACATCAGCCATTGTTAAAGCATTCTATTTGGCCTGAAAAACACATACTTCAATGACTTATATCATAGAAATTCTAACGTACTAATGATTTGTGTGCTTTGTTAAGGAAACATATGAGCCTATGTATAATAAGCTATGCATTATAAAAATAAATTAATTTATAACATATTAACCAATAATTGTAATTGTCTATATTTATAGACAAATCATTAATACTTATTTATTAAAGAAGGATATTCTACTCAACCATAGCTTCTATGTTATACTTAATCTATTTCCTATAAATTTTGGATTATACTTAATCTCTTTCTTATAATGGAGACACTAAGTTGAGGTTATGAATTCACATGGGTCAATTTTTCTTTTTTTTCTTCTAAAGGCCACATTGGTCAATTTTTCTTTTTCTTTTTTTTTAATATTATGAATCCACATTCTTCTTCTTTGATATGGTTTTATGGTGAATTATCATATAAAATTTCAATAAAACTATCTTAATCAACTAATTTTCTAATTATCAATAAGCTTCTATAATCTAAGAAATAAGACCTCTTCTCGGCTAAAAAATTCTCATATATATTTTGATGATATCTGGCTTTCATCCAAAAATAAATAAAACCCCTTCCCCAAATAGAAATGAGACCCCTTCTCCACTAAACAATTCCTCAATCTACCCCTTTATGATATGCCACTTTCCTCCAAAACTCCAACACAGGCGGGCAAAAAACAACTATTTTGAAATTTGAAATTTTTTTAGCTTTTTCAGCTTACCATGTCAGACTTTCATACTATCCAAAATTTGAGGGATGTAAATCATTTCCATTAATAGATATTTGACTTCGTAAAAGTGAAAGTTTCTTACTTATTTTAAACAAACCTTATACAGCTTTCGAGAGAAAAATTCACCTGAGTTCAGGCAGGTAGGTTAATTCTTTATATAAGGAAAATTTAAAGCTTCACGATTTTGCCCAGTGTTAGACTACTCCGTCACAGAGAAATGATACCTTCCAATAAACTATTATCCAGCACTATACCTCTACCCAGTCCCACCAAAGTTGACTCTCTAACCTATGTCGTCCCAATCCCGTTACCCTTCTCCGTCCAGCCTGCAATACTCTTTCTCCAACTCCTCCAGCGCCCCCATTGCACTCTCCATCGCTAGAGATAGAGTGCAGCTTTTGCTGGTGAGGCTCATGAGCAGGAAACTAGAGGTTGGACGCTTCTCCGCGATCATGTTATAACGATACCTGACCATGCTTATAATGATACTGAAATCACAATTTTCTAAGCTGATGGATTTTCACTTCCTTTGTCTTTTCTAACAGTTTTGAAGATCAATTTAAAGGACAACTACTCCCATTTAGTTTGCTTCCTATCCATTTCTTGACCTAGTTCTTCCTCTCTCACCAGGTTCGAAATCGGTTGCCCTTCTTTTAAATCAAAATAATAACATATATGAAGAAATGGAATTGAACTTGGAAAAATCTACAAATTTGGACTTCTTGAACTTGTTTATATCAGAGGAAATACGATTCCGTTGGGCAAACATTAAAATCTTTGGTTATTGACGTTGTTCATATAAATAAACATTTTCAGGACGTAATTGTTAAGCCTGCCCTTTTATATATTTTGAACTCCGAAATTACAAAATTATAGATGTTGATTCCATACAGGCTTACACCACTTTATGTGGTCGGCGGAAGCACCCACAACCACCTAAATCAGTCACTACAGCTAACAAACCACCTAACTCAGTCACTACCGCTAACAAGCTAGACCTTGTAACCCCATTAATCATTTCCCGCAACTTCTGCTATGTCCGATACCATGTGAAATCCCTCTCAAATAAATGAAAACTAATTTTCAATCCTTTTACAACTAAACCTCAACTTTTAATAATAATTATTGAATAAAAGTTAAAAAACTTAACATAAAACTAAAATAATGTTCCTTTTAGTAACCCCAAACCCTTTATTCAATGCCCAAACCTCTAATTAAGTGTACAAATTATAAGCATTTCTTGATACAAATATGTGTTAATGATATTTAACAATTTTATGATATACAAATCCGTTAATGGTGATCATAACAGGGTATAGAATATGGTATTAAGGAAACATTACCATGAATGTGGAGAAGCTTGCAGGTTGTTGTATGCCTGAATCACCACGTTCGTTAGGGTCGGGTGTAATCGTGTATCCCCGAAATACTTTTTCAAGTTCTTATGTAGGTAATCGCCAAAATATTTGGGGTCACTCAAAATCTTGAAAACGTATTTTGCGACCAGCTTATGTAGTAATTCAATTTTTATTGATTCTATTCATATTTTATGTCATGGAAAGAAAAGAAAAAAACATTATAAGTGATTGTTAATGTTATTTGTAACAAAAGAAGAAAAAAAACATTGCATTTATAATTATTTTATGTATAATAATTTATTAAATTTACAAATATTAGAAATTATTGTTTTTTTTTCAAATATATCTATATATAATACAAATAAAAAACTGAATTAATACCTATTTAAAATTCCAAGAATTCTTTCCAAATTCCAATTCAAATAACCTTCTTCATACATATCCTTCCACTACACTATCATACTTAAAAAAAAATCAATATTTATAAATAAAATTATAACACCTTAATATACATATACGAATAAGAATTCATTAACTCTCCCACAATGTCAACCTTTTGACAGAGTGATACATACACCATATAATCTAAATATAAAACATAAATACAAAATGTATAAATAAATATTTTCATCTAGAAATAAGCATATGGAAAAAAACTACATCATTTTCTCTATAAACACACATTATTATTTTTTGAATATGACTTTAACTTTTCATATTGGTTTTCTTACATTTTATATGAATCTAAAAAGGATTGGTAGTAAAGTCTTGTAAAAGAGATAAGATTTATGAACTAGATTTAAAATACCAAATTCCCACTTTTAATAATTAGCACCAACCATATTATTAAGATTAATATCTTTGAAATAAGTTTATATATTTGACATATTGATAATGTTTTTTACTAAAGAATGTGTCAATTACTTGTATCTAATAGTTAAGCTAATATAACAACAACTTAATTTATGGTTGTTAAGCTCATAGTTGAAGCTAGGGGCATAGTGGTATCATCATTGGAGTTAAGCTAATAGTTGTATCTAATAATTAATTTAAAAGTTACTATAAAGCTTAGACCATGACTTATACACATTAACTTGACTCCCAAGTGCCATATGAAGTTCAACTATCACATAATTTGCACATTGCCTAAGTGAATGTTCTTGGTGTCATGGTTTCACTACAATCAAGGTCAACTTCTCATGCTAAGAGATGGAGTTCATCTAAGTTTATTTTAATAGTGGTATCACTATTGGAACAATCTAATTGTTATCCAATATAACCACAATTAGAGTTGAAGTTAAGCTAATAGTTGTAGAATCATTGGAGTTAATCTAATATTTACGCAATATAACAATGATTAGAGTTGAAGTTAAACTATTAATTGTATAAATCATTGGACTTAATTTAATAGTTGTATCTAATAGTTAATTTAAAAGTTAATTTATTGGCAATTGCAATTCAAGTAAAAGTCATGATTGGAGTTGAAGTTAAGCTAATAGTTATATAATCGATGTATTTATCATGAATTGTACTTATCAGAAGTTAACTAAGCTATTTTTAATTTTTTTGAAATTGTTAATTATGAGTTCTAGACTAACCTCCTTTAAAGGAATAGAAAACCTAATTATATCTATATGGAAAACCTAAACATGTACTATGAACTGTATATTAGCTACATGCCCAACTAGGAGATCCGAGAGTTTATTAGAAGTTTGGAGGAGTTTATTAGGAGTTCTACTCTTACATGACTCACATTAGCTAGACTCCTAGATGTCAAATGCAATTGGAGTAAGCCTTAAGTGATTAGAGTTAAAGTTAAGCTAATAGTTGTAGAATCATTGGAGTTAAACTAATAGTATATCTAAAATTTATCCAATATAACTGTGATTAGAGATGAAGTTAATCTAATAGTTATAGAATCATTGGAGTTAAGCTAATAGTTGTATCTAATAATTGATGGAGTTAAGCTCGTAGTTGTATCTAATAATCAAATAGTTGATGATTAATTTTGATTTTTACAACTATCATTAAGTGTACTTATCACATGTTAATTAAGCTATTTTTTCTTTTTTTTGAAATTATTAATTATTAATTTTGAACGGCAGCCATAGAATCAATCTAGATAGTACAATCGCTCCTCATTTAATCTTGGACGATGCCCATAGAATCAATATGGATAGTACACTTCTCTCACTCTCTTCCGTAGAT
>LPNX010708131.1:10389-24634 GCA_001517045.1 Pseudotsuga menziesii
AATCTTCCTCAATATATATGTCCCCAAAAGATAAAAGATAAAACCAGCAAGGAGATCAAATCCTGATCCTCCTCCTTCTCCAGCTACTTCTCTTCTCCACTAATGCACCAAACAAGTGAGAGTGTGTGCTCAAATGAGGAGAGCTACACCACTATTTATATTCATCCGTTCACTTCAATTAACTCATCCGACATGTAGGCTTGAGTTACACATGTAGGTTCAAGTAACCACACTGGGGTGCTAATGACCCACCTTTACAATTAGAGGGGACAACCTCATGACTCTTATTAGTTATTCCGATTAGAAGCATGGGGGTACAAGTTAATACAAGTGGNACCACATTGGGGTGCTAATGACCCACCTTTACAATTAGAGGGGACAACCTCATGACTCTTATTAGTTATTCCGATTAGAAGCATGGGGGTACAAGTTAATACAAGTGGTTCTCCCGATAGGACCATCGAGGACCACAAAATATACATATAGATTATTCTTTGAAGTTACAATATTTCAACAGCTAGAGCCTCCTCATCCACAATCTGTGGGGCACTGCTGAATGAGCCTGTTCCTTGACCCATGTGGGTCTCCTCCTGCACAAAGTCATCCCATAGTCTCTACCAATCAGGGAGCTTCTCCCTAGCCACAACACCTTTGAAAAAGGTGTCCCATGCCTTAGAGAAGCCATTGATGGCTATCCAAACTAGCTCCTCATCCACTGTCTTACTCTACCAATCAGGGAGCTTCTCCCTAGCCACAACACCTTTGAAAAAGGTGTCCCATGCCTTAGAGAAGCCATTGATGGCTATCCAAACTAGCTCCTCATCCACTGTCTTAGAGCCAACAACTCGAACCTCGTCCCTGATCTGTGTGAGCCTCATGAGATAAGGCACAACTCCTTCTCTCTTTTCCATATTGGTGTTGTACATCCTCTCTTGCAACACCATCTTCTGGTTCTCGTTCTTTCTTTGGTACAGACTCTCCAAAGTCATCCACATCTCTATTGCGATCTTCTTACCAAAAAGGTGAGGGACTATATGGTCCTTCACTCCATCCATGATAATCAACATGGCTCTGGAACCAATATTCTTCCAAGTTGCTAAATATTTCGGATCTGTGGGTGCAACCTTCGTGGATTCAATGTGCTCCTCTGCATCATTGACGTCCAGGATCCTTGTGATTCTTTCTTTCAATGTAGGAAAGTTCTGAGCACCCTGGATTCTATCCTCAACTCTCAACTGCATGGCCATAGTGAAGTGTACCTGTCAAACCCTAGAAATGGAAGTCTAGGTTTGTGTCTTCCTATAGATCTGCCCCTGATTTATCACTACTACTGCAAATCTCTCAGCTTTAGCTCACCAGAGCTCTGATACCATGTAAATTTTCCTTTAATATTCAACTAGGGCTAAACAGTGCATGGAAAATATCATTTTTTAACCACACATGAATATATTTTACAGTATGCAGCAGAATATAAAACTGAGAAATAACTCACAACATCACATCACAATATTGACACTATTATTTTGGGTATGGAAACCCCCGAAAAAACCTAAGATGGGAAAACCGATGAAGCAGTCAGATATAGATTTTATTATGAGAAAATATGGAACTTTTACAGTCACTACAAATTCACCCAAATCTAGCAAGTGCAGTACCCGGCAAAATCACTCGAAAAATCCTAGCTAAACCTCAACACCCTCCTGTGTGAGTATATGGCCCAGCTGTACGAAGCTCAATGATCTTGCTGCTCGCTCCTTTGTCTTCTCGGCTAAATCCTCTGTCTGACTTTCTCTCCTTGTCTATATCCTATCTCTGTCGAAATACAAGTGTGTTCTCTCCACCATTTCATCTCTCTTTTATAACTTTACGTAAAGCGAAAATCCTAATTTCACTTTCACTTTAACTAGTGGTAAAGCAAAAACCCTAATTTAACTTTCATTTTAACTAGTGGTTCACTAAAGTTAATTTAGATCACCTCAATTTATTTTCCAAAGTAAACTTAGGAAAAGTATATTAAATACAACTAGTTTCCTATTTTAAGTCTTCTGCATGCAAGAACACATGCATGTAGTAAGACCTTCCTTGTTGCTACTAGTTTAACACATAGTTCGTTGAATTTCACGCTCACCACCTGAATGTGCGTCATGTTGCTGAAGTCAAATTAGCCATGGCTTGTACCAATTTACGACTCATGATATTTTAAGTTGAATTTTCGAGCAGATATCAATCATCACATTTAAAAGCTGTGTAAAATTCAAATATCAAGAACCCTTGTTTCTCCTATCAAGCTTCACATTGTGGGTTAAGGAATCAAAAAATGTAATATCTATTCAGGAAAAAATCTACAGAACAAGATCACAGAGTTGGAAAACCTTTCCAGTGAAATCCTCCAAAGAAATAAGAAAGTAACTCTAGGTTTTAAGAATTTTTACAATTACTGAGATTTTGGAAGTACCAAGTTTAAGTTTTTCTTTCTTTGCATCTTCAATGAATAATTGTAAAAAGAGGAAATTCTGTGCATCTTCAATATTTTGATAGCTTGAGGTCTTGAATAAGATACAACATTTCCAATCATTTCACTATGTGTAATGTGTGTAGGAAGTGGACACAACAAAAAAGGATCAAGTGCAAGGGAAGAGGTAGTGAGGTATCCACTACGAGATAATAATGTCTCAGAGAACCTATAGGTGGAAGGTGTTGAGAAATTGATGTGAAATGGATCAATAGAGTAGATGATTCTGGTGATAATGCGGAAACAGTTCACATAAATATATCACAAAAACATAAGATACAGGTGGGTGATAAAGAGTAGCTACAAGGCATGGTAATAAAGGTATTATTTCAATAGTTTTTCCTAGAAAAGATATGCCCTATTTTCAAAATGGAATACAATTTGATATGGTATTAAATCTAAGAGGTGCCTCCCTCCTCAAGCACAATAGCATACATGTTCAATCGTAGATTGGTCAATATAATTTCCTATTCTTTCAACTAGACAATATTTTCTTATCTTACCAGTACCACCTATAATGTTGTTACTTTTTGGACTAGTAGCCACTGGGAGAGAATTTCACATAAGCAAAATTTTCCATTTTAATTCATGAAAATAATCAATAAACACATCCCATTCTAATAGGAATTTTGGGATTGGACGAGTATAAAGGCTGAAGGTGGAAATGCCACCTAAAGTGTATTAAGACATGCAACTAACAAGAATACTTGTCTTGTTATATAAGTCAAAAGGGAACATTATTTGCACATGGTTATTTGAAAATATGCACATGCATAATAGCCTAAATAGAAGTGTTCCATGGGGATGCACCCCTGGGATGAGGGGAATCTGGGAGAAATGTTTCTTGGCATTTCTCTTTGGACAAACCTCAGCAAAACACAAGGAGAAACGTTTTACTCTGCTATGAACCTCGTATCTTCATGGAGAAACTTGGTGGGGGGGGGCTTCCTGATGTACCCTCACGAAACTCAAGGTTGTTGGGTGCTAATATTTCCTGGTAAGGGGAATAGTTGAGAACACATTTCAGAGATTGATTTCAATGCCTATGAAAAAATAGTATCAATATCTTCTATTGATTATCGCTTGGGGAATTTGGATTGACTGGAATAAGGCTATCTTTAATGAGAGCTTCATGTTCCCAGAGGTAGTAGCAATAAACAACATCAACATCTTTTCTTTCTATCCTTAGGTAAAAGACNTGTATTGACTGGAATAAGGCTATCTTTAATGAGAGCTTCATGTTCCCAGAGGTAGTAGCAATAAACAACATCAACATCTTTTCTTTCTATCCTTAGGTAAAAGACATGCCTTCCTTCCCTATGGTGTAGAATGTACTCATCAATAAGGCCATTCCATGGGCCTTCTTTGATAGAATTTCTCAACAAAACTAGGCTAGATGTGGTAGAGGGGAAATACTTCATATCTCAAATTCACACTAATTCAAAAGTGCAATGAGTTTTGGTTTCGGAGCCAACAATTATGCTGAGCTCCTCTCTCTTAAAATCGTTCTTGGCTTTGCTAAAAATAAAAACTGTCAAGCAATTCAAGTTTTTGATGACTCGATGCTAGTGATTAACTGGATCAAGGGGGCACAGAGATGTAGAAACACAAATTTGAAACCGTTATTGTCTGAATTTTCACACATAATCTCTAGTTTTTATGATTTTTCTTGTATGCATATTTACAGGGAAAAGAACTCAGAAGCATATTAACTTTCCAAAGAGGGCCTACATTTGGTTCAAGGATAAATAAGAGTCTCAGAGCCGGATAATGATACACAATACCAGTTTTATCAAAGACCTTTCAAGGAAATCGAGGGACACCCTCCTTCAATCAAGGATGATTGATTTTTGGATTGTTTTTCTCTTGCTCATGGACAGCTTGAAGGCTATGACCTTTATTGACTGTGTGTTTATTACAGAGCAGGATCTTGCTGAAGAATCTCTATTAGCTCAGCACGTATTGTAATGCCCTGCATATACCTAAACTCACCTTTTTTGGGACTAATAGATGGGCCTCCAGAAGGCATATTTGTTTCAATCTCTCTAATATTGGAATATATGCAAACAACATATATTGACAATATGTAATTTTGTACCTCTATTTTTGGAGACAATAAAATTATGTTTTTTTCTCTAGAAAATAAAGAAAAAACTTGTTCATGAGAAAAAGCATCTGTCCTCAAGAAAAAATACCTCAAAGAGCACAACAAATGGTGGTGTGCAACTACTCATTGGAAATCCAACATAATGCCCTTTGCAACACCCCAAACAGAATTGCAAATTGATATAGTATGCAGCATATATATGCCAAAACTCTAAGACCTTTTGAGATTAAAAATTGGAAAAATAAATCAATACAATAACCTCCAAACAAAGGTTCTAATATACCCATTTTTAAAAATCTTTTATTATAAAATGTCAATAATCAATCCTACATAGGAGTACGAAGGTCGCCCTTTCAACAATTGGGAAGGTTACCAATTCTCATATGTCACAATACTTGTCAAAGAGAGATGCAAAAAGGTATTCTAGATCATGTTGAGGATAGTGACATGAGATAAATCCCTCCATTTGTTTTAGTTTGCTCTGTCCTCAAGGAAGAAGATCTCAAAGAGGAGAACAAATGGTGGTGTGAAAATACTCATTGGAAGGCCAACATTTACATCAGAGATCAGCATGGCAGCATATTGCTTTAATTGGTAATATTTGGAACCTGAAATAGAGCATAATAATACTTACATCATCCTATACCATGTCAAGATCATTTGACTTGTATTCAAGTACAGGTTCATATGCAACCAAAGGCTCTTTCGTTTCAGATGGCCCAATGTCCACATTTTCTACATCCGCAAGTCTGTCAAGATCCATTTGATTGACTGCATCTGTAGACAATGAATTCTTATCAATAACCAACTGGGATGGTTGTTCAATTATTGCCTCATAATCTGGAGTGACTTTAGCTAAAACCTAGTTACCGGCTATACTAGGCTTTAACAATGAATGTGAACTTTTCATGGCTAGGAAACCATTCGCAGAACTAGTTTTTGGATGTCCATCTTCAGGGTTTTTTGGACTTTAGGAAGCACTTAAAATATTATCCATAGCATTTATGTTTTCCTATAATTTATTAAGTATTGGCTTGTTAGATGAAGGGAACCCCGTATGGCTGGATGCGCATGAAGGAACAAGATCTTGCCCTTGCTAACACCCTGAGTGTGATTCGGTCACATTTCTCGTCTTAAGGTAATTTGCACTAAAATGATCTTGTGTTACCAAAATAGAGGATGATGAAACCAATTCCTGCGATATGTTTCCTTCAACAATATATCTGTTATGAGTTTCCTTTTGCAGAGGTGAACTAGCTGGAGGGAGCTCTACTGGGATAAACCTGACTGTGAACTTCATGGATTCTGTATAAGGTATGTTTGGCAATTTTTCTAGATGAGAATCTGGACATACATCTACATATTTCAGTTTAGAATTTGTAGATATCCAAGAAATATCAGTAGCATGGTCTTGTAGAGCCAATGTTCCCTGCTCCGAGGCAAATTTGACCTCATCAATGACATCAATAATTCCACCTAAGTCCACCTGCTTATCAACCATGCCAGATATTCCTTCCAAACATGCAAAATTTGTATCTAATAAATTCTCAGTCAATTTCAAAAGATTATCTATTGGATTGCATACATTTTCTTGTGTACTCTGATTACCCATGACAAAGTTAATTTACTCACATTTAATATTGCATGAATCATCATTATTTTTCATTTATGATATATTTTCTTTGTGCTCACTGGAAATAACATGTATATCCAAACAAGAATCTGGCACCAAATCAGGTGAGATGTAAACGGTTTCTCCCAACTGTTCATTTGATTTAATTTCAGTTTGACTTGTCTGGCCTACCATACTTGTCAAAACATTAGAACACATATATAAGTTTTCTTTTTCCACTCTCTCAGTAGCACAAGGATTGTTTAAGTCTGTCTCATTTCCAACATTTTATTTTCTCAAAGGCAACTTCTTACCAAGGTCAAAAATCTCCTTCATATCAATATCATCACAACAATCCTAGGCATTCAAGTCAGTAATTGGGGATATGTCCTTTGATCCTGAAACATTCAAATAAATTCCCATAGCTGATTCACAAGGTAGAGAACCACCCTATAATGCTTTCAGGGGTTCTTGAGAAGAATAGCATTCCACATGATTCCCTTCTAGCTGCTCTCCACATGAACTAAGATTTTCCTTACAATATGGTGGTGTGGAATCTGTACGCACGACAACCTTTTCACTTTCTCCAATCATATTTTCATGATCTTCTTTTCATGTTTCATGGTCATAATCTGAACTGTTACTAGCCAAGTCTCCAGTATTCGATTTAAATTCCCTTGGTATATTTAACTGATCATGACTTCTTTTGTTGACACTAACAATATTTTCTTCAATATCATTAAAATCCTTTTTAGATGAATTTCTTGTATTGCCTTTATCAGACATGTCCTTTCCTGTTCTGTTTCTAGTTGATGGTATGTGAGATGAGTTATCACCATAAGAAACATAAAGAAACCACCTCCACAAGGAACTCTCATCCTAACCACCTCCTTTTCTTGATCACTCTAGAACCTCAAGTGAATCTACCACATCATCTCCATCTCAATGTCTTTCAATTGGTACTCCAATATATTGATTGAAAAGAAATCCTATTGATCAAATTCTTATGGTCCTATACTTTTGTGGTGGAGGACAATTTGACCTCACTAGTGAAACCCACTGGGTGGACCTCGTATACTGGAATTTGTGTTGCACCCACTAGTGATGTCAATTCTGTCATGTGCTCAAATACCCAAGTCAACAACAATGTACCATGACTTACAAATTACATTCCATCATTGTGCATAAGATATGATGGATGTATTCTTCCCACAGCCACTAGTGATGTCAATTATGTCATGTTCTCAAATACCCAAGTCAACAACAATGTACCATGACTTACAAGTTACAATCCATCATTGTGCATAAGATATGACGGGGATGTATTCTGCCCAATTATGCCTCGTGCCTAGTACACAAGTTTCCACCCTAAGCCACCACTTGATAGGTATGCTACCAGTACTCTAGTTGTTTCAAAATTGTAGAAACCATACACATTAGCACAAAAATTTGGGAAATATCTCAACTCCATATTCTCCTAAATGAAGTATATTTGTACAACATGATATGCACAAAATGAATTCGTACTACACAAGTATTAATTTATTACAACAAATTACTAACCACCAACCCATTTACAATCCTAGGGTCACATAAAATTAAAATACTAAGCAAATACAAAACAATGATCTATAGGTGTGACTAAACTTTGGAATTATGCGACCATTGTTGCAAACTTAAAATTACACTATTTCTCAAGGGTAACTTCTAATTAGATCCAATCATGGACTTGATCAAACTTTGACTCCTTCTAAGATTATTTACCCCTCATCATACACTTAAGGGTTGAGGGAAACTCAAATGAAACAATTAAGGACAAGAAAATTATATGAGTTTAGGAACAACAAACAATGGATAAGTTTAGAGATGAATTCATGGATTTTCAGCAATGAGAAACAAAATTCTTAGTAATTATTTGCTTGCAAGAACAAGTGTTCCAGACAAAAAGGTCAAAAAGACACCATAAACGAACTGAAAAGTAGCAATATGTCAAGCTCAATTCAGAAAAGAAACATTCCAAATTCATCCAATTGAGTTTGGCATGTCAGTTGATGTGGTCCATTTACTTTCCTACAATGTGATTGAATCTTATTATTTGACTTTTAGATCAACATTTCGTTTTGAAAATGCAAATTCTATTCTAGATTTGTGATCTTTTTCTACTTAAACTTGCATAAATCAGTGGATATATTCATCATATGAAAATTAAGGAATTTCGATTGACAAATTTGTTTTGTTTTTCTTTGGAAACTATAGAAAACTGATTTAGTTCTCCAAGGCTATTAGAATTTTTTCTTTAACAGTAACAATTTCATAATATAGTGAACCAAAAGGATTGGTAACTTGGTCCACAACAATTAGCTATAACATCTACCTGATATTTACAGACTAATTAGTCAGAATGCATGATCATAAGGAAAAATCAATTGTTTAAAACCATAGCGCACCTAGTGCAAGCGGCCTCCTTCAATTTTTTTCCTATTCACTTCTTGGTTGTCTTCGGTAGCACTCTTTTGAGATGCTTTTTATTTCCTCAATAACATGTCCTTAATGCACCTGATCATCAAAAAATGTAAAATTAAAGCGAAACTGCTATAATTGAGCATCATAATAAAAATAAGTTCTTTCTTTCAAGGAGTGCTCCAATATTTAACCATATCCTCTAAAGTTAACAGTCTCAAAATGATATTAACCAAAAGAAACTCTCCACCAAATAGTTCCTACATAAACGAGTTACCTTTCTTTTTCTTGCTTGGTATTCTTAACTTATTTTGCCCCACATATACTCGAATCAAGCCTCTTTGCCAAGTGGCTTGTTGTAGGTTTTGTTAAAGTTGACTTGCTTGAGAAAAGTGGAATTCTTTTAATAGTTGGTTGTGTTGCATTTACATTAAATTTCCCTTTAGGAGTGCAAAGGTCCATGTCTAAGATCCACAGCACAAAAACACAAGAATCAACAACACAAATATCAACATTATTATAGGACATCAAATCAACAAAGGGAACAAATGATTAATTAAAACAAGTAGCACTAAGTATATGTTTTTTATTTGTGTTGCCAGAAGACCCATGTTTTTCTTACTATAGTGAAGCTGAATCTAGCTTGCATTGCACATAAATATCCAATTGCCTTCTAAAAATAAAGTTAGGTAAAGTAACATGGGAATAAATATTGTTGGGAATGAAGCTTTATATATGATAATAAGTGGTACATATCCAGGACATTATTCTCTTGAATCAGTTACATGGTCACATTCACAATTGCAAACGAAATTTTTTCCATAGAAAACAATATAGGAAGAGTTTGAGCAACTTTTTCCAATTTAAGTGATAGAATATCTAAAATATGGATCAACATATTAATTACTGGCATTTATGTTACAAACAGAATTAGCATTAAAGAGAGAAGCAACTATGATTATGAACTTACAGTCAACAAAATATAACAAGTTAAATCTTACCTTCAGTCGTGTCTCTTCCTTGATTGGAGCTAGGAACATCATTATTCATTGCACTGCCAACCAATTTAGTGGTAGGACAACATATTTCAACATGTTGGTCTTCCTAAATACTGCATTTTATTTCATCATGAGATGATTCTATTTCTTAATTTTTTCCACATATGTTGCATAGAAAAGGATAAGTGAATAAATTTTAAATATAATGCTAGTTGAGTTTCAATCACTCAGAGACAGAAAAAGTGACACCCAAAAATATATGCTCAAATGTCATCCAAAAGTAATATTCTTCCAACGGCTATTTTTTTAACCAAAGCTTGGTACATTATATCTATGGGGCCAAAAGAGTGTCTATCATTCTAAATATTTTAGAAGCTTTTCGTATCAGTGAAATCAATCGATCTAGACAATGTGAGATCCTTCTCCAAAAAAGAGTATCCATTTTTAATAGGAACCAAATTTAGACTTCTGCAGAGGAGAAAATGATACTCTCATAGCAATGAAGGAAGCATAATTGCTCTGAATATTGTTTACTCTTTAGCATCACCCATTTCAACCTTATTCGTCTATTGGACTTGTTTAAACTTCAAAGTAGTTCTTTAAATTTTAAAAATATTGCTATATGATATATTATTTTTATCATAAGACTTTTTACATAAATTAAATTTTGAATTTTCTAATCACTTTAGTATATTAGATTCCTCTGGCATACTGACTAATTATATCTTTTCTAAGCACCATTTCCAATTTCATACAAGACTATTTTATGTTTCAAGCTTCAATTAACGACACTTTCAACTGCAAATGTCCACAATACATATAGAGTAGGAAGAGAGTTTGAATGGCTTACATCCTATTGCCAACATTGTGCATGAAGAATACAACATACATACTGTAGTGGGATCAGACACCCATGCAAACAAAGCTAACTCAATGGAAAAAGGTATTAACTCTAACAGACAAAACCATCAAAGCATTTTAATGTTGGAGAGAAGAATAATGCAAAAACATCAATTTGGAACTTGCACCTTATTTTCTGCTTTAGGATTGGCAACGATTTCAGACATGTATTAAACCTTATGAAGCAGCTTTTCTATGTAAAGAGTTTAAATGTGGGATGAAAATCCAAGCGCACACACGAAATAGCCTATGGTAGTTTGCAATAACAATTTGTTATGAATGGCATAACCATCGATATGAAATCTGAACCTCAACACTCCAACCAACATTTGGATTTAATCCTAATCTCAACATCATCAATCCAAAAAATATGGATTTTACTAGTACATGGAGATAGATTTTGATTTTTTCATGACATGCAACAGACCAACACACCATATGATACAGTGTTTGAACGAGAATTTTTTCCATAGAATACAAGGAAAACAATTTTTTCCATCCATGTCTTTTTATATTGGAGCGATAGGCCTTACCACAAGTTTGATAAATCTTATGTCTGAAAAAAATATCTTCGATGGGCATAATCTGACACAAATGGGAATCAATTTGAACTAGTTGTGAAAAATAGAGATCCTGGATTTTGAATACTTAATAAAATAATAGTATTGATATGGAACAGAATCCTACAATATGCCACAGCAGCAAGATAGCTTGAAACATCTCATAAATAACCACTACAAGCCAAAGAGGGCCCAAAGGGCATAACACCAAGACCACTGACGATGTGAGTACCATGGTGAGGGAGGATGCTATCACATCAATGTAGGGACTTGCACCACTGTGAAGGAGGATGATATCGTATAAATGCAAGGACTTGCACCCAAAGCCACCTTCTGGATTGAAAATTATTTTGGTGTAGGTAGTATTTAATGGGTGAATATTATTGGCCACTACAAGCCAAAGACTTCTGGATTGAAAAATATTTTGGTGTAGGTTGTCTTTGATAGGTGAATATTATTGGCCACTACAATCCAAAGAGGGCCTTCCCAAAACTATGAAGAGCAAGGGTGGAACCATGAAATTTTCATGTTGTTCATGTTTCTACCCTTTCCCATCATGGTTCCAGGCAATCTGTGCAAGCCCATGATGGAATTTTAGTCCAATCATTAATGTTACACATGGATTATAAACCATCTTTGTTTAATAATTATTATTCATGTAGGATTAACCACAGCACAAAATGGATTAGAAGATGAGCATTAATGTGGATGGAATCCCAACATAGGGATATGGCCACAATAATAAAATATCTTACAACGTCACATACATAGAAACCACAAGCCAAAAGGTATGACACTTTGAAATCACCAAAGATTTTATTACTGATGTAAGGGAGCATGTTGTCCCATAGACTGGGGGATCGATAACTTCAAATTTTTATTTCAAGGATTGGGTTTGTTATTCACATTCATTTTTATGACCTGGTAAGTTTTTTATTTGTAGGTGATGTTGAGCTTCCCAAGTAAAACAATGTTTAGACTTAAAATATTCCCTGGATATTCCAAAAACAACTATGAAAATAGTTTTCTACTCACGTGATGTTGCATAGGTGCTTGCAGTCTCAAACCATCCTTTGGCTTCCTCCTTCATCTCGCCTTGAATAAAATCGAAAAAATGAGGAGCAAAGAATTCACAGTCCGGCTCGATTTGGAAATTCGAAAACCACACTTCCATTGCAGCATCCTCTACATCTCACACCTCTATTCCAATCATCACCCTAAAAACCAAGAAAGAAATTTTAAAACTATGTGGTCCAAAACACTGACGACCATGACCATGAAGAAGAGCTATGAGAGAGAGATTCTATGAATCATATCAGATGGATTTGAGGTGGCATTGAATTAAAGACATGGAATAAAACCAAAATTCTTAAAACCAAATCTATGATTAGTTTCTAGACAATTGTTGCTTCAAACAACTATACGTAGGGAATCAAATATGACCATTTTGGATTGGCTCTGTTCAACATTAATGACTAGAAGAACTTTGTCTCATAATAGAAAATGGAGTATCGATTTACTCATATTTACTTCAACATCCATTTGGCAAGAAAACCATACAAAAATCATCCATAATAAATCTGCAACCATGCCCCACAACCATACCGCTCCACAAAACCACATTTCATTTATGCATACTTTCAAACACTTTTCGTGTATCCTTAACAACCTTGCATTTGGAATACATATAAACAAGGGTATTTCCCACAAATATATTCGAATCAAATCCTTCCTTGAGAATACAAGCATGGATTTGTTTTCTCTCTTCTAGTTCCGCAATCCCAATGACTACCTTGACCACACTGCGAATGTGAACTCATTCAATCTCATTCGTGTTCTTTGGATTTATGCAAATAAATTCACCACTTTCTCTATAGGTCCATTCTGAGCATACCTAGTGACTATTAGGGTCCATGTGATTTCCTCTCTTTGAGGCATCCTGTCAAAAAAATTATGTGCATCGTTAATTCTTTCACATTTGTTAACAAAATTGTTTCTTATGAAAAGAATTGATGAAAAAACAGAGATAATGATGTGGGAATTTACCTATCTTCCCAATACCAATGCCCTCAAGCTCATGCGCCATTCCAGAATAATTTCATTACAATCAGTCATGATCTACAACAAATTTATTTGTCTCTCGGACTGCTTGGGTGGTATACAAAATTCCCCAATTTTTTTCAACACTATTTTTCCTTCTCCCATTTGTTTCCCCCAATTTTTCTTTCTCCTTTTCAAAATTCGTTAGATATTATAATATTATATATTAAAAACATATCATGTTAATATTATATATTATATATAATACTAACATAACATCGATCACATAATCTATATTAATATTATATAATAGTAATCTCTCTATATATTGAGAGTGAAGGTGGGGTTGGGGTTTTGAGGGCCCACTCTGTGTTAGGTGTGTAGGACATATCGTTTAACCAATTTTAAACATGGTTAACATAGGATCTATGGGTCCTTGACTGGTTAATTATTTTTCTATTTACTTAGTTGTATGTGTATTCAAGCAATTTTAAATTCTCCACTGGAGGGGACTTGATGAAAATAATGTTGTATGTGATGTTGTGATAATGTAATTTTGCCTCCACAATAAATGTAGAGAGTATAATCATATTTTTGTACATGTAGACTTTGATTTAGCTCCTAATATGATTCCCTCATCTTTTGCAAAGAGTTTGAGGTGGTTCATGTTGCAATGAACATTTACAGTTGGGTCTGTAGAAAGTTTGTGGTCCATCTCATGAATAAGTTTGTTAAAATATTGAAATCTTCCATAAGTGGTTGTATTATAACAATTTTTGAAGAAAATATTAGAGTATATGAAGAAAGTAGTATATGTTTCTTTATAGTTATTACTTAGTTTATTTTATTGGTGTAGCTTGCTTAAACCCTTGTTCCTATTTTATTTGAACTATCTAACTTATCATCTAATATCAAGATGTTTTTGCATGTGGGTAGGAGGTAGTAAATTGTTCTAGAGGATTTTAAATGGTGGCATACCCAAGACATTAATAACTAAATAGGATACATCTAAGGGAAGGAATGTCCATGATAACATATGAACTAAATAAACCTGAT
>LPNX010708132.1:0-33752 GCA_001517045.1 Pseudotsuga menziesii
GGAATGGAAGCTCATACATGCTTTTGCATGGAGAAAAGAGTGGAGGATGAAGAGGACAAAAAACTAGTTCACCTCACCTAGTCTTGCTTTCCTATGTGCTTTAAAACACTGAAAAAGCAGGCAATAAAGAAGAAAAAGCAGAAGGGTGCCTAGGAGGCTAGGAATAAAGCAGATTTGATTCCTAAGGCTTTCCCAAGTGCTACATGAGTCAAATATGGCAATTTTTACCTCTATGGATAGGCAATTAACAACTTTCACAAGGTGGGACACATGAACTAGGCAAATAAGACAAAAATAAATGAATTAATGTCTAAGTGGGTAAACTATGGGTTGATTATTCTAACAGAGAGAGCATACATTTGATCTTTTTCTTTCTGCATGTATTTGAATTTCTTCAATATCTTCAATTCTTTTTTCACCTCCTCCCACCGAAACCTTTGAAAAATTAACTCCTCTGCCCATTTCTCCCTTAATTATTTGATATTCCTTTTGTATTCAAAAGGATATCCATCCCTTCCTAACATCAGTCAACATGATTTTTCCACTTCTTCACTTCCATCTTCAACAATAAGAGCTCTGCATATTTCTCATCATCAGAATCTGAATTAACAATTTCTTGAGAAATTTGCATCCCTACCTTGTCACCAAATGTCTCATCCTTATCACCTTGTATTAACAGTGTAACAACTTCCTCTTACATCAGTGTTGCAACAGCCTCTTTCTATGTGGATGCTTCAACAAACAATTTTGGGAATGTTTGTTTTTATGCGATAGAATCCCTCTTTTGAATCTCATCCCAAGAAACTCCAGTCTATGTTTCACTCTCGACGGATAATTTTATGGATACTGGTTCTTGTGTAACAACATCCTCCTTATGTAATTCAACCATGGAAACTTCAGTTTGAGCTGCATATTAAGCAAACATTTTTAAATATGTCGGTTCTTGTGTAACAACATCTTTTTCTTGTGTCTCAATATCAACATCTTTTATCTGAGTTGCAGTTTCAACAAGCATATTTAAGGATGTTGGTTGTTGTGTGACAACCTTCTGTTTTTCAATTTTTTCCAACTGTTGAGGTTGCTCTTGAGTTACTTCAATGTCTCCTAAAAAATGAGACTGGTCCAAGAATAATCTAGTATCCCCTGATGGTTGGGATTGAATTTGTTCATCTTCTCCTAATTCCAAGTCAAGGATTATGTCAAATTGTGACTCATTTTCATCATTTGGCTCCACTGCAGGTACTTCTTTTCCTTCCTCATTTTCCTGTGCAGGTTCTTGTGCAGCAAATTCCCGCACTGTGACTTTATATATTTTTTGGTTAAGTATCTCTCCACATTCTAAATATACCACCTTTTCCTGTCCTTCACCTTCCTCAACAGGAGGTGAACCCTCCAAATTATCTGTAGCCTCCACCAATGTATTCAATCTTTTCTCCACCTGCTTCTTACATGCTTCTTTCCAATTCTCCAATTCACTCTAAAGCATTTGCATCTCCTCCTTTAGCAGACCATTCTCATACAAAAGACTCTCAATTTGAGGTTCTTCTACAGTAGGTTCTTGTTGAGCGGCAGTTGATCGGGGTCTCAGAATGTGAAATTAGATATTTGCTTCAATGTTTTCCCACTTTACCCATGCCACTTTTGTCACTGTAACAGACCTAGTTCTCCTTCTCTTCACCTACCATGATGACTGGCCTTCTTCTTTTGATCTTCTTCTTCTTCGACGTGGCACAAGAGTTTCCAAATTTGCGACTGGTATAGAAGGATTATTTCCCGATCCATCATCTTCCCTTGTTTCAGCCACCAAAATTTCTTCTTCAATTATAGTTTCCCCCAACTCAGGGAAGATTCAATGTTAAATATCTCCACATCCTCTTCTACCATTGTAGCTTCCAAAGCTGCAGCTTCCACTATCGCAACATCTAATGCTGCTCTAATTTTAGCTTTTGTTGTTGAAGCTTCCATAATAACTATTCCCTCTATAGGGTTTGTTGTTGTTGCAACCTATTCTAAATATTCCTCCTAATCATTCTAATTTTGGTCTGCCACTGTCTCATCCTCCCCCCCAACTTAATTTGAGGGACTCTGGTCCTCCTCTTCTACTTAAACACCCCCCAACTGTGTAGGTTCCTTGTCCTCCTCTTCTAATTAAACACCCCCCAACTATGCAGGTTCTCGAATTATCCTAGACTAAGAAATAAATTGTGCCCAGGTTCGATTATGTTGTGCTAATTCCCTTAAGATGAGTAATTTAATTAGGCCATAGTTGGTAAGAGAAGCAACCATTAGAGGAAATTTGGGGTCTAAAATGGGCCTCCTAAGGAAAATAATAAAATAATAGTTAAAATAATAAAATAATACTTATTAATTTTGGAGGAAAAATGAAAAAAAACTACTTTTTGTGTTCGTATTTTCGACATATCTCCCTATGTATTTACTCAAATTCTGAGCGGGAGAGCTCATTGGATGTGGAATTTAATTATGAATCCAACGAGTACCCACACTGCATACTTTTGACAGACCTCGCTACCCCAAAAACAAGAAATACCTGAAAAAAGTGATGATGACATCATCATCACATTTTTCAGGTATTTCTTGTTTTTGGGGTAGCAGGGTCCATCAAAAGTATGCAGTGTGGGTACTCATTGGATGCGGAATTAAATTCTGCATCCAACAAGCTCTCCTGCTTGAAATTTGAGTAAAAAGACATGGACATATGTTGAAAATACGAACAAAAAAAGTAGTTTTCTTTTTTGACTCATTTGAAATTCTATTGGTTCTTGAATTCCAACTCATAAAAAATTTTGTTGGCGTGTTTTCTTATAAGACCCATTTTAGACCCCAAATTTCCTCTAATGTGGATTTCGGATTGTTCTCACATACTCCGCCATGTAATGTAGGGTTTTCAACAAGTAAAATATCATATTGAGTATATTATCATGGCATGGATGAGGCAATAAGGGAATTTCAGAGAAGTAGATAGTTTGGTACCTACCTTCACAGGTGATAAATTTCTTCAGGAATATTTCCACTTGATTCTAAGGACAGGGTAATGGTTCTAGTGTTATCCCACAACCTCCTCATCGAACATGTTCACTGGGTGCAAGAAAATCCTGCATTGCAGTCACATTCTGGGTTTTTCATCCAAACCAACTCCTTCCTACTTGAGGAAAACCAGTAACCTCCACCACAATTGCTTCTGTGACATCTATGTGCACACCCCTGACCTCCGAATGGGTGTACGTCAAAGTAAGGATGAACTGTAAACTTGGTTTTGTGTGAAAACAATTCATTCATTGAAAATACTCAGTCCATCCAGTCGCTTCAAAAATGGCAAAAACCTCTGTGTTCCTACGCAGAGCCCCTGTTTTCACGGGTTCATGTCGTGCTGGTTTACCCATATCACATTTCCTTCATATTTCTAATAGCAAATCAGAAAATTACAAATCCAGAAGTGGAAGTTGCAGCACAAGAACGTTCAATGAACAACCAAGGTTGGGATTGCGTATTTTAGGAAAGTTAATACATATATGAAAAGGGAATGATTGGCAAGATTTGGTACAAATTGGGGAAAAAATGGTGATGGTCCTATAATAGGACCAAGTACCAATTCAGACATATTGATTAATAGTTAAATGGGTATGGGTTTGCTAACAGGTACAAAAGACAAAGCATGATTAATTTTTCCATATCCATTTTATGCCTAATCATATAAATGTTCAGAATCTGTACCTTCTCAATATGAAATGAGTCTTAACTTTCCATAATGGTTCAGCGTGTCATTGCGGCCATCAGTTGAAAACATAATTTCACATGTGCTATTATGATCTTACCCCCACCACTTGAATCGGCAAGTACATCCATGTTAGCTGGCACCGGTGGCAAATCAATAGCTAATAAATAGTTGTCTTTTCATTCTTGGTAGAGTTGTGGTTGGATTTGTGAAATGATTTGGAACCCAGCGAATTTATTGGCGGTGAGATTTATGGACAAATATAAAGGAGTTGCAGTTGTTTTATGGACAAATCTGGAGGAGTCGAAGCTACGAAAATAGGAAAAGTAAGCAGAATCGCAGCTGGTTTATGGACAAATTTGGGGAAGTCGCAGCTACGAAAATAGGAAAGGTAGGAAGAATTTGGAGGAGTCGCAGCTGGAAAATAGGGTAAACATGGTAGAGTTAAAGCTGCGAAAAAATGGAAAAATAGAAAAAATCAGCAAGTTTACAGCTGGAAAATACAACAAATCTGGCAGTCACAGCTGCGAAAATAGGAAAAATAGGCAAAATTTGGAGAAATCAAAGCTGGAAAATAGGAAAAATATGGCGCAGTTATAACTGCGAAAAATAATATAAATACACAGAGTTTGGTGAAGTCGTAGCTAGAAAATAGGACAAATATGGCAGAGTCATAGCTGCGAAAATATGAAAAATAGGAAAAATTTGGCAGAGTCACAGCTATGAAAATAGGACAAATCTGGTGGAGTCGTAGTTGCAAAAATAGGAAAAATACGCAAAATTTGGTGGAGTCACGGCTGCAAAAATAGGAAAAATAGGAAAATTTTGGTGGAGTCGCAGCTAGAAAATAAGACAAATCTGGTGGAGTTATAGCTGCAAAAATAAGAAAAATAGGCAAATTTTCAGTTGATTGTTTGTTGTTGCTGAATTGTTCATATTTTTCAAGGACTTACTCAAAACAAGAAAATAAGCTAGGGAGCCTGCAATCATTTGGCCCAGTCACGACTGCTGCTCCTCAAGTAAATTCCTATACACATTCTTCAAAAGAAAACCGATCAAGCGTAAAAGAAAATGAAATAAAAATAAAACAAAACATCAATTTATTTATGTACAGATTCCTGTGTGGAAATTGCAATGTTCTTCAAACTTTTACAGGAGCAAGAAAAAATTCATGCCCTTGTGTTAACTAATAATCTGGATCAGCTGCAACATGAGAAATGAATGCGTCCTTTGAAATCATCTTATGATACAGTCACAGCCTGTGACCATTAGCAAATAATGGTGTATGATTTTCATCAATAGTAATCAGGCGGACTGTGCCACTATCAAACATCTTTTCTACTTGGTAGGGTCCCAACCATCTTATACACAGTTTTCCTTTAAAATCCCACTTGAATCTTGAATCATACAATAAGGCCTAAACTCCTTCACAGAATACTTTCTTCTTTATGAACCGATCATGCCACTTGGAACGTTGTTGTTGAATTAATGTTGTATGATGCACAACAACTATGTGCTTCTCATCAAGTTCATTTAACTGATTCAATCTTTTCTTCTGAGATTTTGTCAAGTCTAATTTTTCTTCCATGGCTGTATTTAAAGTTTTAATTTCAAATTCAAGGGGAAAGACAATATTCTTACCGTACAACAATTCCTATGGAGATAATCCCGTAGTATTGTGCCATGTTGTGCGATATGCCCATAATGCCTTTAGAACTATGTCGGCCCAGACTCTGCGATGGCTTCCAACTATTTTTGTGAGGATAGCCTCCATTACCTTGTTGGTACTTTCCACTTGGTCTTTGGCATGTGGGTGATATGGTGAGGTTATCCTGTGCTGAATGTGATATTTTTGTAACAAAGCTTCTAATTTGTGGGACACAAACTGTGGTCCTCCATCTGTAACTGTCTCCTTGGGTAGTCCAAAACGGGTGAATATTTATCCATACAATAAATCCATTACAGCTTGGTCATTGGCCTTGACCAAAGCTACAGCCTCCACCCATTTGGTCATATAATCGATGCAAACTAGAATATACAATTTTTGCTTCAAGGGAGGGTTGAAAGGCCCTACAAAATCCAAGTCTCATCTCTCAAAAGGTTCAACCACCAGCTGTGGTTGAAGAGGCATCTCATCTAGCATGTTTGGATGGCCCTTTATTTGGCAGCTATCACAATCCTGAACATATTTCTTTGCATCCTTGAAAACTATTCACCAATAATACCCATCCATAATACGTTATGACATGTTCGTTTGTCAACAAAATTTCCCCTACGGGACTCATCATGGCAAGCCTTTAAGATACTAAAAATTTCATCCATCCTTACACATCTTCTAATTTCAAGATCAAGACCTATGTAGAAAAGATTCCCATATATCCAGCAGTACCTAGAACTCTATTGTATAATTTTTATTTTTTCTCTCTTTGACAAATGTGCTGGAAGCTTTCCTATAGCCAAATAGTTAGCAACATCTGTGTACCAAGGGGAACGAGCTGAAACTGAAAACAATCTTCGACTGGTAATTGTAATGTTAAATTCTTGTAACAGTCATTAGAAGAAATATCAACTCAAAATGGGCCTTTTAACTCTAATTCAAATTCCACGTCATCATGTGTTAGCCAATTAAATTGCTTTATATTTGAAATACCATATAGGTCTTAAACAATTTTTTAATATAAATTTGGGGATAGGTATCATAAAAATAACTACTTTTTTTGTTCATATTTTTGACATATCTCCCTGTGTTTTTACTCAAATTTCGATCGGGAGATCTCGTTGGATGTCGAATTTAATTCTACATCCAACGAGATCTCTCAATCGAAATTAGAGTAAAAACACAAGGATATATGTCAAAAATACAAACAATAAAGTAGTTTTTTTCTTTTCTTCCTCCAAAATTAATAAATATTATTTTATTATTTTAACAGTTATTTTATTAATTTCCCTTAGGAGGCCCATTTTGAGTTGAAATTTCCTCTAATGAATAGCCATCTAGTTACTCTAGCATTAGTGACAGGTTTGTTCATTAATTACTTAATGGTTGAATGGTCAATGTGCACAAAAGTGGGGTATCCAGTAATATAGTGCCTGAAATTATTGATGGAATAAATAATGGCAAGGAATTCCTTTTCTGTGACAGTGTAATTGAGTTTAGTAGGGCCAAGTTTTTACTGATATAATAAATTGCATATGGGGCATGACCTTTCTATTGTCCCAACACTGCTCCAATGGCAATATCAGAAGCATATGAGGAGATGTGGAAAGGCAAAGCCCAATTGGGCCCTCGTAAGATAGGGGTTGTAGATAGCCTTTTCTTAAGTTCAATGAATGATGTTTGGTATCCATCACTCCAATCAAACTTTACATCCTTCATCAACAGAGTGAATAGAGAGGCTAGCTTGGAAAAATTTTCTATAAATCTGTTTTAATAACCAGTATGCCCTAAGAAGCTACATATCTCTTTTTGTGTTCCATGAGTGGGTATGTTTTCAATTACCCTGATTCTAGATGGGTCTACCTGGATACCATCAGTAGAGATGAAGTGCCCTAGAAATACACCCTCACTCATCATCATATGGCACTTTTCAGTGCTTAAAGATAGTTGGGTTTGTTCACAGCGTACTAAAAAAATTTCCAAAATTTTCAGTGCTTCCTCAAAGATACTACTGTATGGGGTAAAATCATCCATAAAAATTTCCATGCTGTCATTAACCATATCATAAAATATCCCAATCATATCTCTCTGAAAGGTGGCAGGTGCATTACACAAATCGAAGGGAAGTACCCTATATGCAAAGGTAACCCAGTGACAGGATAAGGTGGTCTTTTCTTGGTCCTTGGGAGCAATCTAGTTTTGATTGTAACTGTTGAATCCATCCATAAAGGAAAAAACGTCTTCTCATATAAGATATCAAGTACCTAATCAATACAAGGTAGGGTAAAATGTTCTTTCTGCATTGCTTTGTTCAACTCCCTATAGTCTACGCAGACTCTCCATTTCCCATTCTTTTTGGCACTATCACGAGTGGAGAAACCCACTCGCTTTCTGAGATTGGGTATATAAACCCTGCTTCCAAGATTTTTTGGATTTCTTCTTTCACTATATCCCTCAAGTTAGGGTTCATCCTTCATTTTGGTTGGCACATAGGTCAAAAGTCGGTTTTTATGTAAATGTGATGGGTACACAGATTGGAAGGGATACCCTTCATATTTGTGTACTCCCAAGCAAAATCTCCCCTGTGATGTTTCAATAGAGTGATCAAGAGTTCCAACTCATCAGGAGTGAGATTCAAATTAATGTTCAATGTTTTTCCCGATTCTATCTCAACTAGAATTTTTTTTAACTTTTTAAGTACTAGAATTATGTTGGCATCACTGACTATGGTCTCTTGTATTATATTTTCTTGTTCTTCTTCACCTAAAGTATTGTTCAGAATTTGATAAACATGTTTATTGATAGATGTGGGTTCACTGATGAAACCATTAATAGTGTCGTCCTCTGTTTCATCCTTAAAATTTAAGGCTTTCCCTATTGTTAATAACATTTGAACACCTTCTTCCTCCTCCAGATCCATCCATAGTGGATTTTCAGCTTCTAAGATGGGTCGAGCTGGAGAGTATAAGGTGAGGCTTTTTGTATCAGTCCCATCTAAAATAGTCATGGAACCCAACCGACAGCTAATGCAAGAATATGTTGTGGCTAACCATGGTCTTCCCAGGATCAACGAATGCCCCCCTAGGATTCCCTCAGGTTTCATTTTGGACCTGTCATCAAGTTCTAATATAGTATGGGTTGGTTGAATATTAGTGAGCCCATGTTTTTTCATAGTTTTGATGGTCATAACATTGATAGTTATTCCTAAATATACCAAAACATTAGGTATCTGAATGTTTCCAATGTGTATTTTAATAGTAGAGTTTCTAGGATGATCATACATAGCTAAGAGAGTTTTTCCCATTATTAATTCGAAGAGTTTTCCTATTAGATGGAGAATGGGAGGATTCCTAGGCTTTCTCCCTAGTTTTCTTACACACAGATGTCTAACTGTTTTGGCAAAGATGGGAACGTCATGAAGGGATTGTAATAGTGGAATATTGACATATAAATTCTTTAATTCCCTTAAGGTAATAAACTGAGGTTGTTCCACTTTCTTTTGTAGGATCAATTGTTTAGGATATGGTGGTTCTCTTGTTGGTTGTGTAGGTTGTGTTTCAATAAGTGTTTCTTCCTGCGTTTCAGCTGGTATTTCAGTAGGACTCTCAGCATCCTCAATGGTGAGGACTGTTGTATTAAATGGATGTTGTTGATTCAGTCTTGCTTCAGTCGTAAAATATCGAACATCTCCAATGACTAAGGGATCCACTAGCCACCCTGATCGTAAGCGTATGCCATTGCAAAGAACTGGGATAATGGAGTAAGAAGGCATTTTGGCAGTTTAAAATTGATGAACTACTTTATTATTATAGTTAGTATTAATTTGGGTAGGCAGTTGTGGTCATAGTGGCATGTTCATCCATGCAATGTTATTTTGGAGTTGCATTTGCAGCTACTAGTACTATTGGTGAGGTTATTGTTGAGGAGGATATTGTTGATGAGGAAAATGTTGATGGGGAGGTTGGTTATGACGAAACTGATTTCCTTGATGGGATTTTCTCCAACCAAGAGACCAAGAAGTTTGTTTATTGATTGGTGTGCCCAAGGTGACCAAGAGTTAGGATTTTGCATAGAAGTTTGAGATGGATGCCATTGATTGTTATAATAATGTGAAGGGAATTGTGTGTTCATTTTAGTCATATTATTTATATTATTCCAAAAAGGTAATGGATCTAGATTCATACCTTTATTTTGAGGCTACAAAGGCTTCTTTTGAGCAATTAAGTAATCTTGCTCCACATCAGAAGTAGATTCCTGTAGGACTGCCTTAACATGGGGTAGTGAAGGGAATTCCTTAGTATCATGATTCAATTCATAGATTTGGAATACTTCCACCTTGTCCAATGGGAATTCCTTCAATGGGTTCTTCTTCCTGCATCTAGGATAGAATACACCAAGTGTTAAATCTTATACTGCTTTGCTCTCAAGACATCCAATTCTGAGGAGATGGAACTCATCATTTTTGTTTTGAAGTTTTCAAGAAGGTTTCATATTTCTTTTCAAGTGGCTCCACCACTAGATGACTTATGTGTTCGAGTGAAGACATATTTTTCTAGTCCTTTGTCCCAATTGTTCATTCTGGAGGATCCCCTTGAATATATTCGATATAAGTTAACAATATCCTCAAAGGGTTCTTTTGAGATATCCCCCTTGCCCAAAAAATTTAGCATATCCAGGAAATCTTCTCTAATTCCATGCAATAAGATAATTTTGAGCACATTTTTCCCCATATCAGTTTTTCTTACCCTCTGAACATTATACAGAAGTCTCTCCACAAATTCCTCCAGAATCTCTTCCTCTTTCTACGTCATATTAAACAATTCTTCTCTTTTATATTTAGTCCTACAATAATCTTGATATTTTCCAAGGAAGGCCTATTTAATTTGTTTACATGTTGTAACAGTATCACCATCCAAGTTCATAAACTAGTGTAGAGAATTTTCCTTTAAATTAGCATGAAAAACTTTCAGCTTTTTCTCACTGAAAGTGTAACCGTAGCTGCGACAAAGGATGTCAAATTCAAAGAGGAACTCATCTAGATCCTCTGTGACCTACCCATGAAAGCATGGTAATACTGATGGTGAGATGTTATTCATGGGGGGAAGTCCAGTTGGTTTTTGAATGGGAAACTGAAGTGTGGAAATAGTCTCCTCATGCTGGAGGTCGCCATCATTGTGATGGTTATCCCCTACTCCTTCTTCATGATCATTAGGGTGACATTCGTTATTCATGTTTTCCTATTCTTCCTCATGTCTTTGCTTCCTATAATTTTCCAACTCCTATTGAAGTTGTAACCACTCCTCCTTTGTAACCTCTTTTATTTTTATATGGAAAACCACCACTGTTCCATCTGCTCCCATATAATTACCCCTATCTCTTAGAATTCCTTCCTTAGGGACACCAGATGGTGTCGTAGATCCTACTATATTCTCCACTATGGAAACTAATGCTTCCATCCTAGGAGTAACAAATATTATTCTGAGAGATGATGGTCCTTGATTGCGAGCTCCAGTAGAATAATTAGCCCTTGAAACTAAATCGTCAATGAATGTCCTTCTTCCTAAGGCTAGGATGCTGCAACGACCTTGACCACCTACAAAGTTAGTATTCTTGGGAGTTCTTGGAGGGTCTTGCTGTGTTCTCCTTGTATTCATGCAACACAAAAAACATGTAAGCTTAAAAAAACTAATGAATAAACCGAATAAATACAAGTACTACTATGTCTATCAATTATATTCATTTACAATGGTACCAAAATGTTGGTCACCCTATATGCTAATCAATTACAAATAACACACAAAATTCTCAATATGACGTGTCAACCCAGGGAAATATTTTTGTTTCAAAGATAATTAACACAATCTATGCATAAACACTTAGTAGCTGATTGAATGAATGAAAGCTTAATTGTCCTACCTATATGCTCAGTCAAACTCTTCTCATGGCTAAAGCTAACCTAATTTATCCATCTAAGAATTCAAAAATGCATTTAGCTTCCTACAGTAACTACTCTAACAATTACTGATCTAAAAATAATTAAGCTAGACTTACTTTTGTAGAAAGTAAATTTTAAGGATATCATACTACCAGGAATTAGCTAAGAGTTATCTAATTTATCTAATATCCAAATCATAAAAGAAAACAAAGAATCACACCGATTCCAATCATAATATGACTAATTCAATAAACTCCAAGAAAGATAAATAACAAAAATAAACTATAGATGAGCTTGACTATAGTAGCTAATTGGCACACCTTGCATAAAGAGAAACTATCCTATACAATTGACTATCACACCACACACTTGCAGCTAATCAAAATTTAATCATTAATTATCAAAGGAAAAAGCCATTACTAATCATCACTATTACAGCTAACTGTAAAATGCATCTACTATAATTCCACACAACACAATAGAAATAAACTAAGCATCTAATTAACTCAAAAATTGGTGTGGGAAGGCAGGCCCATCCTTCGAACAGAGACGTCGTGAAATAACACGAATTAAAATGCAGAGATATGAAGAATTATGCTCCTTGTATTAAAAATTGCAATTCATAGTTACAGCTCTCTGTTACAACTTACACAATCTAATATTAATCAACCAACCCCAGGATCAAAACGCCTTCCCATATATATACATGAATAATGCAATTTAGATCCACTAATATCAGGCAACCATGAAGATCTACGATCTTCAGGCTTCCCTATTACAACAAGGTAGTTATAGCCATCAATAGAATTGAATGAAGATATGGAATATAGGGAGTATTTTACTCTGGTTTTCAATAGATCAACAGAATCGGTGGGACAAGAAATGCGATGTCTGTTGCAGCGGTGCCCTGAGTAGTGGAGCGTTGTTCCAGCTGAATTCTGTTGTAGCTACCACATGGAGAGATTATCACATTGTTTACATTCATCATATGGAATTGGGTCTGAGGAGTAAGAGCTGGTACCAAATATCCCTTTCTTCTCTAGACCAAGCGGGCTGCTACACCTGTGTTCCTCAAGGCTTAGAACTATCTTTATCAAATAAATACATATTAGCACAATTCAAAAGTTAGAGCTCTAACCATAAAAATATTAGGAATTAATAGAAAAATACAATAATAAATCATACTTTTAAGGATTTATTCTCAATTTGAGGAAAAACATCTATCTCGTGTATGGAAATTAAGTAGGACAGGGAAAAACGATATAATTGGTGTGGTAAAAAAAGGCTATTCTAGGACCCAACAGGTGGAGGACTAAAAATTTCCTTCAAAAACACCTTTAGGGGGGGGGCTTTCTAAAATCCTCCCCTAAAAGTCTTGGGAACTGAACATTTAGGGCCATTTTTTGAAAAAATTTCCCCAAAAGCCCTAAAAAAAAAATTTTTTTTTGGGGGGGGGGGGGGGGGCGGTGTCAGAAAAACCACCTCAAGCCAAAAACTTCCCTAAAACGATGATTTTTTTGTAGTGTGTGTCCATCACTTCCTTGATTGGAATATTCTTCCCACTCATCTGGGTCCCACGAGTACAATATTGGACTATGAGGCCCTTTGGGGTAATGTCTTATCCTCTTGGACCGACTAAAGAGATAGGTGCACCCCACATAAACAAACCAGTAAAGAAATATATGTCCTCCACCTCCAAGGTAATAATGTGGGATCCCACAATCTTGAAGTGCACTCAGCATGTTGTGGTCAGTAGAACCATGAATTTCATCCATTTCATGCTCCCTCTCCTTCCCAACCACCATGGTTTCCTTCAAAACTTGGTGAACAACCGAATTGAGGCATTAGAAACCATTATCATACCTTATCAAGCCTTACAAATTTCTATTTTTTCTTCATGATTGGGTTTTTTGGGATAGATCTCACCACTGCACTCCATCTTTTCCCACAGAGCGGTGGCACTGTGCCTTCTATGAAGGAAATGTTCGATGGCAGCTTAGTATCGCTCCTTCCGCGAAGGAAAAGCACAGTATTGCGAAGGTGCAATATCCCTTTGGGAAATGGCCTCAAAACAAAATATGAACTCAAAAAAAAATTAAAACCATGAAAACTAAGGCAAGGATAAGATGATTCACCTAGTCCAAACAAAGAGAGGAATGGTCGCTTGTAGCTACCGCAATCTACGCTGCAAATTCGACCTCAAAAAGGGCTCTTTTCACCAAATTAGGTAAAAAACACAAATGGTAAATTATTTCTACTATTCACCCCTATTTATTTACTTTTTTGAGTTATTTATTAATATTTTTTTATTATTTTTACCCATAATGGTCCTATATTGCCTAATTTTGGTCAAACTAGTGCTTAATGATCTTTTGTTGAGAATTACAGGATTCATGGGGTAGTGTTTTTGGTTACGAAAAGTTTTATTTTCGCAATTTTCATTCTCTACAAAATCGAAAAAGCTTATGAGCACTCTTGAAACGATAGTCATGGTTGTTAATCATTAGTACAAAGGTTTCAAGTCTACGTTTATCACTTTTTTGGGCTTGTTAAAACTGTTTACAAAAATGGAACACCAACGGAGTTATCTTTAAGATATTTTTAGACTCTTGAAATATGAAAAGATTGGTGAGTGAACTTGTTGCATTCACACTCATCAAAGTACTTGAAAGGTCATCTTTCCAATGGTATTTTACCCCTTTTTGGTTCAGTTAGAATATTTATGAAAAAGGTATGCTCTAGTCATTGACTAGAAGAGTTCTCTAGGGTATTATTTTATACCTTTTCGGGCCTTAGGGACTAAAATTTATGAAAAAGAAATTTCCTGAGTCTTCTTTAGTTCTATTCAGAATCACTAAACATGAATGATGCTAAGTTTTCTTTCATTAGACTCGTTAAATTAAACATTGAAATACACTATGTGGAAACGAACCCCTCCTTTCTCAAGTTTGTGAAATATATGTGATTGGACTCGTCCAAAATATGAGCTATATCGAGCATTTGTTACCCTTTTTCGTCTTGTTAAAAAGAAAAAAAGGCACTCATCAATCATGATGGGGAAATTAAGGGAATGGGAGATCATTTTTGTATTAATGGCATCTTTTCAGTCACCTTTGAACATGGAACCTATCTGCATTTCATTAAAACAGTTGGGTTTTCAACTTGTCTCCAAGTCGATCCACTTTCATGAGACATTTCACTCCTTTGATTCATTTCAAAGAATGCATCATCCTTCATCACATTATTTCTTGGTATATGCCTCGTCAATTCAATGCTACCAAGTCTTTGTTCGTGTCGTCCAATGTTCAAAGGGAAGTTGTGTGTCAAGAATTACCCTTTGCAGCCAAACGTACCTTTCTTTTGTGTTGGTTACATTTGAGTTGGTCATGTGGTTACTTCATACTCAATTTCCAACAACTTTGTTCCAAGTTTTGTGTCATTGATGTGGGATTCATCATGGCCCTCCTTCGACGAGATTGTTCCTGTCAACATCAACACATTTTCCAAGAACTAGTCTTACAAACAAGTTAGTACCTTTATATCTGCATGCCTTAATGGAAGGTTTCCTTGATTTCAACAATAGGCTTTCATAATGTGCCTTTGATCGAGAGATTCAGCTGAATGTTAGACATCAATTCATATATTCACATTCGAAGGAATGTACTAGGGTACCTTAGGGATCATTGACATTAATGGTGATTCTATTCACATGGATAGAATTGTACTTTCTGAGAAGGGGATGAATACCCTAGATGTTCATTGAGCATTCATTGGTAATCTTTTCCTTCCCCTAGGGTGAGATGGAGTATCTTTTATGATTTATTGCATGGATCCACATTCTATGTCACTGGTTATGCTTAGATTTGTGTCAGTATCACATATATCTACATTGTATGTATGGTATTTATGTCCAAGTTTGAGTGTCTCTCACATGGATCTACGTTGCGTTCTAGTAGCCATGGATGTTGTATCTCACATTGATATGTGCTTTATTGGTCAGCATCCATGTTGTGAGTCATTTGGGACATGTATCAAAGTGTTAAATATTGCATAATTATCTTTATTGTTGATGAATATGTATTATTGAACCCTTGCCTCAAATTTATAAATTGTTCTATCAAAGTATTTGGCCTATCAATTTCCTATAACCTCATACTTTGAGGGGCATTGAGTTACACCCAAACCTCATCACCATCCTGATCATGAGACAAGTGCCTCAGCTTTTGCTCCATTCCCTTAGATTTTGGATGGGAGAAATGAAATGAAGAATATTTTTCCCTTGTGTTTTTCATGTTTTGACTAACCACCGTGCCTTTCCCATTGACAACTGGCGTCACCAAGCCAGCAACACACCTTGCATTATTGGAAAGTGTGGTGTTTCCACTTGTTTCCTTTAAACCAAAGGTGGTACCCCCCTATAATGCCCCTTTCCCTTCTACAAAGTGTGGTGTTATTCCCAAAAATGAAAAAAAATATAAGATCTCGAGGAGTTTCTAAAAGAAACCCTCATGGAGGCTCATCCCAAAGAATATATACATGTGGGACTTGAATTCCTCCATCCATGGGATGATCCCTTGACCATGTCCATAAAATTTTCAAACCTAACTTATCCCTTTTGGCCTACCTTCACCCCTCATGGTTTAATGAGGGAGAATTAGAGAGTGAGAGCACCCAAATGTTGGCCAAACAGTGTTAGACTCTTTGATGCATTGGAGCTAGTTGAGGCATAGAGGCAAAGTGTTCATAGGGAATTATTTTCAACATCAATGCTTGGTTGTAGTTTTAATTTCCTTTTCTATTAATACAAATATCTTTCCATTTCCCATGATTGTCTTTTGTTAATTTGAGTTATTCATTGGTTTTATCTTGATCGTTAGCATAGAATGTTGAATCATCTTGTTGATTTTACCTATTGTGTTTTGTATTTATCATTCTTTTGCAGGTAAAAATTTCAAGAGACAAAGGTAACTTTTATTGTGAGGTAAGGAATATTGACACTCAAGTGTTTTGACAGTCTAGGGAGATGATACATTGTTGTAATTCTTTTTTTCTAGATTCACACCATTTGGACTAGGGAATTTCTGTCAAATAAATCAGGAAATAAAGAAATTTCTGCAGTTGACATATGAGTTTGATGGTACTAAAATTGATAAGGAGAACTAAGACAATGAAAAACATAAACAAGAAAATAATGTTGAAGATTGGGATCCGGATCCAGAAGAGTTGTTGAATACCATCGGAGGTAAATAAATCATTCATCTTAAAAATAATTACATTCCTAAAGAATGAGTTCCTTTAGAAAAAAAGGATAAGAATGATGTGGCTAAAAATCCCAAAGTTGTCCCGGATAACAATGAGGTGCAGGACTGCAATATTAGTACAGAACAAAAGCCAAAAATGGTGAAATTGTCTAAGTCTTTATCTTAAGAATAGAAAGATAAGTATGTTTAATTAGAGAGTAAATTTTTAGATGTATTTTCATGCAGTTATGAGGATTTGAAAGAGTATGACACTTTTATAATTCAGCATACTATTCCTATAAGTCCCAATGAGAATTGATTCAAACAAAAATTGATAACAATAAATTAAATGTTGATTCCACTCATAGAGAAAGAAGTTAAAAGTATTTTTGATGCTAAGATCATCGTCTCTCTTAGATTATCAAAATGGATAGTAAATTTGGTCCTTGTAAGGAAGAAAAATGAAGAAATTTGGTTATGTGTAGATTTCAAAAACCTGAACAAGGTATCTTTGAAGGACAATTATCCTCTCCAAAAAATGGACGAAATTTTGCAAAAGGTTGTTGGAGGTGAAAGAATATCAATGTTAGATGGTTTTTTCGGTTACAACCAAATCAAAGTTCACCCAGAAGACCAAGGGAAAACAAATTTTACTACACCTTGAGGCATCCATATCCATGAATGCATCTATAAAACTTACTCCATATTTTTTTAGGGATAGATGCCCAATTTTCATACCCCAACCATGTCAAGGTATTCAAGATCAATACCTAGAGCTCAAAAAGTTCTAATGGAATTCATATCACCACTCAAATTCAAGTGAATCCATCAAGATGTCATGTGTGGTATTCAAATGCATTTTTCTTATATGTAAATGAATATAAAATTCCTTTAGGGATTTATTATTTCTTTTCATAATTATGTCATCATCCTTGAATCCCATTATTAGTGTTTAAAAACACCTAATGGCAAGAATATCCATACTTAAATTCCAATGGTGCATAAGGAATTTTTCATGTATGTGGATGCCTAAATGGTTTCTTTAGAGACAAAGGCATGGTGTTGATCCCTATAATGTCATTATAAATTCCCTAAGACACCTTCATAATTCTCAAAACCACTTGATGGAACTAACATACTAAATCATAGGTTAGTAATACCATGAATAGGTCATGTGTAGTTGGTAAAGGAAACATACTTAGTTTTAGGTGTTTAGAATATTATTTTATAGCCTTGGGGTTAGGTATCCTCCACTAACCATTTCTAGGGCCCCAATGCTACAAGACCCAGATACATAGTGCCAAAGATACCACTCCATTGTCATGCATGATACTTTGAGACAGTGTTCATCACCTCGAATTCCTCAATAATTTATTTAGGGGCAAATGCATTGTCTTATTCCCTGGTACATCATTCTCAATACCATTTCAAAGGAATCACACCATAAATATGAAAGATAATAGTTACCGATCGTAAACATAGCCTGATCAAAACCACATTCTAATATATTATCAACTTGTATTTTTCTTAGATATTATAGTATTCTTCCATGATATTGTAAATTCCATTTGCATCTCTAACAGTGTTTGAAATTCATTGACATTTTTTAGTAGTATAAAGATAAATTGAGTCGTAATTTTAGTTTATTCCAACATAATACCAAGTAAAAAATTGTTTGGTCATGTTATAAATTTCATCTCTAACAGTTTTTTGCAAGAAAATCCATGAAACAAACATCATTTTCATGTGGCACTATTTTCCAAGAAATGAGAACACGGTTATAGGAAATTTAATGAATTGTTTCTCTAACTCCACACCATGCTTAATTCATGAATTCTCATGTTCCCTTGGTGAAAGGAGTTTCGTGAGATTTCTGTGAAATTTTATAATTCTATTTTGCACCAATGTGTAGAGTAAAATAATCCTAGGGGTCATATATTCCTAAGTGGTGGGTGGAATAAGGGCTCTTGTATCCATGTAATATTTATTAATATACAAGAAGTCCCTCTCTAACATATTTATCTTAATTTTTATCTTCGGTATAAAAAAATGCTCAAAATTTCTCTTGCTAGTGATGCGTAGTACAAGACCAAGAGATTCAATAGTGCAATTACTTTAATGGTGGAAACTAGTTTACATGAAAAGATAGATTAATTTTTTAAGTTTCTATTGAGAAAGGTATCGTGTTTGTAGACATCAATTTTAGGGATGTTGGTATCGATATCTTAATGCGCTAGGGATTGAGACAAGAATCATGTGCCCTATATTTTCAACAAATATATCTCTCTTTTATCAATATTTCACATGCATATTTATATATTGAAAAATACTAAAAATATATTTTTTTCTAGAAAATCCTAAAAATATAAATAGTTTAGAAACAAAAACAAAAATATTTGCAATTTGAGCATTCTAGTCCACACATCAATTTCATCCTAATGGATTTATCCATAGATATCTAGGGGTGTCCCGCTTGACCTAGTGCATTGGGAAATATTGAATTTATTCAATTAGGGTTTATGCATGTTTTTAGTAGTTTTGACCAAGCCATCAAGTGTGCCCTAGGCCACTTCATCATCTCTCCTTAATAGTTCACTTTTATCGAGTACTTCCTTGGTAAATGTGAAACCTACCTTGGGATTTGTGAAGTGTATTGAAGTGGTGATATTTGTTGATATTAATTGGTAGATTGAATTAACTCATTTTATTGTTTATGTTTCATCTGTATCCATTGTTTTCTCCATATAAAGCATTGATATTGGCCATAAGACTTATAGAAGGGAATTTGAAGGTGTGTATATTGGTGTCTACATATGTCCAAATAAGTTGAGGAATTAGGTTGCGATGACATTGGACCTAATTCCTCCCATCTACTTACCGTAATTATCCATTTGGTCCACACAACCTTGTTGTGTTTGGGCTGCTAATTTGTTTGGTAACATGTAGGATAGTCCATTTAGATACCTATAGTATCGAATAAGCTCAAATCCAAAGTAATAGATTTTTTATACATTGGTTTCACTCCATTCATGGAGAAACAAAAAATTAAGGAACAAAAGATTAAAATCTATATAAATGTGGACAAATACAAGATGTAAGAACATCAATAAATAGAAAACTAAAACAAAACTTTGAATTTGACCATGCAATAGATGCATTCAAAGAAATAACGAAGAAATATTGCAGAGGAAACCAATGCATTTCACATAAAAATTAGCTTGATGATATAAATATTATTCCCTATCCCACATGATTCATGTATTAAATATCATATTTTATTATTATATTGGAAATTATTTCATTCTCGAATTAGAGCATGGGGTGGTGAAACTCAAGCATTTGTTCAAAGTACTTGCAATTTTTCAATTTTCTACATTATAATGGTGGTCAATATTTACATATTTAAAAAATTAAATAAGACCATTCACAAATATATTTTCTGGCAAAAGTTAAAAGGGGGATATTATAAGTTTATACACAAGTATTTTTTAACAAAATTTTATGACTAGTAAGAAATTTTGAGGACAAGGAACATTTATTTACAATCGCCAAAAGTTACCAGAAAGAGTATTAGTGAGGTTCATTAAAGGATCATCACTATAACTGTCACCAAAAGAGATATTTGGAAACGTTCCTTTAACAACCCTCACCAAAAAGTGTCATTGAAAAAATATTTGGTGGAAAACCTTAAAGGAATGTCTACAAAAATAATTACAAGGACGATTTTTTAAAGTCCATCATCATATGTGGCATTGGTGATGACCCTTTAAGTCTCATCACAATCATGACCCTCACCATTGCATATCAGTGAGATACACTAAAGGGCTATCACTAGAGGTGTCACCAAAGAGAGAATTGGTAATGGCCCTTTAACAACCATCACAAAAAGTGTCATTGAGAAGGGATTTGGTAATGTGCCTTAAAGTAATGTCTCTAAAGAGAGTTACAATCATGATTTTTTAATTCTTGTCATCATATGTGACATTGGTTATGAACCTTTAAGGTATGTCATTAGCATTACCACCATAGTAGTCATTTTTCCTTGTAGTGGCATATGTATAGGACACATTGTACTATTGCAACACTATTGTTCCAAAATTATTCATGATGTTTTCATTTTTTATGATTTTTTTTGAAGTCAAATAACCCTAAAAAAAAGAAGTTGTGTGCATGTGCAGTACTTTAGGGGCATAACATAATGAAATTTTAATTTTTTTATATGTGTATAGATCTCTTTTTCTTCTATTTTTCCATATTGTTTGTTCCTTCTATTGCGCCATATAATTTGTTCGGGAAATGGTGAAGGAATTGAAAATTTATAGTATAAACAACATAACATTGTATTTTGGAATCATGACATATCCCACTTCAAAATTTAATAAAAAAAATGGGAAAATAGGCATCTATATCAAAATTTTCAATATTTAGAATATGTAGAATCTAATCTACAAATATATGTAATTTTATTTTTTTTTTAAATTGTGTTTTGCATAGCTAAATGCATCATTGAAATCAAGCACCTACAAAGTGTTTTGGAGGAAATATAATAGCCCTATTTTTTTTCCCTATCCAATAGGTTCATTATCCCGAACCTAATTCCAAACCATCCACACAAGTCACTCCTGCCTAAATTTGAAATTTAAATAAATGCATATGTTTTATAAAATGCATATGCCTTATATAACACATGAGCGCTATAATTCATACGCGTTATACAATGCAAATAGATTATATCACATATTCATTTTATAATGTATACAAAATGCATATGCATTATAACACATATGTTTTATATCATCTATGTGTTTTATAACACATACAAAATGCATATGGATTATTGGAACTTTACAATCATGCATATTTTCGATATGATGAGGGAAATAAGTATGAAATGCAATTTAATAAAATTCCTATATATAATAGAAGTCATGTATCTAGGATCAAATGCGGTATTTTTAAATCTTTTATATGGCCCTCTTCCATTAAAAGTATTATTATAGGTCTTTGGTTATTCATTCACCCCTAGACCAATGTGTGAATGGTTGAAGATCAATACATGGTAGGAAACTACTCATAAATCCACACCATTTTTGCATCCCTTTCTCTCACACACATTCCCTCATCTCTCCCTTTATACTTACCTCTCACTCCATCCCTGTCTCTCTCCCCCATAAATATCCCTCTCTCTTGTGCATTCCCTTCATCCTTCTTTCCCACCCAAACTCCCTATATCCTCACTAACTATCTCTCCCTCCCTCTCCCTCTTTCTCTTTTTCTACCTATATCTCCTTCCCTCTCTAAATATTTCTCTCCCTCACTCTCTTCCTATCCCTTACACACTCCCTCTATCTCCCTCCTTTAGCCACTCACTCTCTCACAATACCTCCCTTGCCTCCCTCTCCTAGCCTCCCTCATTTCCTCTCTCTCGACTTCTCTTTTTACATACCACATTAATTCTCTATCTTATATTTCTCTCTCACAAGAGACCATGTGTGGTTAGTCAAGGAAACCTTCTTGGACCTATATGGTTTGAATATTTCTTTAGGGATTGTGGTTTAGTTCTTCTCCCTTGACCACATCCAAGGCCCAAATCCATAATGCTAATACATAGTTTGAGCAATACCCCTAAGATGTGATATGTGGTTCTCAAAGGAATTACCCAAGGCTATAGATACTTCAATGGATCTAGATCCTTCACTCCATATATCTATGTTTTCCCTCTATTCTCCCCCCTCTCTCTCTCTCTCACACACACCACCTTTACCTATCTATTTCTTTCCCTCCCACCCTCTACTCCCAACGTCTCTCTCTCTCTCTCTCTCTCTCTCTCTCTCTCTCTCTCTCCCGACCCCATAAAATTTACACTCGCTAAGTCTTTGTTGGAGGAGCCTAGTCACTTGGCTGACTAGGTCCTCCCAACATAACTACTTTCGTAAATGAATAACTATATGTACAATAGTATATATAAGCTAGTGATTCATGATTCAAGTAGAGTTCCATTACTTTGTACATATTATGGATTTGAAATAATATACGTGTTGTTGTTGTCCCCTTTACATTGGTATCTTCTCTTGTATAATGATCTAAATGCATTGTCTTCTTTATTTATGTTGTTATATTCAAGAAATATTATTGACTAAAACACACCAAAAGTTAATTGAATTCGTTCCATATGAATTGAAGAAGTTGATCGACCATGTTAATGAAAAAAATAGACCTATTCAATGAAAGGATGTTAATGGGAAAAATCACCAATTGTAGATGAACAAACCTATATAAGTGCTAGAAAAAATATGCAAAGAATTCTATGAAAAATATGTTATTGAATAAAAGACTTCCCTCAATGATGTCAAGAAAATATTTTATGATGAGCTCCATGGCTCATTCTTTGTAACCATATTGAATTTGTAAGTCAAATTTTTTATTGAACATAGAGTCATCTGCATAGTCAAAGCACAACCACCACCATTGGAGCTAGGAGTAACTTCAAATTGGGAGTAGAAGCAAAAAAACTGGGAATGTTTCATTCAATAATGCCAGTGGGAATATTTCTTCAATAAATGAGTTGACTAGTTAAGACTATTTTCTATGCCTTGCGATAGTCGGGTCAGCGATGGGGGGTATTCCAACCATATGAAAATGAGTAGATATGGATATTATTATAGTCAATGACAAGAAATAAAAGGATGAATATTTCCAAGAATACTAGTCCACTTCGATGGAATAGAAATATAACCATTCATAAGCCATCTATAGATATTCAAAATATTGAAAGAGAAAAAATATTCAAGAGATGAGAGGAACTTAGAGACATCACGATTCCATTAAGGGAGAAAATAATTATGAAAAAAAAAGAGGAAGATTCAAGCTACCAAAAGACCCGCCTAAGTCGAGGGAAAATTGACCAGAGAATGAAAAGGGTGAGGATTCAATGTCTGTAGGGGATCCACGATCGATGGAATCGAGCCTAGAGTTTAAGATTGTAATTCATGTTATAATGACTCCTCTATATGTTATACTGAGGCTTATATCAAATGGATCTAGTTTTAGAGAATTCATTGAATGTTACTCGAGGCTTGGACCATGTGTTAGTATCATTTATAGTCATTTCGACAAGTAAGGAAAATTTTTGGATCAACTGATGATCTCAAGGGATAAACATAGGAATTGGATCAGCTATATGCTAGAATATACTAATAATTTTTTCAATATATTCTACTCTAAAAATGTGGAGGTAAACCCCCTGCCAGCAATATTATCGATTCAAGCATATGACTAGTTAGAATACCAACCTATCGGTGAATAGTTTCTCAAAGAATTTAAGTTGTCTTGGGAGTCACATTCGGTCAAGATAGTAAGTCATTTTTCACTTGGTAGGTCATTAGTATTTTCATCAGCTTCATCATCGTCATCAATGCCACCTTCATCAAGAATTATTTCAACCAATAGTTCAAGTAACCATAATATTTTTATTGATATGGATTACACTACTCAAATAAAGTGTCCTATATTTGATGGCGACAGAGATCCTTGTAAACAATTAGTTTGTATGTGAAGCCGTATGGGAATCTAACATTATTGAAAATGAAAATAGACAAATATAAATGTTTACATGAGGTCTCTATGATAGAGCATTAACTTGTTACATGAATTTCATTAAAAATGGCCCAAAGATAAAGCAAGAAATTAAGAATAACTTCCTTGAATTCTTTTGAACCCAAGACAATAGACATATGGCTACACAAAATCTTAAAGCTATTTCACAAAGAATTGGAGAAATTGTCGGAGAATATGACAAAAGATTCAAAGCTATCCTTAATAAAATAAAAACCTATTTGGAAGAATCCATCATGATAGAATGGTTTATAGCTAGCCTACTACCTGAAATCCAGATGGCATTGACTATGTATGAATTCAACACATATGATGATGCTCTAGAGAAGGAATAAAATGTTAAATCAAATACTGACCATTCATGTGAGCCATCTGACCGACGAGTTGAAGAAAATAATGAACTGGTGTAGAACTCATTACAGTAGATGGTCTTAAGGCACAAGTATTGATGGTGCATCAACTACTCAACCAAAGGTCAAACAAAAGATTCTTGTCTATACAACGATCGAATACCATAATATGATGATAGAGGATCCTTTCCAGAAGAAATATGATAACTGCAAGAAGAACCATTACTCTTCCCCAAAGAAAGGAGACTCAAAAACTTCAGAACTACTCACACATCGCACTTCTGTGACATTTGTGAAATATTTGAGCTGCATACAACAAGTTAATGTCCATATAACACCAATGCAGTCAAATTAAAATGGTGTGGAATCTATTGGAACACCCAACACGGCATAACCAAGTGTATTAAAAACTTGAACACCATGCATAACTAGTATAAAGTCTATCAGATGCAGCCGATGTAGAAAAATAATAAAATACGACAAGAAGATAACCAACACAATTACCAACGTAACAATGGAGGATATGAAGGTCATGACATATATCTTGTTTGATAATGATTCAATAATAATGATGGTCGAGGCAGATCAAGATGTTACATTTTATTTAGTGAAGAACATTTGAGTCCCAACTATCCTTCAAAAGAGAACAAACCTCAAATTTTGTACCAAATGCGATATACAGAATCAAGTATATATATATAACTTGTCAACCAAGGTCTCATATATCCCAATGGTGTTTGGAAATATGTGAATGCAGGAATCAAAGGAATTAAAGCACAAGTCAACTTTGAAATCATCAACCCACAAGATGGAGTGACCTCTTTTCCTACTTTATTCGGTCTACCATGGGGAAGGAAAATGAAAGTATCTATTTAACTATAAAAAGACAAAATAAATCTCAAAATTGATGGCAAGAAAGTAATTTTTCCAATCTATCCATCAAGAGAAAATCTATGGGAGGAACCAGATGATCAAGAGGTAGATATAAGAAGACTCTATAAAATAATGGTCAGTAATGAATATTCTATAGAACCAAATGAACATGGAGAAATCTAGCTAGGATCCCCCATGTCAACTGATTATAATTCCAACATCGACTTATACATCTAACTGATAGAAAATTATGAAATCCATGAAAGAGTTTGTTGGTCAATTCAAGCCATTCCCTGTCGAGAAAAGAAAATTTGTTTTGCGATTTCTGTAATACCAAAATTTTTTGAGAGAAAAACAAGACAATATTCAACTCTAGTACCAAGGGAAGTGGAGTTGATTTTTTGTTCATCACCACACTATAAATAATAGGATTCTCCAGTAATGCACATTGAACATGTATCTAAAAACATTGGAGAACAAGGAAGATTGCAAATTATAGTAGAATCCTTCATGGGCAAGTTTCTAGATGGTGGGAGACATATCAATCATGAATTCACACATGCATGACTACTTCAACTTATTTTATTGAAATATTTGGATGGAAAAAGTTGACAGCAGAAGCTCAAATCCCAAAATTTGTATAAGTCATGGACTTGTATATCCATATAGACATATGTCAAAAATAATGGAGGATATTGGGATACATAGATAAGAAAATTTAGCCACATTTTGTCCCTAGTACATTAGAATATTTTCCTAGAAAGTGGATAATATGGAGGAAGCAAAAGGTGGAAATTTTACTTGGAAAGAAATAAAATAAAATTTCACAAGAGACATCTCATTCTCATTAGTGGAAAACTGCAATAAGGAGGAAATTGAGTAAATTAATAAATCCATAGAGTCAACGAATATTGATACATCGACAAAATTCCATCAACTTAAGTCAACATGCAAAAATATTATGACCAAAGTAGTTAAGTTGTTAATGTGACTAGAACATGAGAACTATACAACTATCGGTAAAATATTTCAATGGAAAACAAACCATATGAAAACAAGGAAAACTATAAAATCCATAATGAAAGTGACCTCATAAGAGAAAGGTGATCTAGACTCAGATTCAAAGAAAAATATTTTCCTCCTTCCTTTATGGATTTCAAATAAATATATCAACCAATAAATGAAGCAAGGGCACCATAATGGATGGATGCATAGATCAAGATTAAAAAAGTAGATATATCAAAGAACGACCGAACAAAAATGGTGAAAATCGGATATTGTTGGATTAAATAGAAAACCGCAAAAATAACTAGTCTATTAGAGGAATATCAAGATGTTTTCGTAAGAGACTATAAAGATTGAAAAGGCTTAGTGCAAGAAATGGGTGATATCAAAATAAACATCAAACCAAAAGCTAAACCAATTAAAATATGGTCGTATGAATTGTCCCACAAATATAAATATATAGTCAAGAAAGAAATAGAAATATGCTAGAATTCTGTATCATCTACCTTATGGATCAATTAGGATGGGTTATCCATACGGTCGTTCATCACAAGAAACATGATATGACAAAACTTTGTATTTGCATCGACTTTAGAGGACTAAATAAAGTTACTTTGATCAACCCCTTTCCTGCACCTTTTGTTAACGAGATTAATAATGAAGTTACCCAACATGAATTCTAATCTTTCATAATCAGAATCTTTGGATACAATCAAGTTCTTATTGCCCAAACATATCGGCATAAAACAACATTTGTCTATGAATTTGGTTCGTTCACCTATAAAGTGATACCTTTTGATTTAAAGAATGGACCAACATTATTTTCGAGAATAGTCGTCAAAGCATTCCAGGAATACATATATAAAATGATGGTTGTTTATTTTGACGATTGGAAAATATACTCCTTATGCTGTGATCACATTCTATTCCTTTGACTCATGTTAGAACGGTGTCAATAGATACATATTTCCCTAAAAATTAAATTGTATATTTTCAATACCTATTGGAATTCTCCTGGGTCATCTCATCTACAAAGAAGGAATTAAAAGCAGTTTTGTAAAGATCAAATTTATACTTGATTTGAAGCTTCTAGTGAATCCAAAGAAGGTAAGAATACTTCTTGGACATATAAGGTATTATCAAAAATTTATTAGACATTATTTCAATACCACATTTCCTTAATAAGAATTTCTAAAATAAAATAAATAATTCCAATGATCATAAGAATGTAAGGAATATTTTTAACTCAAGAGAAAATTAGTCGAATCCCCCATTCTCTAGTTCTTGAACTGGTTGATAAAATTCCATGTCCAGATCGATGCATTTAGTGTAGCTACCAGCACAATCCTTACTCAACCTAGAAATTATGGAATGGATTACCCCAATGCATATGCTAGAAAAAATATCAACAAAGCTAAAAGGAATTATTCAACAATAGAGTGAGAAGCCCTTGTCATTATATTTGCATTGAAAAAATATAGGCACTATTTATTCAATAATCCATTCATCTTTTACACCAATAATAAATATTTGAAGTACTTAGTGAACAAACCTCTCCTCCATGGTCAGATATGTCGATGGATCCTTCTGTTGCAATAATTTGAATTCAAAATAATTGTTTAACCGGTGAAGACTAACGTCGAACCCGACCACTTATCCAGAATAGAAATAGGTGAAGATCATGTCGGGGTTGATAATGATCTACCAAACTCCCATTTATTTTGAGTTGAAGCTATACTGATGGAATTGGAGTACATTGTGTAATATCTACAAGTGGATCAATCACTAGAAGGTATGTCAAAAAAAAAATATTCTAGCAATGAAGCGGCCCCATATACTTTAATAAATGGATTCTTATACAATTTGGGCCATATGAAGTACTTCGAAGATGTGAGTTAGAGATTGAGTGACAAGACATCATTGATGATTCACATAGTAGACCTGCAAAAATACACTATAAGGCCGATACGACTACAAGAACAATTCTATAATCAGTATTATGGTGGATGAAACTTAATAAATATTGTTGAATGCACATAAGAAAATTTTTTAAATTTCAAAGGATGGGCCGACCATTTCCAAGGAATGAAATGCCTCAAATATTTGTCAATCCAATTCTAACTTTTGAAAATTGGGTTATTGACTTCGTCGGTCCCTTCCTAGTTCTTGTTCATCGGACAGGAGCCCAATACATTATCATAATTGTCAAGTATGTTATTAAATGGGATGAAGTTGAACCATGCCATACATCTTCAAGCAATGTAGCACCTGAATTTATTTATGAAAACATAGTCACCTAATTTGTATGCCCCTTACTTTAATAAGTGACCGAGGCACGCATTTCCTCAATAAAACTATAGAACTGTTATTAAAGGAATTCATGATGGACCATCATAAAATTACACCCTATCACCCACAATCAAATGGAGCAATTGAAGCATTTAACAAAACTTTGAATAAGGTATTAACAAAAATATGCAATATTGATAAAGATGAGTGGGATGATAAAATCTCTACTATTTTATGGTCCTATTGTACACCATATAAAATATTGATGGGACAAGTGCATTTTAAGTTCGTTTATGGAAAAGAACTAGTTGTGCCTTTAAATTTTAAACAACAAGACCCAATTACATCATAAGTAATCCACTTGGATGTTACCAAAGCAAAGGAGAATAGGAAATTTGAACTAACCAAACTCAAAGACCATTGAAAAATTTCAATTCATCATCAAGAAGTTCAAAACCAAAAATAGAAAGATTGGAATGACCATAACATACAAAGGAAGGATATAGAAATCGGTGATATTGCATTATCATATGAAATTCAGTTTAAAGGGAAAAAAAGCTGCACATTTCTTGGTTTGTCCACTCTATTATCAAAGATTTGAATAGTAATGGGTCGATTTGACTTAAGGATTTATAAGGATTAGTTTTCTAAAAACTTGTCAACAGTGCCAGATTAAAAATATACAAATTATAGAATGGGTGTGCAACACCAAGCAATGGTTGTATCACGATTTGTTTGACTATCAGACCTCAGTTTTGCACATGGCTTGTGTTTATTTGTAAATAAGTTTTCTAATCTTGAAAAAAAAGGGTTAAATAACTACTTCTACCACTATAAAAAGTGGAATCTCATAAATGGTTGATGGAAGGGAATTTTAACTTAGTTCCTATAGAGTAGAAAGAAAAGAATGAGTCTAAACAAAACTTGCATACCTTCCAGTGAACCCCACAAAGTCTCACCAAAAAGAAGGAACTAGTAGTCGTCCTATAACCGACCAGTCATCACATCATCAAATAAGTCGAGCAATGAAGCAAGCATCAACCATAGTACAACATCATGACGGACTGTGTCGAGAAAGGCATGAAGACAATTCGAAAAAAATTAATGTGAAAGATACTTCACATGTGGGAACCATCTAGAACCTATCAAATCTATATTTAATGCACTCACCTAAACCTTAGAATTCACATTTAAGCAATGCTCCTATAAATATACACCAAGATCAAGATTGGGAGCACTTCTGTAGATCTATTGAACAAGTGAGTTTAGACCCAACCCCATCAAGTTCCACTAATCATTCTAATATACCTAAAATCTCAACAACACCATGGGTCTAAGGAGAAGTACCACTATGACCAGAGAAATAAATTATCCAAGAAAAGCTTACCCGAACAAGAAGACATCACAATGTCGCCATTGAAATATTAACTTCTCGGAATCTATAGAGACTGCATTGAATAACACTAATGGAAAAGATACTAGAAATTTATGTGAATATGGGGTGTTTAAAATGAAAAATAGTATTAGGAATCAGCTAAACTAGCCAATGAGAAAATCCAACATTACTTAAACACCCCCCGCTGGATAGTTTGTATGGTTTGAAAGACTTGATTGCTTAGTTCATTGTGAGAAGGTATCATAATCAAACTTTGTGGTTGGATTAACCACTATAAATCAATACTAAAATAATTGTACTTGTGACATTTTTACCAACTACAAGGAATGTCATACCGGTTAGCGTAAATCCAAAACCAATGGAGGAATTCATAGGGTTGAGCCAAGGGAAGAATTCAAAAGGGTTAGTCATTAGAAAGATTTAGTATAATACTTATAAATATGATTATATTATCATTTATGTCTTCTTAAATAGTATAGTGCAACGATCAAACATCTAAGTAGATATTTTGGAAGCACTAAAAGACATCACTGTGGAAGGAAAAATATTCAATTGGGTGGATTACTTAGCTAGGAAAGGTAGATCGAATTATGAAAAGTGCGAGGAAACTGGTTCGACATTAGATACCCTTCCTTACTCATTTGGTTGGATTTGTACAAAATTGCCCTTGTAGGTGATCTCTAATTTACTACAAGATATGGACCAATCATGAACAACTTTTAAGTATTCAAGACTCAAGGATGCCCTAGAGGCCCTACATTTGCAAAAAAGTGGCTTGAAAAGTGGTTCCAAGTCTATTAAACTACATGTTCAATATGAATAGTTACACAACAGGTTTGTTGAAGTCTACCTCTGACTGCTCATATACAGTTAGATCTCAAATGTACCAAGGTTTTCTACATGCAAGGAGCCATTGGAAATTAATCTAATCTTAAATACTATTGTACTATTCAATATAATTTTTCAGATATTAGACTCTAATCCCACACTATGTACCTGATTCATGAATCTCCATGGAGAGAAATTAAAGAACTATAAGATCCGCTAACTGACTACGAGAAAGAGGGAATCTATGAAGTTGACTTATACTTAGAAATCCTTGGACCTCCTATGGAAGAAATAAATCCTTTTGATATTATATCCATGACACATAAGACAAAACCATTGGAAGTAGAAGAACCATCTAGCAATACTATAGAGGAATAATACATTCAAGAAGACCATCAGTTAAATCCTGATCTGTCTAAAGAAAAGTTGTACATTGTAGTAGAATAAATATTTATTGAGTAGAAAACTTTCAAGTAAAAGGGGTCGACTAAGAGAAAAATGATACTTCAAGAACCTAGAGAAGATGAAATCCAGAAACTACATCATGAAGCTAAGCAAATTATCAAATATGCAATAGAAATTCAGACCACAGTTGACAAACGAATTGACAAATTTTTATCTATTCAAGCTTCTTCCACGCAGGTAAACCCATCCCAATCACAGAATTTAAAAATTTACATGCAGTCACTAAAGGAAAACCATGTACATGTTCCTAATAACTCATCACCATTGTCTCTAGAACCTATTGAAGAGTATCGATTGACTACCTCTTAAACTCTATAAGACCCTACATTTCACTAGTTTGTAGCCTACTTTCCAAATATCTTTCCCAATTTGTGAATAATAGTTACAACATGAACGGTTTAGGAAGCCACTACCCTTCTAGAAATTCTAGTATTACAACCACCTAAAGTCAACATGATAGAATAATTGACCGCTCTGTCTTCAAAATATCCACCTATGCCTTTTTATAAAATTATTTATAAAATAATACTAGATACTCTATATATTTTGATGTTTACTCATCCCCTCAGTCCCATTGTTACTTCCATATACAAACCTTATGTAACCTTATTTCGATATCAAGTATCATAAGTAACACTATTTTGACTACTACACTCGACTCAACTCTCTAGGTGATTCAACTGCTCCACCCAATTCGACTGCTTTACCTAATTTGACTTCTCTACCCAATTCAACAACTCTGCTTAATTCAACTATTCCACTTGAATCGACTGTTCATCCTTAGTCGACTGCACCAACATCTACAATTGTATCTTCCTTGACTACTCCTACATCAACTAGATTGGTATCGACCATTCCAATTCCTTCCATTTCATCATCATCCACCATATTGTCTACTCCTCCCATTACTCCCTCAGTTGAAGCAACTCAATTCATTTCTTCCAAGAAGAAAAATAAAACCAATAAGACGAATCCATCGAAAAAGTAAATAAGACTCACAAAATACCATGCATAACCGCTAGTTACATTCGATCCTACCATACCAAAAGATCTTGATCCTTATACCCTTGTAGATATAGTTATTAAGGAAAATAGTAAAGATGGGTAGCTGACAAGTGAAAAGTCAACATTATTGAAGATGAGAAGAAAAATACTTTGCAAGATTGTCACAAAATAGTCTACCAAGTTGCACCGACTCTACATGGACCCCCAGCCAAAAATACCATACACCAAATTACCATATTATTTCAATCTGTTTCTTCCCTTTTTTAGGAGGTAGTTCGATAGAAATACCATAAATATGTTAGCATACATTTTCACTTGTCGCAAATCAGTATCACCTTTTCCTAGACTGACATAAGAAGCTAAAAGAATATGGTGTTGAAGCACAACATTCTACTTCAGTTCTCAATAATTAGTATACATTTTATGGGAAAAATTTTATTGGCATGGGTAAAATTCAGACTAATTTGGCACAAATATCCCAACATATGGCCACTACAAATCCTTCATCGCTTCAAACTATAGAATATAAAGTCCTCATGGAATACAACTGTCTAGTAAAAATTCAAAAGAAACAGGAATAATGGGTTTCCCAAGCATAGAGTGAAAAGACAGAAGTCGAGCCATTTACTTCCCAAATTGACCAATTACTCATCACCTCCAACAAATAGTAACTACTCTTGGGATCATATTTATATAAGATTAGACATCTCTCCACTCATGAAAAAATCTATCAATTATATGATCTCACTATCCTGAGTGTTGATATCTAGACATCCTAACATACATAGAAATATCTCAATAGCCATCTCGTTCTCTCATATTCATCCATTTTTGAAGCATAAAGTGATCTTGATCCATTAGATGCCTCAACAAGTTCATAGTCATAATCAACAACACTACAAAATTTCAATCTACATTTTTAGTCATCTCCTCATTCTCTTTGGGAAGAAAAAAAGTTTTGTTGGTGGGTGAGATGTTGGAGGATCCTAGTCAACTGGATGACTAAGTCCTCTAACTGACCGTCATCTGGTCAGTCCTATGGTTATAGTTGGTCAGTTAATATGACATAAATCCTTTTGTAACTAAATAACTATATGTAAAATAGTATATATAGACTGGTGAGTTGCGATTCAAATAGAGTTCCATTTATTTGTATATATTATGGCTATGAAATAATATACTTGTTGTTGTTCATTTTAATTTGGTATCTTCTCTTGTATAATCATTTGAATGCATTATATTCTATATTTATGCTATTTATATTCCATGTAATTCCTTAATTACATCAGTCTCCCTCCTTCTCCCATACAGTCTCTCTCTCTCTCTCTCTCTCTCTCTCTCTCTCTCTCTCTCTCTCTCTCT
>LPNX010708132.1:42394-350221 GCA_001517045.1 Pseudotsuga menziesii
AATTTTTTATTCTAATTCATTCGCTTTCATTTAGCAGGTCTAACAGAGAAGAAAATAAGCTGCTGTCCAAAGTGGCTTTTGGAGCGCTCAAATCCCCCCAGGGGGCTCTCTTTCGTCACATAATTTGTAATTGTTTTGCATAAACTGTAATATCTTGGTTTCAGCCTATATAAGGACCAAGAAAGCTATTTTTTATCATTTCTTTGATATTGTAACCTCTGTAATAAAATCATCCTTTGAATAGGCTCTTTCGAGCCCATTCCCCATCCCCACTGGGGGGGTTCGCGTCGGTGCCTTTTTGTCTTTTTCTGCTTATTTCCTTTTACTAGAATTTATCTGATTGGTAGGGTAGTATATTTGATCTTGTTGTTAATTCCATATTCCATATCTTATTTTCAAAATTAATCATAATACTTACCCCACGACTTCCCGAGTGACCCACAAGGGGAAAGAGATTCGTGGTAGGATTAATCAGAAAACCGCATTTGTGTAGTTGTGTTATTTTCTCATCTTTTGTTTATCATCATTTTAAAATTAACCCCTCCTTGATTCCCCGATTGAGATCCACTTGGATCGAAAGAGGTTCTTGGAGGCTTTTCTTTTAAGGAAGAACACATCTTTTAAAACTTATTAAAATTTACAAGACTCCAGTGTGTATGCTCTGCACTTGGCTGCGGTTCATCCGATCAGTCAAGCTGTATCAAAAGCACTTGGGTGACTAGAATAATTAGGACTCACCTTCCCCAATTAACAAACCATCAGGTGAAAATCCAACACCTCGATCAAACCTTTGCGGTGGCAAAATACCCAAAGGAAGTGGGAACCTACTGAAAAGTGACCTCAGGGCACCGATCTCTGTCACACCCTAATGGGTGCGTTACGACCACAGCCCCAGAGACTCCATTTCAGCCCACATATTCCTTGCGGGTAGCCGTATAGGATTTGTTTTGGACATACTCCAAGTACTCTCGGGTATATCTGGAGTCCCTCTTTAGCCTATTTTAAACAACTCATACTCCAATTTTAACTTAAAACGTACCAAGATGCAATCGCAAAACATTTATTCCAGACACATGCAAGCACACTGATCTCTTTTGACTCCATTATTAAGGCACTGGTCTTTTTTGCTTCATATTTATATTGTGTATCAACCTTGTGCTTTCGTGTGTATCTTCGTATCTTGTCATCTTGATTGTTTATAGTTAAAGTATTCAAACTCCTAAATAACTGATTCAGTACAACATCATTACACTAAGAAATCATCCTTAGTAACTTAATAGGGTCTACCCCCCTTGGCTTCGTTATGAGTTGAGCCTAAACGGAGGAGTCAAGAACAAGGTGACAGCCTTGACTCAAGACTTGCCCCCAAGGACACACCGAGTGGCTTGAATATTTCTGTCACGTGATCCAGGTGTGTGAAAAGGTGGCAACAGGTTCAGCCCTTACATCTAACCTACTCATTAGAATGGATCTTCTCAGTCCCGGACTGAGTGTTCCTAGTAACTGACCAGGTACCTCCATTCCTAGAATGGAAGTTGCCCTTACATCTGTCATACTCGATAGAATGGCTAGCACTCACATCTGTCATGGAAGGAACCAATCCTCTCACCATGACAAATTGGTTCAACCCTTATATCTGACCATGGAAGGAACCAATCCTCTCACCATGTCAGAATGGCTATGGGACTCATCACTTTTCCTTGGAGAAAACCTCGATCTGGAGAACACAAAGATTCTCCCTGAAGTACTCAAACTTCACTCTATCCAATGGCTTTGTCAACACATCAGCTATCTGTTCCTCCATCGCAACATATTGGAGCTTCACTGCTCCCCTCTACACCATATCCCTGATATAGTGGTACTTGATCTCAATATGCTTCGACTTGTCATGGAACATTGGATTCTCTGATAACTTTACGCAACTCTGGTTGTCACAATGTATACAAGTGGCATCCATCTGGAGATCAAATAAATCAGACAGTAGCTTCCGCAGCCATACTGCCTCACAACTAGCTGAACAAGCTGTGACATACTCTACTTCAGATGTACTTAGTTCCACATAGGATTGCTTCCTGCTAAACCATGAGATCACACCTGATGCCATATTGAAGCAACACCCTGAAGTGCTCTTCCTATCGATGACACTGCTTGCCCAATATGAATCAACATAACCCTCCAGGTTAATCTTTTGATTTGCATCATACTTGAGCCCATAATCAACTGTACCCCTTTGGCATCTCAGAATATGCTTTGCTACAATCAAGTGAACATTTCTCGGATCTGTCAAGAACAGGCTCAAGGTGTTCACAGCAAAGCAAATGTATAGTCTCATGTTCCTCAGGTACATCAATGACCCAATCATCTGACAATACATCGTAGCACCAACCAACTATGATGAAGCATCACTCAATAGCTTCAATTTCGATGCCATAGGTGTGGCCATAGTCTTGCATTCCATCATCCCAAACCTCTTCAGGATCTCTACTGTATACTTCTTTTGTCCAAGGAAGATTCCATCTGCACTCTGCCACACCTCCATACCTAGAAAATAATGCATCATACCCAATTCCTTCATCTCATACTCGGAAGCAATATTTCTCTTCGTATCAGCAATCAACCCATCCATACCTATTACAAACAGATCATCTACATATATTAGAAGCATCACTGGGTTTCCATCTTCAACCTTGTAGTAAAGGTTGGAATCTGCTTTACTTTTGGTAAATCCTGAATTGGATAGAAAGCTGTCAATTCTTCCATGCCAGGTCCTGGATTCCTATTTCAAACCGTACAGGGCTTTCTTCAATCTGCATACATGAGACTCCCTGTCATGTGTCTCAAAACCGAGTGGTTTTTCTACACACACTTCCTCTTCTACTACACCATTCAAGAAAGTAGTCTTGACATCCATCTGGTGTATCTTCCATTTCATCACTACAGCCAAAGAAAGTACTGATCTAATGGAAGTGTATCTAGCTACAGGTGCAAAGGTTTCTTCATAATATATTCCTTCTTTCTAAGAGAAACCCCGAGCTACAAATCTTGCCTTATATTTTTCAATGCTACCATCTGCAACATGTTTGATCTTGTAGATAGATTTGGAAGTTACAACTGACTTCCCATCTGGTCTTGGGACAGCGTCCCAAACATCATTCTTCATGATCAATTGGTATTCTTTGATCATAGCATCCTTCCATTCTTTCCGTTCTACCGCTTCTTACTGGAAGGCTCTTTATCAATGAAATCACATAATAAAGCTACATACTTGGAGCAGGATCTGGTCCTCTTTCTTTCTCTGTGATTCTCTTTTGGAGCCCCATATCTTTATGCACCTTGGATAAGTTCTCATACCCAAGCAGGTTTCCTCTTATGAGGATCCTTCTCTAGAGGTGGATCTACAGGTCTTTGTGGTTCTTCAATTTCTCTATCTTCTTCTTGATTTTCTTCATTCATGGTTGTATCATGAATTCTGGGTGCTTCTGCTTCTTCAGGTTCTTCACCAGGTCTCTTTTTGGATTTTGGTGTAAGTTGTGTCTTCATCAAATGTTACATCCCTGCTGATTTCAATCTTCTTGTATCCTGGGAAATATATTCTGTAAGCCTTAGAGCTTTCAGAGTATCCCACAAATATACCCTTCTTTCCTGAAGGATCTAATTTAGTCCTCTTTTCTTTTGGAATGTGGATGTACACAGGACAGTCGAATATTCTGATATGGCTGAATTCTGGTTTCTTCCCAGAGAATACTTCTTCAGGAGTCTTGTTCTTGAGTACTCTATGTGGAGTACGGTTCTGTACATACACCGTTGTTCTAGTAGCTTCTGCCCAAAGATGCATAGGAAGGCCTTGATCATGAAGCATTGCTTTTGCAACTTCCATGATAGTTCTGTTCTTCTGTTCTGCAATCCCATTCTGTTGTGGATTATAAGGAGTGGACAACTCCCTCTTAATCCCTGATTCTTTGCATATCTCTTCGAATTCATTTGAAGTGAATTCTCTGCCATTATTTGATCAAAAGGTGTTGATCTTCTTTTCAGTATGGTTCTCGATCAAGCCTTTAAATTCCTTGAACTTACTAAATACTTCATCTTTGTTCTTCATGAAGTAAACCCATTTCTTCCTAGAAAAGTCATCAATGAAAGAAACATAATATGTATACTTGCTTAGAGAGTTTGATGACATAGGACCGCATACATCAGAGTGGATGGTTTCCAAGATTCCTTTTGCTTTGCTTTGGCTGCTTGGAAATGTCTTCTTTGTATTATTTCCTTTCGCACATCCTTTGCAGAACCCATCATATTTTGCTTGGATTTCTGGAATACCTTTGATAGCTTTTCTTGCAATATGTAGTTCTCTGTAATGCACATGTGCAATCCTTCTATGCCAAAGTTCACTTGGCTCTACTGTGTCATGGACTAAGGCTTGTTCTGGATGGCCCTTCAATTTGTACAATCCTTCGTCTTGTTCTCCAATCACTACCGCATCATCGATAGTCTTTCCTTTTGGTCACATGATGACTTGACCATCTATGAATGCAACCCACATTCCTTTTGCATCTAATGCTGATATGGAAAGGAGGTTATTCTTGAGTCCTGGCACAAACAATACTTCCTTCATTGTTAGAGACTTTCCAGAGTCTAGCTTATAGGAAGATTCCCCACTACCTTTTATTGGATATTGGTAGTCATCTCCTAGCTTCACCTTGTGAGATGATTCATGCTCTAACAGCCTCAGAAAGGATTCCTTGAATCCAATCATGTGTTTGGAATCCCCACTTTCTATTAGCCAATCATCACTTCCATGAGTAATGTTTCCTATGAGAGCGGAGATCAAAACATATCCATCCTCGCTTTAAGAATATTCACTTTCATATCTGGATCTTTTCTTGGATGGTTCATCGTCCTCTACAGCATGAGCATGATGTCTTCTTTTGTTGCTCTTCTTTTTTGGCTTTAGTTTCTTAGGACATTTCCTTGCATAATGTCCTGCTTCATCACATGTATAACATATGATCCTAGATAAATCTCTTCTAGCGTTATATTTGTGAGAGTGCTTACCTCTGAAGTGATGAGTTTTCTTTCTTGTTGACTTGGAGTGAGACTTGGAGTGTACCGTGAGAGCTTGATCTTCACTTCCCATATTCTCTTCTCGAGCTGCTATTCGAGCTTCTTCTTGAGAGCACTCTTCCCATAGTCTGTTGAACTTGACTAACTTCTTCCTAGCATAGATTCCTTGGATGAAAGAATCCCATGACCTAGGAAGGCCATTCAAGGTAGTCATCACAATCTCTACATTTTCCACTTCTTCATCAACTACTTCTAGTTGTTCTTTGATCTGAGAAACTCTTGTGAAGTAAGACTGGATTGTTTCTGCATTCTGAATCTTCACATTCTTCAGTTGGTTTCTCAGAGTCATCTTCCGGTTTATGTTCTTCCCTTCAAACAATTTGGTTAGGGCATCAAACATAGCTTTAGGTGTCTTGAGATAGAACACCTGTGGGATAAGATGATCCTTGATAGAATCAGCAATGATCCTCTTTTCCATAACCAACTTCTTCTTATGCAAGGCCTTAGCCTCATCTCCCTCTAGAAATTGAACCTCCTCATGGATGTAGGACTCTAGCTCATTTTCTTCCAGGAACAAGGAGATCCTATACTTCCAAGCTCAGAAGTTATCATCTCCCTCAAGCTTTTCATCAAGCTTGGTAAGATGAGACATATTAACTGAGAATCTCAAATGGAAATACAAAAGATTTTAGATCTTACCAGAGTCAAGATGTCGAATCTAAAACTTGAGCTCAAATCTTGCACAGCTGGTTTAGGAGAAAATTAGGGTTTTTATTTTCTGGAGTTCTGTCCACCCAAATGCCTTGAAATTTGTCCCTAACTTCGATTTTGGGGAGGAGATCAATCCAGGCCTGGGCTCACTGAAAAATTCCTCTTCTTTGAAAAGCCCTAATTTTCAACAGCAGTGACAAGTCCAAAACTGAAAAACCTCAGAATTGGATTCTACTTCGACAGAAAGATGCACCCTAAGGAGGAGATTTATTCCACCTTACTTTTTCTAAAAATCTATGGAGGAAGATCCACAAACTAGGAACCCCTAGTTCCCGCAACTGCACAGTGTCTTCTTCTCAGGTTAGCTCTGATTCCATGTTAGTTTTTCAACATTCAAGCTAGCATTATGTCAGGATATTTACTAAGAGAACAACAAGTACAGCAATCAAACACAAGAGACAATGAACACAGTGTTTTTCATCAGGGAAATCATAAATGGAGAAAACCCCACAACTTCCTCAGAGATAGAATCAACACAAAAGGTAAAACCCAAAACAGTAAGATGCACTCCCGACAGTAGTAATCTTCTTCTTGTCTAGCCCCAGTGTCTTCTCCTTCCTCAACTATGCGCTACATTTGAGTGTGTGAGAGATGTGTGCTAAATAGAGACTCCAGCTCTCTATTTATACTAATCTTTACATGACTAAAACCCTACTAGGGTCGACCTCTACTTGGAGAGTCTAATAACCGTAGTGCCCTGGAACTATGGGGACTTTAACCCTTAGACAATCGGAGGGTTACCCACTATTACTTGACAAGACTTGTTTACATTATTGATTCTCTCGATCGGAACATCGGGGCGTGACAACATGACTCAATTTCATAATAGATACATCCCAAAATAAACATCGGGTTACAATACATAAGATACATAGATGAATACATTCTGAAGTTACAAATACATCAACACTTCTGATGCGGTGTTTTCGAACATGGTCAAATGTAAATGCAGAGCCCTTCTGATGTAGTTTTTTCAATCATGGTTGGATGTAAGTGTAGATCCCTTCTGATGCGGTGTGTTTGCACATGGTCAGATATAAGTGCTAAGCTATTCTGGCACGATGTGTTTACACATGGTCAGATGTGAGTGTTGGGCCTTTCTGACAAGATGAGGTCAGATGTGAGTGCTGGGCGCGCCTTTCTAAAAAGATGAGGTCATATGTAAGAGCTAGGTGGGCCATTCTGACTTAGGGTTAGATATAAGTGCTGAAGACCTACATGAAGGGTAGGCCTACAACTAGCATGAAAAAGGGCTGGCTCTGTAGAAATTCTTGTGACGAGAAGAATCAAGAGATAGCACCATTCTGAGATAGCACTAATGATGATCATCCAAATCAAGTGATGATCTAGATGTGATAATGATCCAGACTTGATGATGATCTACATCTAGTGATGATCCATATTTGATGATGATACAGTGATGATGATCCAGCAGTGATGATCCAGCAGTGGTGAACCAGACCGAGTGATGATCCGGTTCCCGTGATGAAGAAGACTTGAAGAGGAAGAAGACTTGAAGATGAAGATGACTTGAAGATGAAGAATACTTTAATAAAAAAATGAATTGAAGATGAAATCAACTTGAAGATGAATATGACGAGATGATCCAGTTGATACAAAGAAGAAAACCAGTGCTGAAAATTGTGTCGAAAGAATACCTTCCTAGTTAAGAGGGAGTGTTGATGTATTTGTAACTTTGAAATGTATTCACTTGTATATCTTATGTCTTCTACCCCAATGTTTATTTTGGGAAGTTTCTGTAATGTGTTTGAGTCATTTCATGCCTTCATGTTCCTATTGGGAAGTTCTATACTGTAAACAAGTCATGTCAATTCATTGTGGGTAACCCTCCTATTGTTCAAGGGTTAAAGTCCCAGCAGTTCCGAGGAACTAGGGTTATTAGACTCTCCTAGAGAAGTCAGACCTAGTGAGTCATTTTCAAGTTGGGAATTAGTATAAATAGAGAGTGAGCCTCTCTATTTATCACACACTCACTCACACTCAGTTGTAGTGCATAGTTGAGGAAGAAGAAGTTGCTAGGGCTAGAGAGAAAGAGGCTACTACTGTCGGGATATCATCTTACTGTTTTTTGGTGCTCTGCTATTAGTGTTAATTCTATCTCTGAGGAAGTTGTGGGGTTTTTTCCTTTATGGTTTACCAGAGGAAACTATTTTTGTTTGATTGTTGTCCTTGTTATTCTCTCAGTTAAGATCCTAAGTTAATGCTAGCTTAAATGATAAAAACCTAACATGGTATTAGAGATAACCTGAGAAAAAGACACTGTGTAGCTATGGAAACTAGGGATTCCTACTTTTTCGATCTCTTTCCACATATTTTCAGCAAAATTCTAAGGTTGGGCTGACTCTCCTCCCTAGGGCGCATCTTTCTGTCGAAGCAGAATCTAATTCTGAGCATTTTCAATTTTTGACCCGACACTACTGCCAAAAATTAGGGCTTTCCACAGAAGTGGAATTTTTTAGTGAGCCCAGGCATGGATTGATCTCCTCCTCAAAATTGAATTTTAGAGATCAAGATCAAAGTTTTTGGTTGGATAGAACTCCAGGAAAGTCAAACCCTAATCTTCTCTTGAATCAGCACTGTAGAAATTCAGCTCCAGATCCAGATCCGACATCTTTAATCTGGTAAGATCTAAATCTTTTGTATTTCCATTTGAGGTTCTCAATTAATATGTCTCATCATACCAAGCTTGATGAAAAGCTTGAGGAGGCTAATAAATTCTGAGCTTGGAAGTATAGGAACTCCCTGGTCCTAGAAGAAAATGAGTTGGACTCCTACATCAATGAGGAGATTCCAGTTCCAGAGGGAGATGAGGCTAAGGCCTTACACAAGAATAAGTTGGTTATGGATAAGAGGATTATTTCTGATTCAATCAAGGATCACCTCATACCATAGGTGTCCTCCCTAAAGACACCTAAAGCTATGTTTGATGCCCTAACCAAACTATTTGAAGGAAAGAACATAAATCGGAATATGACCTTGAGGAACCAGTTGAAGAATGTGAAGATCCAGAATGCAGAGATTGTAATTACCACCTTGAATGGTATCCATAGGACATGGGATTCTTTCATTCAAGGGATCTATGCTAGAAAGAAGCTAGTCAATTCCAGCAAACTATGGGATGAATGCTCTCAAGAAGAAGCTCGGATAGTAGCTCGAGAAGAAAATATGGGAAGTGAAGATCAAGCTCTCACAGTACAATCCAAGAAAACTAGATATAGCCACTACAGAGGTAAGCACTCTCACCAAAAGAGTAATTTTAGAAACCCTAGAGATATGTCTAAGTACATTTTCTATACATGTGATGAAAGAGGACACTTTGCTAGAGATTGTCCTAGAAACAAAAGTAGCTCGCACAAGAATAAGGGAAACAAGAGAATAAATCATGCTCATGCTACAGAGTATGATGAACCTTCCATAAAGAGAACCAAAGAGAACCAGACAATATAGTGATGATTCTTCAAGTGATGAAGAATATGTTCTGATTTCCACTCTCATGGGAACTATCACACATGGCAGCAATAATTGGCTTATAGACAGTGGTGCTTCCAAACATATGACAGGATTGAAGGAATCCTTTGTGAAATTATCCGAACATGAATCACCTTACAAGGAAAAATTTGGAGATGACTACCAATATCCAATAAAAGGTAGTGGTGAATCTTCATACAAGCTAGAATCTGGAAATTCTATCAAGATGAAAGATGTATTGTCTGTACCTGGACTAAATAAGAACCTCCTCTCCATATCTGCATTGGATGAAAAAGGAATGAGGGTTGCATTTGTAGATGGCAAAGTCCTCATGTGGCCAAAGGGAAAGTCTTTCGATGATGCAGTAGTGATTGGGGAACAAGAAGGAAAACTATACAATCTAAAGGGAAAACCAAAACAAGCTTTGGTTCATGACTCAGTAGAACCAAATGAGCTTTGGTATACAAGGCTTGCTCATGTGCATTACAGAGCACTACCACTTGCAAGCAAAGTTGTTGAAGGTCTTCCAGAAATGCAAACAAAACATGAAGGTGTATGCAAAGGATGCGTGAAAGGGAAGAACACAAAGAAGACATTTCCAAGTAGCGAGAGCAAGGAAAAAGGAATCTTGGAAATCATCCACTCCGATGTATGCGGTCCAATGTCATCTAGTTCACTAAGTGGGTATGTATACTATGTTTCTTTTATTGATGATTTTTATAGAAAGACATGGATATACTTTATGAAGAACAAAGATGAAGTATTCAGTAAGATCAAGGAATTCAAAGCCTTGATCGAGAACCACACCAAAAAGAAGATCAAGACCTTTCGATCAAATAATGGTGGAGAGTTCACATCAAATAAATTCAAAGAGCTATGCAAAGACTCAGGGATTAAGAGGGAGTTATCCACTCCATATAATCCACAACAGAATGGGATTGCAGAAAGAAAGAATAGAATGATCATGGAAGCAGCAAGGGCCATCCTTCATGATCAAGATCTTCCCATGCATCTATGGGCAGAAGATTCCAGAACAATGGTATATGTATAGAACCGTACTCCACACAGAGTACTTAAGAACAAGACACATGAAGAAGTCTTCTCTGGCAACAAACCAGAATTTAGACATCTCAAAATATTCAACTGTCCTGTATACATACAGATTCCGAAAGAAAAGAGGAAGAAGTTAGATCCTTCAGGAAAGAAGGGTATACTTGTGGGATACTATGAAATCTCAAAGGCTTACAGAATATACTTCCCAAGATTCAAGAATATTGACATCAGTAGAGATGTAACATTTGACGAAGATTCATCCTACATCAAATCCAGGAAGAGACCAGCTGAAGAACTTGAAGAAGCAGAAGCACCCAGATTTCATGATACAACCATGAACGAAGAAATTCAAGAAGAAGATCGAAAATTAGAAGAACCTCAAGAACATGTGGATCCACCTTAGGAGAATAATCCTCACAAGAGGAAACCTGCTTGGGTACGTGAAATTATCCAAGGTGTAGAAAGATATGGAACTTCAGAAGAAACACACAGAGGAAGAAAGAGGTCTAGATCCTGCTCCAGTTATGTAGCCTTGCTATGTGACATTATTGATAAAGAACCTTCCAACTATGAAGAAGCGGTAGAAAGGAAAGAATGGAAGGAGGATATGATCGAAGAATATCAATCGATCATGAAGAATGATGTTTGGGATGTTGTCCCAAGACCTGAAGGGAAGTCCATTGTAACCTCAAAATGGATCTACAAGATCAAGCATGCTGCAGATGGCAGCATAGAGAAATATAAAGCAAGACTCGTGGCGTGTGGCTTCTCCTAGAAAGAAGGAATAGATTATGAAGAAATTTTTGCACCTATAGCCAGATACACTTCCATCATATCAGTACTTGCTCTGGCTGCAGTGATGAAATGGAAGATACACCAGATGGATGTCAACACTGCTTTCTTGAATGGTGTAGCAGAAGAGGAAGTGTATGTGGAATAGCCACTCAGTTTTGAGACACATTACAAGGAGTCTCATGTGTGTAGATTGAAGAAATCCCTGTACAGTTTGAAACAGGCACCCAGGACATGGTACGGCAGAATTGAGGGATTTCTATCCAGTTTGGGATTTACCAAGAGTAAAGTAGATTCCAACCCTTACTACAAGGTTGAAGATGGTAACCCAGTGATACTTCTACTGTATGTAGATGATTTGTTTGTAACATGTATGGATGGGTTAATTTTTTATACGAAGAGCAAGCTGGCTGTCAAGTTTGAAATGAAATACTTGGGTATGATGCACTATTTCCTAAGCATGGATGTGTGGCAGAATGCGGATGGAATATTCCTTGGACAAGGGAAGTATGCAGTAGATATTCTAAAGAGATTCAGGATGATGGACTGCAAGGCCATAACCACACCTATGGCATCAAACCTAAAGCTATTGGTTGATGCTTCATTAGAAGCGGTTGATGCTATGATGTATCATCAGATGATTGGGTCCTTGATGTACCTGACGAACACGAGACCAAATATTTGCTTTGCTTTGAACACCATGAGCCATTTCCTGACAGATCCAAGACATGTTCACTTGATTACTGCAAAGCATATTCTGAGGTACCTAAAGGGTATAGTTGATTATGGGCCCAAGTACGAAGCAAATTAGAAGATTAACCTAGAGGGTTATGTTGATTTAGATTGGGAAGGTAGTGTCATTGATAGGAAGAGCACTTCAGGATGCTACTTCAGTATTGGATCAGGTGTGATCTCTTGGTTTAGTAGGAAGCAGTCCTTTGTGGCACTGAGTACAGCTGAAGCAGAGTATGTCGCAGCTTGTTCAGCTAGTTGCGAGGCAGTGTGGCTAAGAAAGCTACTATCTAATTTATTTGATATCCAGTTGGATGATACTTGTATATATTGCAACAACAAGAGTTGTGTGAAGTTGTCGGAGAACCCAGTGTTCCATGACAAGTCGAAGCATATTGAGATCAAGTATCACTATATCAGGGATATGGTGCATAGAGGAGTAGTGAAGCTCTAGTATGTTGCAATGAACAAACAAATAGATAATGAGTTGACAAAGCCATTGGCCAGAGTGAAGTTTGAGTACTTTAGGGAGAAGCTTAGTGTTCTCCAGATAGAGGTTCCCTCCAAGGGGAAATGATGAGTCTGAGAGCCATTCTGACATGGTTAGAGGATTAGGTTCCTTCCATGGTCAGATGTAAGGGTGAGCCATTTTATCATGGTGAGAGGATTTGATTCCTTCCATGTTATATATAAGTGCTGATCCATTTTGATGTGACTGTAGGATTGGTTCCTACATGATTAGATATAAGTGATAAATACCATTCTTGGAATGGAGGCACCTGGTCAGTTACCAGGAATACTCAGTCTGGGACTGAGGGCCATTCTGATATGACTTTGGGATGTAGTCTTACATGATCAGATATGAGTGCATGGCCATTCTGATGTGAATGAGGGATGTGTTCCAACTTGATCAATTATAAGGGCCGACGCCATTCTCTGGGAGAATGGAGCCACCTGGTCAATTACCAGGAATCCTCATTCTAGGACTGAGAGCCCTTTCGATGTGATGTGTTCTCACATGGTTGAATGTAAGTTTAGAGCCCTTTCGATATGGTGTTTTCAAACATGGTCATATGTAAGTACAGATCCCTTTCGATGTGATGTTTTCGAACATGGTCGGATGTAAGTGCAGATCCCTTCTGATGCGGTGTTTTTGAACATGGTCAGATGTAAGTGAAGATCCCTTTTGATGCGGTGTGTTCGCACATGGTCAAATATAAGTGTTGATCCATTCTGGTGCGATGTATTTACACATGGTTAGATGTGAGTGATGGGCCTTTCTGATAAGATGTGGTCAGATTTGAGTGTTTGGTGTGCCTTTCTGACAATATGAGGTCAAATGTAAGAGCTTGGTGGGCCGTTTTGACTTAGGGTTAGATATAATTGCTGAAGACCTACATGAAGGGTAGGCCTACAACCAGCATGAAAAAGGGCTAGCTGTATAGAACTTCCTATGATGAGAAGAATCAAGAGATAGCACCAATGATGATGATCTAGACTTGATGATGATCCGTATCAAGTGATGATCTAGACTTGATGATGATCTAGATCAAGTGATGATCCAGATTTGATGATGATCTAGATTTGATGATGATCCAACAGTGATGACCCAACAATGGTGATCCAGATCGAGTGATGATCCAGATCCCGTGATGAAGAATACTTGAAGAGGAAGAAGTCTTGAAGATGAATATGACTTGAAGATGAAGAAGACTTGAAGATGAATATGACTTGAAGATGAAGACAACTTGAAGATGAAGATGACGAGATGATCCAGTCTATATAGAGAAGAATACCAATGCTGAAAGTTGTGTCGAAAGTGTTTATGCCAGAAATTGTTCCCAGACTACAAGAGAACAAGCCAACACAATCTCAATAATATCAATAAGACAAAATAGGGTTTTTAGGGTTTACAAGGATTTTTGGTTGAGAAGTTTGATGACAAGAGGGAATGCATTCATAAATCCAAATAAACACTAAATCATAAGCATAGAAAGCCTGAGATGCATAACATAATAACCATAATCCAACAGAAAACAACACTGAGGTTCATCCACAGATGGCAAGCATTCCTAGTAAAAAACTTCAAACCAGCAATGAAATTACCAACTGAGTAACTAAAATAGGTTATAAATGAAGCCAGAGAACAAACTGAAGGGTAAATAGAGAATATATTTCATAATTAGTCTTTCAAATACACATAAGAGACATTTACTTAACTTATGAACAAGTTTGAAGACCTCCTCTTGCCAGCCAAAAAATTGAACCATCTCTCCTCTTTGTGACTTACATTAATACTATCCTCCAAAATTGGTTAAGGAACTGAACCCTAACTGCTTTTTTAGTCTACCCGTCGAAATAGTTTCATCTAAATAATATTTACAAAAATAAAGTAACTTTCAAACCTAACTAATCATTGATTATCTTAACAAACTTTATAGATCTTTAGTTGCTTCAGCTAACAAGGCTATCCCTTCCAGGGCTTGGGCTTTTCTTTTTGCCTTCAGTTGATCTGCTTCCGTATCTATAATCTTTCTAGTTAGTTATTCATTTTGCTGCTGCAAATCCTGGATGGTTTGCTTCAACATTGTGAATTGACCTTTTGTATTCCTATTCCTTTTCAATGCTTCTCTTGAAACTACAATCAGCTCTTGATAGTGGCTATTCACCTCCTCCAAATCCACTCTGAGTCTTTTGTTTGCCATGACCAATCCATCATTCATCTCCTACATGTAATCAACCTGATACTTATATTGTTTTACACTTCTCTATAAATTCTCTTTTTCTGAATCAAAGGTTTTATTTCTTGTTATGGTTTGCATCTCATTTGGAAGCCATGGAATATTCAATCTCTTATAAATTTCTTCATCTTCTAGCAACAATTCTGTAGGAGTTTCAAGAAAACCTAGGTGTTCTTCACTCTCAGCTTTGCATGGAACCTTTTCCTCAACCATCACATTCTTTTCTGAGTAAAAACCCTTTATCTCACCTTCTTGTTGTTCTTGCAACATCTGACTTCGTACCTCTAGAAATATATCAGATATTTTAGTATCAGTTAGGACAGACTCTCTTTCTGATTCCATTGGAATTTTACCCTTACTGTCACCTTTATCATCATTCAATTTTTCCTCAAATGAAGAATCATCTATCATTGTTACTCTTTCTTTGTTCAATTTAGGATTCAGTAATTTCTTCATATTTAGTCTGAGCTTATTTCTAGGTTTGGTTTTTGGTCTCCACACAGGAGAAATCTCCCCCAAAATTTTGAGAGTCTTACCCTGATGGGTAACTGAGGCAAAATCAACAAATTTTAGTTTCTTTCTTTTTGGTAATGCTACCTCGTCACCTTGGCTGTGAAATTCCTTTTCAGTATAAACCCTAGTTGCATCAGTGACAACGACTTTATCATCATCAAATAGGCATTTCTCATCTTCTGACAGAACTGTGATAGGAATTTGTATTTGAAATTCAATATCCTCTTTCTAATCTGAAATTTTCTCTGCAGGTACAGCATTTTAAGCATAAATTGTCTCTGCAGGTACAACATTTTCAACAAGCTCGGCTTCCTTAATATTTGACTGTAAATTTTTGCTCTCATTGTCATTAAGGTGTTGTTTAGATTCAAAGTCTTTATTTGCATGATCTGAAAATTCCTCTAATTTAACCATGTCTTCATCTTTGACCTTTACCTTTTGCCTAAGCTTTCTGATCAAAGTTTTCCCGTTATCAGCTTGTCTTCCGTGAGACTGTCCTTCTTGACCATTTTGAAAACCTGACCAAAAAATGAAATAATCCCAAGTCTTTCCCCTACTCTGCAAAATAGTGTTTATGGTGAGTTTGATAAGTCCATGATGGAAAATAGACTGTTTAGTATGATTTTGGTGCTCCTTAACTCTGCAATACATCTTCTGCAGACTCTTCAGAAAGAAGAAGGGTAAGTTCATCTTGGACTCATTATTGAGATGCTGGAGAAATATGAAGTGGTATTTGAAAACAAATGCATATCTACCCACACAGGTAATACAACTCTATAAAACTTTAATGGACTCTATCCATTAAGGTTTGAAGCTATGAATGGGTACACCTTTGCCCCAATCTGCAATTACACCAGGAAGTAAGTACTTTTGTGCATTGAAGGTGAATGGAACCTTCTTAAACCATAATTCTCCCTCGTTTAAGATGCATGTTGCCTCAGCTACTAACTCCTTAGTCATTTTTAATTGTAAAGTATCAAAAGACACAATGTCTTTATCGTAGCACTGAGCAAATTTATGAGACACCTCTGCATGATATCCATCAATCTTTTTGAAAAATGTCAACCATCCTGCATTTGAAAATAAATCTGCACATTCTGGAAAATTATATATCCAACTTAGGTCGATGGGCTCATCTCTATTTGTTTTTCTACTTTTCTTCATATTCACTATGGTTTAACAGCACCTGTCGATATCCCACAGTCTATCTATCTTCAAATCATAACAGTCTGTCCTAACCCACAATTCAGAAATATTTTGTGCCAAATTGCAACAGTCTGACCTAATCACAGAGTTCAGGGAACTCCAACAGTTCTGCTTTGAATTTTACTGTTTTAAATGATGAATACTTGGACATATTTGTTAATAATTCATCATTCACATTCTATTAGGTGAAAAACTCATAGTCCTCCTTTGAATTTTAACATTAAGGATTTTATCAAAAAAGCCCCAAATTAAGCAAACCCTAGCAATGAAATGTAGGGTACCTGCTCAAAACACCAATACGAGCGATAAAATGCAATCACTTCAATGGTTAAGTGTCGAATTTCACGTTTCGCCTATCTGTAACTGTCCAAACCACTTCAAACAGTCGTTGTTGACAAGCCCTAATTCCTCATTCAATTGAAAAATCCTGATTTCTCAGCAGTGTCTTCTCAACATGACCTTCAAAATCCTTCCTTTCCTTTAGATAAGGAACATACTCCCGAAAAACTCTGTCTCGTTCTACTTTATGTCATCAATCACCTCGCGCTGCATGCAATCACCACGATCTACCTCTTATGATGATCATCCACATACTTCAATGATAAAACTATGCATGACACATATCAAATGCATCAAATGATGTGGTTAACACCTCAGAGACAAGACACCCAAAAAATTGTACTGAAAAAATGATGATTTTAGCATTTGTGACTTTCTTGTAGTGCTTTAGTGTATTAATTTTGCTCTTGCGGTACAAGAAAGTCCAATCAAATAATTTCACATCATTAGGCCACTAATAAAGTTTAAAACTTGCTTAATCTCGACCTTAGTGCCATTTATAAAACCATTTAATCCATATATGCCTTGTAAAACCCTTCAAGAATGAAATCTAAGCAAAATTTATAAAAGCAGGCTTAAAAATAAGAAAAATCAAAATCATGAAAATTAAAAGTTTGAACTCAAAATTACCTTTATAAACAAAATTTCCTAGAATCAAAAATACTAGAAAGGTTCAAAAACATAAATAAAAGCATAAAACTAAGAAAGACAAAATCCTGACCTAACAGAAAGAATACCTTCCTAGTTAAGAGGGAGTGGTAATGTATTTGTAACTTTGGAATGCATTCACTTGTTTATTCACTTGTATATCTTATGTCTTGTACCCGATGTTTATTCCAGGAAGTGTCTATAATGTATTTGAGTCATGTCATGCCCCGATGTTCCTATCAGGAGGTTCTATAATGTAAACAAGTCATGTCAAGTCATTATGGATAACCCTCCTATTCTTCAAGGATTAAAGTCCCCTCAATTCTGGGGCACTAGGGTTATTAGACTCTCCTAGAGAAGTCATCCCTAATGAGTCATTTTCAAGTTAGGAATTAGTATAAATAGAGAGTGATCCTCTCTATTTATCACACACTCACTCACACTCAGTTGTAGCGCATAGCTGAGGAAGAAGAAATTGCTAGGGCTAGAGAGAAAGAGGCTACTGTTGTCGGGATATCATCTTACTATTTTTTGGTGCTTTGCTATTGGTGTTGATTCTATCTCTGAGGAAATTGTGGGTTTTTCTCCTTTATGCTTTCCCCGAGGAAAATATTTGTGTTCATTGTCTTATGTGTTTGACTGATTTGCTTGTTATTCTCTCAGTTAAGATCCTAATTTAACGCTAGCTTAAATGATAAAAATCTAACAATATGCTTGTGAATTTTTAGTTTTAATATGTCCATACTCCTCTTTTTTTAATAGAGATCATGTGTGCATTTTGTTCCATTTTGTAGGTCACATATGTGTAGTGGTTTCCCCAAAAAAAAATGAATGGGGTTCACACTATTGGTTGGTGTGTTGCGTAGAGGGAAATAAAACCTTTCTTGAACATGTTACATATGATGAAAATAATGAATTTATAACTATACCAATGGTTGTTAAACGCGAATACTAGACTCTAGCATCACAACAAAAAAACAAGAATGTCTATGGGTATTATGATTACAGACCAACAAATGTTATATACCACTATACCAACTTAATAGTCATTATAAACATTAAGTTACATACTCTTTCCAAAAAAAGGTCATAGGTACAATACTTGCTACCTCATTCCAAGCATGAAAAATTAATGGATACCATTATCAACATAGATTATATAGATGGCCTATATGAGTGAGTGATAATCTATTTTTATGGCTAGGTGAGTGTTTCAAAATTCATATCTTATAGTTTCTTTAAGTGATTATCTATTTTATTAAGAAAGGTTTTAACATTTATCATTTTTTGTTCACAGTGCAGTGAGAAGTTGGATTGCTCATTTTCACCATCACCATCCCCATTCTCATTGTCACCATCACCATGCCCAATATCACCATTGCCATCTCCATTGTAATTATCACCATCATGCCTCATAATCCTCATCCTCACATTGTCACCATCACCATTGTTAGCACCATTTCTGGGATACGTAGTTGGCAAGGGATTTAGATAGTAAATGAAGGAATAAGCTTTGATAATGAATAAGAATGAGAAAATATGTTGCAATTTGAATGATGACAGTGAATAGATGACTTGGATGTACATCAAATTATATCAAAGGCCGAAAATCATTTCTTCCAAAGGAAAATCATGAGCAGAAGAGGTAAAAATTTGGTAATAAAAAGTAGCTAACCCGGCTTCCACTTTCTATAGTCCAAGATCTACGGTCGAGAAAGATTCTACATAAATTAGTGGCTTAGAAAAAGGAGGAAGTGGAAAAGGTAAATTTTCGGGTTGCAAAAATTGGGAAACCCAACTTCTGCCTTCCACAGTCTGAGATCCAATAGCTCAGAACGCTTCCACCAAAAATCAATGGCCCAGATAAAAAAGATATGATTAAAAGGAGGAAGAAAAAAGGTGGAAGCAGAAAATGGAAAAATATCGGTCATAAAAGTGGGTAAGCCCAACTTCCACTTTCCGCAGTTTGAGATCCGATGGTTCAAAAAGATACCACACAGATCAACGTTGCAAAAAGAAAAGATAGAGAGGGAAAATGCGAAAAGCAAAAATCATAAGAATTTGGTCATGAAAAGTTGAATTTACGCATTTTGGGATCCGCCAGATCGATGGTCCAAAGAGTTTTCGCAAATATCAATGGTCCTGAAGGGAGAGGAAAGGTGGAAACACGACAATTTGGTGGTAAAAGGTTTGAAAAAGGTGGAAAGGAAAACATTGGAAAGCGAAAATATGAATTTTTGGTTATAAAATGTTGGGATCCCACCTTTCACTTTCCGCAACCAGCATCTTTACCTTAAACCAACAGCTGGGAAAGTGTCTACCTGCGATCAATGGTGCAGAAAAGAGGAACATGTGCACGAGGTAAGAAGGCCTCTCGATATGTGGAACTTAGCAGGCCCCGCAACTTTCAACGGCCCAAACCACTCTTGATCTTTGATCTATGGCGGAGGTTGATTTCACTGGTTGAAGGTGCAGGGAAGAATGAAACTGTTGCAGACCGTCAAAGGTTCTTTGAACCGTCATTTTCATCCAGCATGCGTGGTTTCTAGATGTCAAAATTTTTTGTTTGATCCACCACACCCATCCCAACATGCTTTTCTATTTTGTTTATGATCATGGAGAATCTTCCATATCATAATTTGTTAGGATTAATTCCTGATTTTGTAACTGATTTTAGGTTTTCAAGGTTGGTCTCAGGAGCCTGATACTATAATTATACCCTCAATAGAGGATGACAGGTTTGAAACCTGTGAGGTTTTGTGTTATGTATTTTGAGATCTATCATTAATAAAATGACATAGCCAAATGTTTCCTTGTTGCTGCAAAGCTTTATGTGTATTTTGTAGTTACATTCTGTAATTTCCTTTCTTATGTGCATGTCTTCCTGTTAAACTTGCCATTATGTTTTCTTTCATGTCTGGAATGAGTGTATAATGGTTCAGAATTCATATATGTTTATGCTATGGATATTGTTTCAGATATCCAAAAATCCTTCCAACCAAAGCTAATGCAGAATTCATCTTTTCAGTGCTTTGTGTTAATGGACTGCCATTCTTTCTTCTTTATCACCAGACCAACAACGTTATGACTGTAACTGAGTGCTACCTTGCCTTTGTATAATTTCACCTAGAAATTTTTCTATGATTCATGAATATTTTTTGACTCCATATCCCAATGTATGCTTGTCTTGTTTCAACCACAAACATGATCTGAATTTTATTTTAGTTTCATATCTAGCCCTATTAAAAATCAATGAGAGATGACTCTCTAGAAAGGAAGAAGCTATCTCCCTTTCTTAAATTGGTTCTATTGTTACCTTTGGATTTACCTTTCACAACCTTGGGTACAATTATGATATCTAACAAATTGGCATCATTGTTGGGGACGAAAGTGCAAATTAGCCCTAGGAAAATGACATTAGCTTAGTTCTACGACCTAGTTGAGTGGTCAGCCATAGACACATATAGGTTGTATATGCTCTGGAGACTCCACTCAAAGCTTTTGAAAGTTGACTCTACTGGGGATATTGGCAGCTAGAAGGACTGATACAAGGAGGAGGGTTCAAATCTTCCCTGAGTATGAACGACAGAGTTTTATATCTGACTGTTGATGGTGAACAATGGTAAAACATCAAGAAGGTCGTGCCTCTTTCACCTGGTGACTCCATCTATAAAGAATCTAGTCTTCATAATGTTCTATGGTAGCTCCACTTTCAAATGGGGTTGCAAATTTTGAGGAACTGATTCAGTTTCTCCATCATCAAGATGATTTCTCTGGATGTAAGGTATGCTCCTATGAATCTTGCTCATATTCTTGGTTTTCCAGATTGAATACCTCATGTACGTTGGAAATTATATCTTCAAAAATTCAAAGATCAAAAGGGTGATGATGTTTCCATTCATTTGTTTAGATTTCATAAGCATATACATAAGTTGGGGTTTGGATGGCATAAGGATTCTTTAATGAGAATATTCATGATTAGTTTAGAAGGAAATGCAAGGTCATGGTATTAGGGTTTCCAGCAGAGAGTTTATCCTCCCTTAAATACTTTCATACAGCATTTCATGAACATTTCAAAGATCAATATCCTTCTTTGTTTTTACTTCAAGATTGTTGCACATATGATAAAGATTTCATTGAAAATTTGACAGACATAGACGGCGATGATCAGTATATGGATGACGATATTTTAGAAATATTACATGAATACTAAATTCAAAAATAAAGACAAACCAGTTGCCATGATATGCCACAAAATTCCCAGCAATTGGTAATGTCTTCCTTAACTGAAGTTGACATAAGTCAAAGATTTGTCTCAAACATCTATATCTCTTATCTTGAAATTGATGATAGTTTGCAGCATTGTTGTCATTCTCTATGTGACCTAGAAAGAATTTGGGACTGTAAATCAAATCTTTATTCATATTATTCAGCTCCCAAAAGTTTGTCACAAGAAGAGCATGCCCCTGTTCAATCAAAAATCCCCATTTTGCAGCAAAACTTTCTTCAAAGACATAATGTGCTTTATGAAGAATGCCACCGTCCTCTTACAAACCCTATTAGTGATGGTTTTAAAAATGATTTTAGTCCACCTATATCTGATGAGTATGAGGAGGACTACTTGGATGTTACACCTAAGAAAATAGCTATAGATTTTGTAAGTTCAAGGCCTGTTAATGAAGAAAATTCCATTGCAATCCAAGGTCAAATGGTTGAAAACAGAGAAGATTGTGGGTGTGCTGAAAGTGACAGTTTTCCTTTGTTTTCTTTTTCATTTGAATAACTGAGATATATATGTAAAATATCTAAGCAAGCACAAAATCTTGAGGAGATGACATTTTTCAAAAATAGATAATGAAAAGGGAAGACAATCATGCCATCAATATTAGCCTATCGAAGAAACAACAGTTTTCCATGAGGGGTTAAATCACAAAGAAGAAGATGGGAAGGAGAACCTGCTTTGCATTCCAATGCTTATTTTGATGAGAGAGAATATAATCATCCTAGTGATGTACATGAAGAGATTCATCCTAATTTTCCTTATGAAGAATGCAATGAGCATGTTGAAAATTATGTTAGTGATATTTTTAAGGGAGATTTCACCATGCCCATATTTTTAAGGATGGAAACTTAAATAATGCACCTAAAGAACCTAAATTCTGCAATAACATATTCGATCACCTAGAAGATGATATTCCGTTATTTTTTTTAAATTCAGAAACTATTTTTCCTGATTCTATTGAAGAACACGATGATATTTCCTTTGAAACACTTGGAAGGAATCAGGTTTTAAATTATAAGATTTTAGATGAAAAAGTTGATGTCTCATTTGCATATTGTCATGAACACATTTTTAAAGATTCCTCTGAAGAGAATTTTGGCAGGGTGCTAGAGTAGTTACAATTGGAACAGCCTTGTCATGATAGGTACATAACAGAAAACTTTTGCAGGTTGTCATGATCCAATGGCAGAATACATGGAGAAGCTTTGCAGTGGTAATGGATGTTTATGTCTCTATAGTAAAGATCAATCCATTTATCATAAATTTTTTCCATTAAGTTCTTCCTTTCTGTTATTGATCAAGCATGAGGAGAAAGTTTGTTTATGGGATCATTTGCTTGATTGCCTTCATGGGAAGTCATAATTTACTTGACTGGCCATTGATGCTTAGTAAGTAGGGTAGGTAGGTGTGAATAATCTCGACATGGTGAGAATTTCTTTCAGTATTCTTTCAGTTTGTTTCAGCATCAGTTTAGTTTTTTTTCTAGATCATGTTGGGAATTTCAAGAAATGTTGGGAGCAGCCCAATGGATTTGGCACTTGATCTACGAGGTTCTTTGTTACCTCGTAGGGAGGATAGCATCCCTAGTTGGAGCTAGTTGTTAGCACCATTTATGGCCTAAGTAGTTGGTAAGGGATTTATCTAGTAAATAAAGGAATAATATTTGATAATGAATAAGAATGAGAAAATATGTTCCAAGTTTAATGATGATAGCAAATGGACGGCTTGGATGTATAGCAGAAAAGATCAATGGCCAAAACTCATTTCCACCAAAGGAAAATCAGGAACCGAAGAGCAGAAGAGGTAAAAAGTTGGTTATAAAAAGTAGTAAACCCAACTTCCACTTTTCAGAGTCCAAGATATATAGTCAATAGAGCTTCCACATAAATCAGGGGCTTAGAAAAAGGAGAAAGCGGAAAAGGTAAAGTTTCGGGTTGAAAAAATTGGGAAACCCTACTTTCTCCTTCCATAGTCCGAGATCCAACGGCTCGGAATGATTCCATCAAAAATCAACGACCTAGATAAAAGAGGGAAGATTAAAAGGTGGAATCAAAAAGGCAGAAGCGGAAAAGGGAAAATTATCAATTATAAAAGTGGGTAAGCCTGACTTTCGCTTTCCATAGTCCAAGATCCAATGGTTCAGAAATATCTTGCACATATCAATGGTGCAGAAAGAAAAGGCAGATAGGGAAAATGCAGAAAGCGGAAAACATAAGAATTTGGTCATGAAAAGTTGAAGTTCTGCATTCCATGATCCACCAGATCAACAATCTGGAGATTTTCTACGAAGATCAATGGTCCAAAAGGGAGCGTAAAGGCGGAAACACAGCAATTTGGTCATAAAAGGTTTGAACTTCCGCCTTCCATGATCCATAGGATCAACGATCCAGAAATATCCTACACAGATCAACGGTGTGAAAAAAAAAGGTGAAAAGGAAAACATCGGAAACAAGAAATATGAAGTTTTAGCTATAAAAAGGTAGGATCCCACCTTCCGCTTTCTGCAACCTACATATTTACCTCAAATCAATGCTTGGGAAATTTTCTACCAACAATCGACGGTGCGGAAAGAGGAACATGTGCATGAGGTAAGAAGGCTTCTCGATATGTGAAACTTGGCAGGCCCGCAACTTTTAATGACCCAAATCAGCCTTTATCTTAGATCTATGGAGGAGGTTGATTTCCGTGGTTGAAGGTGCAAGGAAGAATGAAACTGGTGCAGACCATTGAAGGTTCTTTGAACCATTGTTTTCATCCAGCAGGCATGTTTCCAAATGTCAAAATTTCCTGTTTGATCCACCATGCCCATCCCAGCATGCTTTCCTATTTTTTTTATGATCATGGTGAATCTTCCATATCATAATTTGTTAGGATTAATTCTAGGTTTTGTAACTAATTTTAGGTTTTTGAGGTTGGTCTCGGGATCCTGATGATACTATAAATATACCCTCAATAGAGGAAGACAGGGTTGGAACCTGTGAGGTTCTAGGTTATGTATTTTGAGATCTATCATTAATAAAATGATAGAGTCGAATGTTGTCTTGTTGCTGCAAATATACTTGTGTATTTCGTAGTTACAATCTATAATTTCCTTTCGTATGTCCATGTCTTCCTGTTAAATTTGCCATTATGTTTTCTTTCATATATGGAATGAGAGTATAATAGTTCAGAATTCATATATGTTTATTATATGGCTATTGTTTTAGATATCCACAAATCCTTCCAACCAAAGTTAATGTAGAATTCATCTTTTAAGTGCTCTGTGTTAATGGACTGTCATTCTTTCTTCTTTATCACCATACCAATAGCATTATGACTGTAACTTAGTGCTACCTTGCCTTTGTATAATTTCACCTGCAAATTGTTCTTTGATTCATGAATATTTGTTTAATCCATAGCCCTATGTATGCTTGCCTTTTTTTAACCACAAACATGATCTGAATTTTATTTTAGTTTTATATCTAGCCCTATTAAAAAACAGTCAGAGATCACTCTCTAGAAAGGAAGAAGCCAGATCTCTTTATTAAAGTGGTTATGTTGTTATCTTGGGATTTACCTTTCACAACCTTCGATGCAATTCTTAGTGCTAAAAATCATCCTCATCCATCATATGTCATCCACCGTCATCCTCATTCCCATTTTCACCATCGCTATCCCCATACTCATGTCCATTTTCACCATCACCTCCATCATGCTCATTGTCACAATTACCATCATGCTTCAACATCACCATGCCCATTGTTAGCATCACCATCATGCCTCATTATAATCATGCTCATGTTGTCACCATCACCATCCTCATCCATCATATGTCTTCAACCATGACACTCATGGTTGTTTTCACCATCACCATCCTCATTGTCTCATTGTCATCGTCACCATCCCCATCCTCATACCAGTTTTCACCATCAATACCATCATGCTCATTATCACCATCACCATCACCATTCACCATCATCATTCCCTTTGTCACCATCAACATGCCCATTGTCACCATCACTATCGTACCTTTTCAACAATGAAATTAAGACCCTTTAGAATGATGGTCTGAAAACATATCTTTATTTTTTCCCGCAACATGAAGAACGGAATTTGGGACAAATTGAGAGCTTTGATCTCTCTGCAAACCACAGCTTCTACAAAGGAAAAAGTATGTGAATAAAAATTTAAATAAGTCAATATGAAGACTACTTAAGGGCCAAAACCCAATTTACACAACTTCTGGAGTGGAAAGAATACATGTCATATGTATTACTTGTCCTAAAATCCTAGAAATTCAAGTAAAATGCCTGCAAAACTGAGTAAAGTGGGTTTTTTATGAAAGTAATCAAAATTCATGAAAAATTTTAATCCCACATTCATGTTTGGCAATTGGGTGCACAAATCCCAATTCTATGTAAGAAAGGCATATGAGGTGAATTAAAGGACAGAAAAATGAAAGCAAAGGCATGCTAAAGGATATGAAGGCTAGAAGAATTATTTTCCACATCAAGCTCTTGGTGATCAAAGTCATGTATGGAGAAGGATGGTTTAAATAAAAGGAGAAGGGATTCACCTCCACAATTATATTGTAAGCACTCTCTTCTTATTTTCAATATGATGCAATTCTAATTTCCCCCCAATTTTGAGTTTGAATTTGTGTTAAATCTAGTTTTGAATTCAAGATTTGGTAGATAGATTTCAAGTTTTTCCAGTTCATAGAGGTAGATCTAGAGGTAAGAAACTAGAAATCAAGCTTCTAATGGAGTCTTAAAGGCCATTAATGCTCAATAAATGGGATCTACTACAAGTGGCATGCTTCAATAGGTTATTTAATTTCTGCCTTCACTCTTTACTCTTTGAAAATTCTTAGAAATATCAAGAAACTTTTAAATTATTGCTTCTATTTACATCAAATATATCTGACCAATTTATAAGAAGGGATAGATAATGTTGTAGACACATCTCTGTTGTAATCTCTACCAACCGAATGGTGACCATATTAGGGAAATTTCAATTAAATTTTGATTTTATTGAATTTTTCTCAAAAATGGTTTCATAGCTTAAATTTCTTTCAAATACTTGCATAATTTCTATCCTAAGACATTTTAACTAAGTTTAAGAGTATTTTATAATAAAAAACCAACCTAGATCAACCTTTACACACTAAAATTCTTGAATTAAAAAAAATAAACAAAATGTGTGGGATTCAAATTTTCTTAATCCATGATGGGCACAGTGCAAATAAAAACATGTACATGTAGGTGAGACACTATCTAGGTCACGTGGACCTCCTTATATATGTAGTTACACTGAATAATCATGGTTTTACACATAATATAGTGTTTTGGTTGTAATTTGGGTTTGGATTATCCATTTTGATTGATATTTTTTGTTGTGGTTAGCTTAGGAAACTGAAAAATAAAAAAATAAAAATAAAAATAAAAAAATAAAGGTGTTTTGGTTGTAATTTGGGTTTAGATTATCCATTTTGATTGATATTTTTTGTTGTGGTTAGCTTAGGAAACTGAAAAATAAAAATAAAAAATAAAAATTAGAGAATAATTTCATCTAATTTGACTTATATTTGGGGATTCTTTAAAGATTTGTGTGCTTACTAGCTTAAAATTTGTCAAAAACTAGAAATTGCAAATCATTGTTTTAGGCCTATATTTAGGGATGGTTTTGAAATTTTTAGAATTTTAGATGACCATAGATACCTATTAGGACCTATAAGGAGCATATTTTAATCAATTAGGATCAATTTCACTTGAATTTGAACTTCTTAGAAACCTCCTTTAAAAGATAGGAAAATCACTTTAATTAGTAAATTTTTTAGTTTTGTTCAAATATTTCTTTAAATGATTGCTCATATATGAATGTTTATGACATATTTATAATTTATATCCTTTATTTCACTATTAATATCTGAAATATTTTCTGCTTTAGTCACTTAAATCACTTGTTTGCATAAGAAAATTGTCAAAAATTTGAAGAACATGACACATTGTTTCAATTTATGAACCTTTAGGCCATGAATTTTGATTTGAATGAACTTTATTACCTAAAACACAAAATTAAACCACATCTAAGACACATTTATAACCATAATATAAATAAAATGCACAAAAAAAATCAAAATTTTGGACCTCTCACTTAAGATAAATTCAAAAAGAATTTCCATGCAAGAACTATAAGAATATGACTTAATCAAGTAAACTTCTTTTGGATGGATTAGTTTTTACTTTCTTGAATCACAATTAAAGATATTTGTAGCTTTAACATTCAAGATTCTTGTGATACGTTGTGTTCTAACCACTATTATCCTCTTCACTTGCACTTTTGGGTGGTCCTGTGAACGAGAAAGTGGATCTCAAGTGTAAAATTATAGATTTGATTTTTTAGCATAATTTTGAGCCCTACATATCCTATTCACTTCCACTTTTGGGTGGTCCTGTAAATGAGAAAAATGCATCTCAAATGTAATTGGAATATTTTGAAGTTTTGAATCATATTTTCGAGCCACGAGTATCCTCTTCACTTGCGCTTTTGGGCGGTCCTATGAATAAGAAAGTGGATCCCAAGTGTAAATGCTTGTTAGTTTTAGAATTTCAAAATATATTTAGAATTTTGCATTGTTTTTCAAACCATCAATTTGTTACATTAAATTCAATATTCATAAAAAGAGAATGAGGTAATTGTAAAATCAAAATTGAACCATAATCCTACATTTAAACATCAGTTTGGGAGACTTATTAGAAATAGGAAAAACATTGAACATTCAAACATTTTCCATTTACAATCAGTGATAGTTGGAGAAAATTGAACACATATTATGTTTGAATCCAACCTCTTTAACCCTTTCTAAAAACTTGGAAACTTATTTGAAAATAAGAAGTTAATAATTTGTGACAATAAAACATCACTTCTTTCGAAAACTTCTTTTTCAAATTTGTAAAAGTGATTATATTTGGAACTTTCATGTTTGAAGGATATCAAAGAACCTCTTACTCCTCCATATTATAGAAGTTCATTGAAATAAAGGAAAGACTAGTGATCATTTTTCATTTGATTGGTTCAACATTTTGAGTCACAAACACCACCAAATTCACCATCACTCCTTGAAACTAAGCAAAATTCCCTAAAATAAGTGCTTATTCTAAAAACTATCAAGATTATTTTTTATATCACCAACATAGATTGGGCTAGGAAATTGTAATAAGATTGGAGAGTTAAAATATCCTTGGCCACAAAATTTTGAAACCAGTATTGATTAAAGAGTGATCAAATACATTAGTAGAAAAAGGTCCCCAGGAAGGTGCTTCTAACACATGAGTTAAGAACAAGGTCAATATGAATAATTAAGGGTGGTACCCCCTCTTTCCTTTTTAGTGAGATATGCGCACATCACAATGTTTCAATTAACTAATAAGTCCTTGGGGTGGCATCAATTTATTGAGATATCTAGTCTATGTGAGTTATCCTAGATTGACAATTGTCCTTTCCAGATGCCAATTGTGAAGAGATAACCATAGTTTCTTTTCCTACTGAATCACACAGGATATTGTAAGTGGTGAATGATTGCAGTACCTAAGAAAAACATAAGGTTGTTAAATCTCCTTGGGAGGGTGAGTGGCCAAGAGATAAAACTTACACCTTGGGTGATTGAAGAATAGAGTAACTATTTCTCATACTTCACTATTTAGTAATTATTGATGCTTGAGATCCCTCGAGAGATAATAGTTTTTGAAAGCCCTCTAATCCATATTTTCACTGAACTCTGGTTCTTTGGAAAGAATTTTATTTGTTTATTTTCTTAGGACTTTTTTAGATGTGTGGACACTTCAATTTTTGTTGAGTCTAGTTTCCTTTAGGATTTTTTTATTGTATTTTGATATACTCTAATAAACAAATCCTTTTATTAAAATTTAGAATGAATAATATCTCTATCCACCCGTCAAGGTGGAAACAAGGAAAGTTACCCAAGTTTGAGGGTTTCACTACATTGTGGAGGCAGATACATGAACAACATATATGTGACTTGGAAACTGAACTACTTATACCCAATCAAATGTTAATAGAGAAGAAAAAAATCAAACCAATTCTTAGAATCCATCACATCATGTACGAAACATAGATAGAGTTGATGATCTTACTCTAGTTAAAATTGAAAAAATAGAATATCACATATGTGTTCACATAAATCCACCCTTAGCGCATCCTTTAAACTCGGTCATAATTATGGAAAGTGAGTCACTGGTTAATATTTTTAAGGTTGAAATAATATGTAGAACATTACACATGACCCTTTGGCTTCATCGGGAATTGAAGGGACCACATCAATGCAGTCTCAAATGGTTGTGAGAGGTTATCAAAATCCTCTTGGAGCACCCAATAGTTGTTTAGGTTCTACTTCTTAGGGAAACCCTTTACCATGGAATTCTAATATTCCTGATGGAGAAAATGCATCCTAGAACACAAATGACAATTGGAGTTATCCTTCATAGATTGGAGGAAACTCCCTAGAGGGTCATCATCTAATTTATCCTAACACAATTCCTATGGGATATCCACCTATCAACCTCACTCTTCCATGGATTGGTCAATATTTAGGAAGGAATCAATCTTTATGGAGCCATCCTCCACAAGGGGTTGACATACCTTGGAATGCTTCTCAATCCCAAGGACAACCTCCATGGTGTGGCCAGGACCTAATTAGTAACCAATACTCTTTTGAACTACCTACATAAGGGGATAATCCACCCATTGGTAATGTTTTAGGAAGTACCGAATATTATTTGGGTAAGTCTCTACAAGGGAGAATCCCACCTTGAGATGATTTTCAAGCCCATGGACAACTGCCATGGTGTGGTTAGGTTCTAGGAAGTAACCAATATTCTTGCAACCCAACTCCATCAGGAGGAAATCCACCCATTGGTCAGGTTCTAGGAAGGAATCAATATTTTTGGATTCAACCTCCACAAGGAGGAAACATACCTTGGAATTCCAATCAAAACCAACTATAAAATCAATGGAAGGGTCAAGTTCTATGAAGTGACCAATCTTCTTGGGAACCAACTCCATCAAGATCCAATGCACCTAGTGGTAATGTTTTAGGAACTAACCAATATTCTTGGCACCTAACTCCATTAGGAGGAAATCCTCCCATTGATCATGTTCTAATAAGTACCCAATCTTCTTGGGGAATCCTTCATAAGGGAGGAGCCCATTTTGGAATGCTAATAAAATCCATGGACCACCTCAATGGTGTGGTAGTATTCGAGGAAATAACACATCTCATTGGATTCTAACCCCATAATGGGTTAATCCACTCATTAATCAATGGTGGGTCAAATTCTAGGAAATATCTAACATCCTTGGATTCTAACCCCACAAGGGGGAAATATACCCATGAACCCTATTCTGCAATGGAGTGGCAAGGTTCTTGAAAGCAACCAATATTTTTGGAACCAACCTAAAAAAAATGTGATTGATCCATCTAGACCACCAAATGGACCTCATGCTAATGGTATGATGGGTTTTGTCAATCAAATTCAACAGATTACCCAACAAATGGGAAAAATAACTATTTAGAATTTGCAACCTACAGCTAGACAGGATATGTAACCGCATGATAAGCCTTCCCTAACTTCATAAATCCTCATATTTCAATCCATGGACCTTACGTTAAAGAATAATAAGTACAAGAGTAAGCACAACGTTAATCCTTCCCAAAATCCTAAAATTATCATAGTTCAATCAATGGAACTTTGAGGAAATAAGAAGAAATACAAGAGTAAGCATAATGCAAACCCTAGGATGGGAGATGCACGAAATCTAGAGCAAGACAATGGGAAGCAACAACCCACTATGTTGATGCAACCCTTCCTACAACAACATCATCAAATGGTTTTTATAGCACAGGTACTTCCACCAGGGGGAAACCACTCAAAATCCTCGTAATGGGGAATTCATCCCAATGCAAAATTATTCATGTTTGATCATGAGGTGAACATTCAAACAAGGTCCCATTATTATGATGCCCCTCATAGTACATTGGATCAATCAGAATCACAGGAAAGTGGCTCTTTTCCCATGGAGAAAACAACCATAGACATAATACGTCCAGACCCCCCAAAAGGTGTTTTACATAGAACAATGCATAATCCTAATGCACGAGCTACTCATAATGAAACTTTTGTTGAGGAAATAGCTTAAGCATCATGTGCCATGATCTCCATGGAGGTATTGCAATATTTTCCTACACAAATAAAGGAACTATTGTCTTCAACTAGATTTTTTTATCCATCCAATGTGACTTTGATCACATTAGACATAGACCAATTAACATGTAGGATCCCTTCTAAATTTGTTTTACAAATAAAAGTAACATCTCATGGAAATAACATTTTATGAACCATAGTTAATAAAGGGGCCTTGACTTTTGTCATGTCATTTAAATTTTGGCAAGCATTAGCATCACTCGCCTTAATTCAATCCCATTTAGTGCTAAAATAGTTTTATGGACATCTGTTCTCTCCTAAACGACTCATTGTATCCTACCCTATTGAATGGGGTGAACAAATATTCACAGTCGATGTTGAGGTCGTATATGCACCTATAGATTACAATTTTCTATTAGGAATTAGTTGGAAACATGTGATGATGGCTATAGTATCTTCAGAGTCTCTAGTGATTCGGTTCCCTCATTGGGGTAATATTGTAATGATCGGACAACTAGATTATTGCATGCTTGAAACTGGTGTCCAGCTAAATGTTCCTTTCATTAGGGATGCTCTAAAGGAGGTTTAATAAATAAGGGTAGGATCATTTAAAGATGATTCCCTCATTAGAAAATTTATGATCCTGCAACCCTTGTCTATTATAGAAGTGGCATACCAAGCTATTCAAATGGCTTCAATAGATTTGGATCAAAATCTTCCCTTCATGGAGCAATGTGATATAGTTACTTGGCCCATTTTGGATGTGAGATATCCCAGCTCACTTTATTTCTTGGATGGAATTTTATCATCAGATTAAACTATCCTTGAATTCATAAAAATTTGGTTATACCCACCTAAGGAAATATTGTGTGGGGCCATTGGGAGCATTATTGTTCTAAATCCACCTAAGTATAGGAGCATTCTTTGTATGTTCCACGATCTTATCAGGTATATTTGGAATATTTCATATAGGTTTAGGTTATCCCTATGTGAATATGCATTTGAACCTTTTGCAACCCAAATTTTTCATAGGGTTGATCCTATTAGAAATTAGTGGTCCATCCCATCATATCTATATTTTCCACCATTGTGATAGAATATCATAATAAACATGGGATACCCTAGTTAACACTCCATTTCCATTTTGGTACCCATGCTAAGTTATTCTCATAGGCTTGGGAGCCCCATTAGTCGCATCATGACCTGGAGTTGGAGACCACATATTTCTCTTCCATACAATTCTAACCATTTCCTGATGGGATCCCTATTTTGTGTCAGTTTACATAAGCACTCTCTCGATTAAGGAATTTCCCAAGTTTACCCCTTAGTGCATAAATTGTACTTCCTCTTATTGACAAAAACCCTAGTTAATTAAATCATAAAACAAGACAAGTTTCATACCATGGACCCATGGGGAGAGAGGCACCCCTAGTAGTATTATGATATCTAGAATCCAACAAAGTTGACATTTCATTGATCTGAACCATCAATGTGTCCCTAAATTTGACGGTGGATTCAAGAAAGGGCATAGAATTTGAACCAGGTAGAAAAAGTAAGTTTTGTTAGATCCCATGAGTTTGTTTGGGTATAGATCACATGGTAACACTACCCACAATATCCTAGTTGATGTATTTCCCAAGTTGAACCCTTATTCCATAAATTATGTTACCTCTTATTAACCAAAATCCTAGTTTATGAAATCATTGAACAAGACAAGTCTTGGTTCATGGAACCATGGGGGGAGGAACCCATAGCACTATTATAATATATGAAATCCAATGGAGGTGACATTTCACCGATTCAATCCGCCTTCATCATTCTATGGCAAGTTTAAACTCACAACCTAAATCCTTTCAAGGACACATGGTGGATTCAATCTGAGGTCGTACAATTTGAACTATGTAACAGAAATGAATTTTGCCAGATCCTACATGTGTATTTATGTTAGAATATTATAAACCCACTACATACTTATGATATAATTAATTAATCATTTTTGGTTAATTTCCTATATTCTAGAATAGGTAGTTTTCCTCGACTTGCACCACTTGGTCAATATTTTCCATATTTACCCAAGGAGCGCCTTATACTAATTCTAGATAAGATTATTCCAACTATTTGGACTTTCCATATTATAAATGACACCTTCTTTTCCTTTTCTACCTTTATACCGGTTTTCTTTCTTTTCAGTTGATAAGGTAAAGCTAGTTAACTTGGCAACTGGTATCTTTTTTTTCCAACCCATCATCCATGATTTTCTCTCCAGATTCCATGATTAGTAATATTTTCCATCACTCATTGTCACTCACTCATGATTTATCCAATTCATGATCTCTTGGACTTATTTGTAAAGTGCTTTAGTCACCTATTGGGGTTTATCATATTTAGTAAGCCTGCTTTATGAGATAGCATGAGTTTTCTCCCTAGCAACTCAATTTTTCCTCTTAAGGATGTATTATTTACGTACACTATGTTGATCAATAATACATGGAATATTTCTCCATCATTATTCACTTATCTTCTGCTCAGTCTCATTATTCTTCTCTCTAGTTTTCTTGTGCAACTTTTTAAGAGATATCTTTTGTGCAAGATTCACCTATTGAATGTCAAATCTCTACATGGCATTACAGACTTGTTTTTTATAATTATAAATGGTATCATAGCTTAGGGATCTCAAACTATCAACACTCTACACGGTATCAGAGGACAAGGTTTCTTAATCTATCAAGATATACTAGCAAGTGGCCTCAAGCTATCAACTTGATTGATATTACAAAGTATATCTTCAAAGTTTTCTGTGTGCAGGTTGCAAAGAGAATATCTAGCAGAGCATCAACAAAAAATCATGGATTCTTCTTCAGCTATGATCTGGAATCCTTACAATTATCATGAATGGAAGGTCAAGATTGGCATTCTATTAAGCAGTAAGGATCTCTACAGAGTTTCTATGGCTTTAGAAAATGATCCAAATTCTATTGTTGAGAAATATAGGTGGAATAATATAATGAATGAAGTCTATGGATTTTTGTTTCTCTCAATTTATCCAATTCTTATTTTTCATCTTGATGGTTTGACCACTCCAAACCATGGACCAAATTTGAGTCTCTCTTTGGAGTACAAGATCAGATAAGAGCACATCAATTGGAGAATGATTTAATCTTATTGAGTCCAAGAAATTTAGAATTCATGGAAATATTTTTCACCAAGTTCAAGTCACTTATTCTTATTCTCAAGCAATGTGAGATTGAGAAGAAGGAATATCAATTTATTCTTTCCATCCTTTCAAAATTGCGTCCTGAATACTCAGCTTTTGTGTCAACTTCCCATGCTACTAGGCTTTCTATTTCGAATCAGAAAATGCATTCTTCGAGTACCTTCATTGATTCACTTGATAAAGATGAAGACAAATTGGTTTAGATGGGAGCTCTTAAAAACTCCAAAAGCAAGGACCATGCTCTTATAGTTCAAGGAAGCAAGAATTCAAAGACAAAATAAAAGAAAAAAATGAAAGAGAAGAAGCCAAAGTTAGATGAAGAAGATGAAGGTTCAAATCCTATTATTGAAGGTTTGAAATCCATGAAGAAATTCAAGAATAAAGGGAGCTCATCCAAGTATTCTTATCGCAGTAAGGGCTTTCATTCTAAGAATAAGTGTTTCAAGAATAAAATGGACATTATGGCTAAGTGTCTTGTTGATGTATTTGTAACTTCAGAAGATATTTTGATGTATATTATCATTGTATGTTGGTGTACCCCCATTGGATATGTGTTTACTTCCTTGAGGTATGTCTTAATTGTGTCTAGACCTTGAGGTACAAAATCCATTGTAAGTCGGGGAAACAGTCCCTAGTGTAACATCATGTAATGTGTATTTTGATTCTCTCTCAGAAAATTTGGCCCTGTTAGGGAAGACAAGTGGGCCCCTATCTTATGGTCGGTCAATCACTTAAAGGGTATAAATAGGGAGGCTCTCTCCATCATTTATACACACCTCACACTCTCAATTTCGCATGAGCAAGAGAGAGAGAGAGGAGAAGGAGGAGAGATACATAGATGTTGAATACTTCTTATTAATGGGTTTGATCATATTACTATTCTGAGGAAGTTTGCAGCCTTTATGGTTTCCCTGGTGAAAATATTTGTCTCATGTATCTTTTATATATTATGCATCTTGTTGTACTTGATATTCTTTTAGATAGATATCCTATATAAACTAATCATATCTAAAGAAAAACTAACATGGTATCAGAGCCTCTCTGATAGAAGGCAATGTACGGCAACGGAAACTAGGGATTCCTAGTTCAATGTGTTCTCTCCACACATCATTAAGAAAAGAGGTCTAGTATAACTCGCCTTAGTAGGGCGCATATTTTGGTGGAATCATTTAAAAGTTGAAGAAGTTTCATTTTCTACCATGTCACTATTGTCGGGAGGAACTAGGGAATCAAGTTTTGGAGGCTTCCCACCTCAATTCCTAGAAAGTGACCATGCTGAGAAACTCACCTCAAGGAGGTGCATATTTCTGTCCAAATAGAATTCCCAAACTCCAATTTTGGAAAATTAGGGTTTCTCTAACAAACCCTAGGTCACCGAGATCCGGAACCAAGTCCGAAACCTCAAATCTGTAAGATCTAAATCTTTTCTATTTCCATTTGATGTTCTCATTTGAAAAGATGAATCACCATACTTAGCTTGAGGACAAGCTTGGAGGAAATGATAACTTCCGAGCATGGAAGTACAGAATCTCCCTAGTCCTTGAAGAAAATGACTTGGATCAGTTTATCACTGGAGAAGTTCCAAAGCCAGAGGGATATGAGGCTAAGGCTACTCATAAGAGAAGCATGGATAAGGCCAAGAGAATCATTCCAAATTCTATTAAGGATCGCCTCTTCCCCCATGTGTATTCATTCAAGACACCAAAGGAAGTATATGATGCTTTGAAAAATTTATTTGAAGGAAATAACATCAACCGAAGATGACTTTGAGGAACCAATTGAAAAATGTGAAGATACAAAACTCTGAGACTATACGATCTTGCTTCACAAGGGTTGCTCAAATCAAATAACAACTTGAAGGAGTTGAAGAGAATGTCGAAGAAGGAGAAATTATAATGACTACCTTGAATGGTATCCCTAGATCATGGGACTCCTTCACTCAAGGGATTAATGATAGAAGGAGGATGATCTCCTTCAGCAGACTTCGAGAAGAATGTGCACAAGAAGAAGGTCAACTCATGAGAAGAGAAGAGAAGATGGGATAAATTGAAGATCATCTCTCACAGTTCACACCAGGAAGAACTTCAATAAGAAGGAGAGGAATGAGAAATTTCATCACAACAAGAAGAAGGACAAGAAACAAAAGAAGACCAAAAGATATACTTCAAATGTTCGAGGCTACACTTGTGATGAAAAGGGACATTTTGCAAGAGATTGTCCCATGAGGAAAAAGAGACACCATTATCATATTTTTCAAGATGATGAACCAACAAAAAAAAGATTTAGATGATATAAGTATGATTCAGATGAAGAGTATGTGTTAATCTCAACACTTACTGGCACTATCTCACACAACATTAATGATTGGCTTCTGGATAGTGGAGCTTTCAAACACATGATGGGATATAAGGGAGCATTTGTCAATATTTATGAACATGAGTCACCACACAAGCTAAAGCTTGGGAATGATTATCAATACCCCATAAAAAGGAGTGGAGAAGCTTCATACAAGCTTGATTTGGGAAATCCTTAAAGATGAAGGATGTGCTATATGTTCTAGGATTGAAGAAGAATATTCTCTCCATATATACACTAGATAAAAAGGGAATTAGGGTTGCATTTGTTGATGGCCAAGTTTTGATGTGTCCAAGAGGAAATACAATAGAGGATGCAACAGTGATTAGAGAAGAAGACAGAGGGTTGTACAAGCTAAAGTGACAGATTGAACAAGCATTGGTTCATGAACTAATTGAACCAAGTGAACTGTGGCACAGAAGGCTTGCACATGTGCACTACAAAGCATTGTCAATGTTAAGCAAAGTAGTCTCAGAATTTCCAGAGATCCAGGAAAAGAATGAAGGAATTTACAAGGGATGTGCACAAGGAAAGAATGTGAAGAATACATTTCCCAGCAGTGAGAGCAAGGCCAAAGGAATGTTGCAGATAATACACTCGGATGTATCTGGACCCATGTCTTCTATCTCATTAAGTGGGTATGTGTATCAGTTTCCTTTATAGATGATTTGTCATGTAAGACTTGGATATATTTCTTGAAAGGGAAAAGTGAAGCTTTCAGTAAGTTCAAGTATTATAAATCCTTAGTCGAGAACTAGACTGATCGAAAGATCAAGATTCTACGGTCATATAATGGCGTAGAATTTACATTAGAAGAATTCAAGGAACTCTGTAGAGAGTCCGAAATTAATACGAAGTTGAGGACTTCATACAATCCTCGGCAGAATGGGGTTGCATAACGAAAGGATCGAACCATCATCGAAGCAACAAGAGCAATGTTGCATGACTAGGATCTTCATATGCACCTTTAGGCAGAGGAATCAAGAACAACTGTGTATGTACAGAACCATACTCATCATCGAGTACCTGACAACAAGACTCCTGAAGAGGATTTCACAAGAGAGAACCCAGAGTCAGGCATTTAAGAATATTTGGTTTTTTGGTGTACATACATATCCCAAAGGAGAAAAGGACCAATATTGATCCTTCTGGGTGGAAAGGTATATTCATAGGATACAGTGATAAATCAAAGGCCTACCAAATATAATTCCCAGGATTCAAGAATATCGACATTATTAGATATGTAATCTTTGATGAATACTTGGCATACTTTAGATCCAGGAGGACACCTATCCAGGAATTCAAGGAACCTAAAGAGACAAGAGTCTGAGATATGGAAATTGGAGAAGCAATTCCAAAATATCATGAATATTATGACATGATAGAACCACAATAACTGGTATAGACAATCCTCGACAAGGAATCCCACAAGAGGAAACCAGCATGGGCAGCGGAACTCATACGAGAAACTGAAAGGTATGGTGCTCCAGAAGGAATACATAAATAGAGAAAGAGGGAAAATACCTACAATAGCTACGTGGCCCCATTGTGTGACAGTATTGATAGAGAACCTTCCACCTATCAAGAGGCTACAAAAAATAAATAATGGAAGGATACTATGATCGAAGAATATCAGTCGATCATCAATAATGATGTCTAAGAAATAGTTCTGAGACTGGAGAAGATGTTTATCATGAATTCAAAGTGGATCTACAAGATCAAGCATGCTGCAGATGAAAACATATAGAAATACAAGGAAAGGTTCATAGCATGAGGCTTCTCATAGAAAGAAGGCTTAGAATATGAAGAGACATTTGCACCTGTGGCAAGGTACACTTCCATTAGGACCATACTTACATTGGTAGCAGTTATGAAATGGAAAATACACCAGATGGATGTTAAGACATCTTTCTTGAATGGTGTAGTCGAGGAGGAAGTGTATGTGAAATGGCCACTGGGATTCGAGACACATGACAGGAAGCCCCATGTGTGAAAATTAAAGAAGGCCTTGTATGGATTGAAAAAAGAACCAAGGACATGGTATGACGTGATGGATGGCTTCCTGATGAGCTTGGGATTTACCAATATTAAAGTGGATTCCAACCTCTACTTAAAGGTGGAAGACAGAAGACCAGTGATACTCTTGCCATATGTCGATGACTTGTTTCTGACTAGTGATGAGGAACTCATTAAAGATGCAAGGAGGAGACTTGCTACATAGCTCGAGATGAAAGACCTAGGTATGATGCACTTATTCTTAGGCATGGGGGTGTAGCAGAGTGTAGATCGTATTTCCCTTAGTCAAGGAAAGTATGCAGTGGAGATTCTGAAGAGATTCAGAATGTTGGAATGCAAGGAAATAGCCACACCTATGGCATCTAACTTGAAGCTTCTGAGTGATGCTTCATCTAAGTCAGTTGATGCCATGATGTATCATCAAATGATTGGCTCATTGATGTATCTAATGAATACAAGACTAGAAATATGCTTTGTGGTGAACACCATGATACAGTTCCTAAAGGATCTGAGACATGTTCAACTGATGGCTACAAAGCATGTTCTGAGGTACCTAAAAGGTATAGTGGATTATGGGCTCAAATATGATGTGAATTAGAAGATTAACCTACACAGTTATGTTGATTTGAATTGGGCAGGTAGCGCCACAGACATGAAGAGCACCTCGGGTTTTTGTTTCAATTTCGGATCTGGCATGATCTCTTGGTTCAACAGGAAGAAATAATGTGTGATGTTGAGTACATCCGAGGCAGAGTATGTTGTTTCTTGTTCAGCTAGTTACGAGGCAGTGTGCCTGTGAAATATACTGTATGAATTGTTTGATTTCAATTTGGATGTGCCTTGTATATTTTACGACAATCAGAGTTGTGTAAATTTGTCGAAAAACGTAGTGTTCCATGAAAAGTCAAAGCACATCGAGATCAAGTTCCACTATATCAGGGATATGGTGCACATATTAGCAATGAAGCTCCAGTACATGGAAAGGAAGGAGCAGATATCCAATGTGTTGACCAAGCCTCTATCCAGAGCGAAGTTCAAGTACTTTAGAGAAATACTTAGTTTGATCTAGATCGATATCCCTTGAAAGAGATAATGATGTGTTCTAGCATATCTAGAGAGACAGGTTGTTTAAGCACAACATCCTGGTGAAGTTTGTAGGTTTTTAAGGCGTAATCAGTCTTGTAGGTTATCCTTGGATAAGTTATGGTGAACCTTGTACGTTATCCTTGGATGTAATCAGTCCCGATGTGTTTCTATGCTAGAAATAGTTGATGCATAATATCTCACATGGGAAATGAGACACATTGTCTGAGCGGGAAAAATCCTAGGGAAGGAGGATGCTCGAACATAATCAATCATGTAGGTTGTGCCTGGATGTAATCAGTCCTATCGAAGCTCGCAGGTTATCCTTAGATGTAATTTGTCCTGTGACATCTTATTCGAGTGTAAATATAAGCCCTATATTGGTACGCAAGTTACTCATATGTAATAATTCATGTGGGTTGTCTAAGTGTAAAAATATCCCTATCGTGGTACGGAGGTTACTCGGATGTAATATGCCCTAAAGTTTTTCTAAACGTAAGAGATCCTGTAGGCAGGTAATTCAGATGTAATAAGTCCTTGAGGTTGACCTAGAACGTAAAAGGACTTGATGTAGCAGGTTGTTTAGTCATAAGTAGTCCTTACATATATATTTATATATATGTTCCCATGTTGAGATGATAAGGTCACGAAGCACGAGAGGTGCACCTAGGTGGTTCTCCCTTTACTAGTGGAACATAGTTTAACCATGCAGAGACATAATGCACTGAGTGTGATCCTAGGTGATTCTTGCATAGTAGAAGTTGTAGGTTGTCTTAATGACATGAAAATATCATGGCTTACTCTTATGGTGAAATAACGCAAATGGTATGCATCTAAATCTTTGTTTTTGATTTATTATGTGCAGAACAAAAGAGATGATTTGGATACGGTGAGATGAAGTTAGGAGACACGAGTTATTGTCATGGAAATGTAAAGGAGGTAGTCAACCATTCCTACAATATGGCTTGCTCGAGATGTGATGAAATCCTAGATGAGGAGTAGGCCTACACCCAATCAAGAGAGGAATGGCTCTATAGAAACGTTCAATGAAATATAGTACCATTTGATGATCTATAAGAAGATTATGATGGAAGCATCTATGATGATGACTCTACGAATCTGTGATGAAGACTAGACTAGATGTGTTGATGACTCTAGAAGAGACAGAATAACTTCCTATTTAAGAGGGAGTGTTGATGTATGTTGTTGTACCCCCATTGGAGATGTGTTTACCTCCTTGCAGGATGTCTTAATTGTGTCTAAACATTGAGGCACAACCTCCATTGTAAGTTGGGGAAATAGTCCCCAGTGTAACATCATGTAATGTGTATTTGCAGTTTCTTTGGGAGAAGTTGGCCATGTTATGGAAGACAAGTGGGCCCCAGTCTTATATTTGGTCAGTCACTTAAAGGGTATAAATATGAAGGCACTCTCCCTCATTTATACACACCATACTCTCTCAAGTTCACATGAGAGAGAGAGAGTCATAGGAGGAGAGATAGATAGTTGTTGAATACTTCTTATTACTGGGTTTGATCATCTTACTATTCTAAGGAAGTTTGTGGGGTTTCCTCCTTAATGGTTTCCTTGGTGAAAATATTTGTGTCTCATGTATCTTTTATATCTTATGCATATTATTGTACTTGTTATGATTTCAGATAAATATCCTAGATAAATTAATCATATCTAAATAAAAACTAAAATTTCTTGAAAAGCATAACATTGATGTACCGGATGAACTAGAGAAGCATGTTGAATCCCTAGAGCACTATCGCAATGTGCAATCCCAAGGTAATAAAAATTATGCTTTGAGTGCCAAATTTAAATAATTTTCTCAAATATATGATATAGATTCATGTTATGATATATCAGAATCAGAAATCCCAGTGTTTTCCTTGGATAAACCACCTATCATTTCACTAGATCCATCTCCCAGTACTTGTGTTTTTTCACTAGTTCTTGACTTGTCTTTATCCAGATCTTTCTCACTTCATTAAAATGCTTATGATTCTGAATTAGTGTTAAGTTTACATAATTATATTCAGTTTATGACATCATATATACCATTTACCCATCCTTTGAATACTCATAAGACTATACAAACCCCAAGTTCACTAGTTGTTTCCTCATTGGATTCCTATGCAGCGTCACTTGTTTCTGTTGGTTTCAAGTCTTGGTATTTTTTCATTGGTTGGTTATCCATGTCATTAGTCATATTTGGACCTATTTTACACATGTTTCTATTTGATCTAAACATCTATGGTTCATATTTCAAGTCCATATACGATTCAGATTTACTCATCCATCAGTTTTACCCAGTTTCTCATCCTTTTCCTACTAATGCCATGTATACTCATGGAGACACTATACCTTTGGTATTTTATGATCCATATGATAATATTTCAGAGTATTTAAGCCTCATTCCATAATTGGGAAGGTGTTACATAAGTTTGAAAGGAATATATTAAATTTAGTTCACCATTTTGCAGCTATACAAGTAATTGATTATATTGAGTCTTCTAATCTTTGGGAAGGAGTATGCACATATCTCTTTTCCTTTAATGATTATGTTTTAAGATAAGAGTATGTTGGAATCAATAATCATTCATATGATTCTCCTCCATCATCATATGGTGAGCTACATTGAGCCTCACCACTTTTTTTTTTGCAAAGACTACATTGATGCTCTAGCCATTGATCATAGAATGCACAACCTCTTCATCAAATTCTTCAGCAAGAAGCAATTCAGTCATCACATTCAATTGAAGAAAAATATAAAGTGAATACATTTTTTTCATTTCAGTTCCATGTCCCTTTTAAGGGAGGATTTTCCCCATGTGGTTTTTCCTCTTTCCTCAATTTTTGGACAAAATAAATTGTAAAGGATGACCATAGCCTTGTTGTTGGGCCCTATATACATCATATATTTCTGATATTTTTAAGATAATCCATCATAAAGTCAAACTTAAGCGGGGATGTTATAATATTATAAACCCACTGCATACTTAAGATATAATTAATTAATCATTTTTTGTTAATTTCATGTATTCTATACTAGGTAGTTGACCTCCACTTGCACCACTTGGTCAATACTTGCCATATTTACCCCGGAAGTGCATTATACTAATTTTGGATAATATTATGCCAAATATTTGGACTTCCTAGATTATAAACTATGCCTTCCTAAATATTTCTTCCTTTAGACTACTTTTCATGCTTTTTAGTGGATAAGGTAAATCTAGTTAACTTGGAAACTGATATCTTTTTTTTTCCAGCCCATCCTCCATGATTTTCTCTCCAGATACCATGATTAGTAATATTTTCCATCACTCATCATCACTCACTCATGATTTAGCCAATGTGTGGGCTCTTGGACTAATTTGGAAAGAGATTTAGTCACCTATGGGGGTTTATCATATTCAGTAAGCCTACTTTATGAGCTAGAATGAGTTGTCTCCCGATCAAATCGATTTCTCCTCTCAAGGATGTATTATTTATGTACACTATGTTGATCAATAATACATGGAATATTTCTCCATCATTCTTCACTTCTCTCGTGTTCAATCTCATTATTCCTCTCTCTAGTTTTCTTCTACATCTGTGTAAGAGATATATTTTGTGGAATATTCACCTAATGAATTTCAAATATATAAATGGAATTAGAGCATTTCCTTTTATAATTCTACACGCTATGCCTTCTACCGATAAGCTCCAAAATTTGGTATTTCCCAAGTTGACCCCTTAGTGCATAAATTACATTACCTCTTACTTACCAAAATCATAGCTTATGAAATTGTCGAACAAGGCAAGTTTTGGTCATTGGACCAATGGGGGAGAGGCACCCTTACTACTATTCCAATGTCAAGAATACAATAGAGTTGAAATTTTGTCGATCTGAGCCATATTCATCATTATATGGATAGTTTCAACTTACAGCCTAAATCCTTTAAGGGACACATGGTGGATTCAAACCAAGGGCATATAATTTGAACTAGGAAGAAAAACTAAGTTCAGTCAGCTCTTGCAAGTGTGTTTGGGTAGGTCCCATATGGACATGCTACCCATAACTTTATTTCTAGGTTCCATGGAATTTGACCCCCTGGTGCAAGAATTGTCATGTGTTCCACTTAGAAAAACCATAGTGTCCTATCTGATGGTATAAAAGGAACCCATACCACAAGACACTGCCAATTCCATGTTGTAGCCACAATGATCCTGTTTTCATAAAATATTGGAACTATTTGTTGTGGAGCCTAATCTTCCAGATCCAAATATATTATTCAGTTGTGTTTGTACCCAAGGTGTACTATACACTCATTCTCCCTGCCTTGGGGTTCAGGGAAACACCCCGAAAAAGGTGGTTCGGGGGCAACGCTAACAGTTTTGCAAACCCATGGTATTGCAGACCCATGGTATTAGTTTAACCATAGTATTTTCCCATGGTATTTCCCTTCTAAAAGAAATCATTGTAACACGACTGTGTATGGTATTATTTTGTATTGGAAGAGAGACTATGAGAGCATGAATAGGAAGTGCACCGGTTTGGCTGTAGGTTGTATCCCTTCATCTTTATGGACTGTAATAAAAGGAATGGCAACTTATTTGTGGATGTATCCCATCGTTTGGGTGAACCACGTTATATATGTGTCTCTTTGTAATGTGTTTAATGTTTTTTGCATCTTGTTTAAAAATTTAACTGTATATGTGTTATTGCTCTGCAATCTTGTTATCTAACAATTGGTATCATAGCCAAAAGGTCTATTTGGTTTCTAAACTCATAGGAAATAAGGGTTCCTGGTTCGAGTGGGAGAAATGGCGAAAGAGGGAAAGTTTAGGGTCGAGAAATTTAACGGCCAAAACTATCAGTTATGGAAGATGCAAATGGAGGACTATCTATACTAGAAGGATCTGTACCTGTCGTTGGGTGGAAAATAAAAACATCCGACGGCTATGAAGGATGAAGAATGGGAGGTTCTTGACAGAAAGGCACTGGGAACAATACGATTGTGCCTAGATTCATCTATGGCTTTCAATATTTTGAAAGAAAAAACAATAGAGGGTGTGATGAGCGCATTGAGTAAGCTCTATGAAAAACCCTCGGCTTCTAACAAGGTATTTTTAATGAAGCATTTATTTAATATGAATATGTTGAAAGGTGGATCTATTGATGACCATTTAAATGAGTTTAATACACTTACCATTTAGTTAAGTTCTATAAAAGTGAACTTTGATGATGAGGTTAGGGATCTTCTAATCTTGTGCTCATTGTCAAAAAGCTGGAATAGCTTGGTCATGGCTGTAAGTAACTTTGTCCCTAGTTAAAACACTCTTAAGTTTGATGATGTTTTTGGTGTTATTATTAGCAAGGAAATGTGAATAAAAAGCACAGGTGAGACATCAGGTAATGCATTGACCATGGAGAGCAGAGGGATACAAAACGAGAGAGGAAGGAGCCCAGGAAATCGCAGCAAGTCTAAAATGGGAAGATCCAAGTCCAGATTTGGAAAAATAGAGTGTTGGAACTGTGGTAAGAAAGGACATCTAAAGAAACAATGCCGAGCACCAAAGAAGAAAGGTGAGAGGCAGCAAAAGACTACTCAGGAAGTGAATGTAGCAGGTGATGTGTTACAAGATGCTTTGATTCTTGCATTAGATAATACTAGTGATTACTGGGTAGTAGATTCAGGGGCTTCATGTCATGCTACACCCCATAGGAAATTCTTTCATGATTATGTTCAAGGTGATTTTGGACATGTTTTATTGGGGGATGATGAACCATGTAAAATTGTTGGAAAGGGTAAGGTACGGATTAAGTTAAATAATGGAATTGAATGGCTTCTAAATGATGTAAGGCACATTCCTGCTATGAAAATAAATCTGATCTCAATAGGGTAGTTGGAGATAGCGACTGTTTGTCTACGTTTGGAGAAACGTGGTGGAATATCACTAAAGGATCACTCGTAATAGAAAAAGGAGATAGGGTAGGTATGTTATATTTATGTCCTCATAATACTGATTATTCTATCTCTATAGCTTCCATAGAAACAGATGCGACGTTGTGACATCATAGTCTTGGCCACATGAGTGAGAAGGGGATGCAGATTCTCCACTCAAGGAAACTGCTTCCAGATCTAAAGCAGGTAAGTTTGGAGTTCTGTGAGAACTGTGTTTATGGAAAACAAGAGAGAGTTAGATTTCTTAGGGTTGGGAAACAAAAGAAGAGTGAAAAGTTAGAGCTTGTCCATACAGATGTATGGGGACCAGCTCAGGTACAATCTCTTGGTGGCTCTCGTTATTTTGTTACTTTTATTGATGATGCAACTAGAAAAACTTGGGTTTATTCCATTAGAGAAAAATCTGATGTGTTTGATACTTTTAAGAAGTGGAAAGCTTTGGCTGAGAATGAGACAGGAAAAAGGTTGAAATGTCTCAGATCTGATAATGGAGGCGAGTACTGTAGCAAGGATTTTGACAGTTATTGTTCACACAATGGGATTCGCAGAGAGAAGATAGTCCCTGGAACACCACAAGAAAATGGTGTGTCAGAAAGGATGAATAGAACGATCATGGAGAGTGCAAGGTGTATGAGATTGCATGCAGGGTTGCCCTTATAGTTTTAGGCTGATGTTGTAAACACTGTTGTTTATTTAATAAACAGAGGGACTTCAAGCGCTTTGGATGGTGGCATTCCATAGGAGGCATGGATAGGTAAATAGGTAAAATAATCATTTCTGAGAACTTTTGGTTGTGAAGCATTTTTCCATATTGATAAATATGATAGAACAAAGCTTGAGGCTAAATCCAAGAAATGTAACTTTATTGGATACGGGGTTGATGATTTTGGTTATCGCTTATGGGAACTTAAAAATCACAAAATCATTAGGAGTGGAGATGTAGTATTCAATGAAAAGGTCATGTAAAAAGATTAGTTGCAAGGAAAGAAAGAAGAAAAGGAAAACACAGAGTACACAATGCTTGATAAAATCAAAGAAAATGAAGTTCCAAAGGCACCAGAAAATCAAGAGCAGCAGCAAGTACCTGAAACTCCTACAACAGTAAGAAAGTCTACCAGGTTAAGTAGACCCCCTGAACGATTCTCTCCTTCATTGTATTATTTATTGATGACTGATTCTGGTGAGCCAGAATGTTATGAAGAAGCAATGCAGGTAGAAACTAGAAAGAAGTGGGAGCAAGGCATGGATGAGGATATAGACTCATTAATAAGAAACTAGACTTGGGATCTGGTTAAGTTTCCTACAAAAAAAATGGCATTGAGGAATAAATGGGTTTACATGTTGAAGGAAGGAGATGGAGGCAAGAAGCAGTACAAGGCTATACCTTTTGTAAAGGGGTTTACACAAAAGAAAGGTATAGACTTTGATGAAATATTTTCTCCTATTGTTAAAATGACTTCAATTAGAACTATTTTAAGTCTAGTGGTGGTAGAATGTTTTCATCTTGAACAGTTAGATGTAAAAGCACCCTTTCTCCATGGGGATTTGGAGGAAGAGATTTATATGCAGCAGCCATAGGGGTATGAGGTAAAAGGTAAGGAGAATTTGGTTTGCAGGTTGAAGAAGAGCTTGTATGGCTTAAAGAAATCTCCAAGGTAGTGGTATTTAAAATTTGATAAGTTTATGATAGAAAAAGGTTATAATAGATGTCATTCTGACCACTGTGTTTATTTCAAGAGGCTAGATAACTGAAGATATATTATATTGTTATTTTATGTGGATGACATTCTTGTTGCAGGGTCTAACATGCATTATATAAATGTGCTCAAAAGAAAACTAGCTAATTCATTTGTCATGAAGGATTTGGGTGCTACAAAGCAAATCCTTGGTATGAGAATAACAAGAGACAGGAAAAATCACAAATTGACGTTGTCTCAAGGTGAGTACATAGAAAAGGTGTTGCAGAGGTTTAGAATGTAGAATACAAAACCAGTTAGTACACCTTTAGCCATCCATTTCAAACTAAGTAAGGAGATGTGTCCAGAGACATAGGAAGAAATAGATTAGATGTCTAGGATTCCCTATTCATCAACAGTTAGAAACTTGATGTATGCCATGGTGTGCACAAGACCAGTTATTGCACATGTAGTGGGAGTTGTGAGAAAGTATATGAATAATCCAAGTAAAGAGCATTGGAAAGCAAAACATTGGATTCTCAGGTATTTGAGAGGTACCACTTCACATGCATTATTTTTTGGAGGTTCAAACATTGTTCTACATGGATATGTTGATGCAGATATGGCTAGTGATAAAGACAACAGGAGGAGCACCAGAGGGTATGTGTTTACTGTGGGTGGAACAACAGTAAGTTGGATTTCAAAAATACAATAGGTTGTTGCACTTTCAACAATGAAAGTAGAGTATGTTGATGCTATAGAGGATAGTAAGGAGATGATTTGGTTGAGGTTCATGGAAGAATTAGGTAAGAAGCAAGAGAATAGTAAGGTGTACAGTGACAGCCAAAGTGCCATTCATCTTGCAAATAACTCAGCCTTTCATTTGAAGACTAAACATATACAGCTCAAGTACCACTTCATAATATCTGTTCTAGATGAAGAACTGTTAAAACTGGAAAAGATACATACTAGCTATAATCCTTCAAACATGTTGACAAAATTAGTAACTAGAGATAAACTGAGTTCTTGCTCAATTTCTATTGGCCTTCATGCATAAAGGTCAAAATAATAAATTTGCCAAGTCTAAGGTCTATAGCATAGTCCAGCAAGTGCAGTAGTGGTGGAGTTGTTGTGATCAGTCTCCAAGTGGGAGATTGTTGGTTATGGAGCCTAATATTCTAGATTCAGAGATATTATTCAGTTGTGTTTGTACCCCATGTGTACTATACACTCATTCCCCCAACAAATTTGCGGACCCATGGTATTGGATTAACTGTAGTATTTTCCCATGGTATTTCCCCTGTAAAAGAAAGCATTATAACACGATTGTGTATGGTATTATTTTGTATTGGAAGAGAGAATGTGAGAGCATGAAGAGAAAGTGCAGCGGTTTTGTTGCAGGCTGTATCCCTTCATCTTTCTGGACTGTAATAAAAGGACTGGAAATTTCTTTGTGGACGTAGCCCATCGTTTGGGTGGACCATGTTATATTTGTGTCTCTCGGTAATGTGTTTAATATGTTTTGCATCTTGTTTAAAAATTTAATTGTATATATGTTATTGCCCTGCGGTCCTGTTATCTAACAAGAACCCCCTTAATTTAGAATATTAAAATCATTTAGGTATTTTCTTATCATTTTTTATTGAATTGTTTTTGTTTCCTAATTAATAAAAATTGCAAGAGAATATAATCAAATATATGGAACAACTCAAGGCTAAACATGATTTAGAATTGCAAAGCTTATGAGACCATATTCAACATTTGTCACAACATAAAGGCATTGCAGAAGTGAAAGTGATTCAATGGGCTATTGAGCTTGATAATATCAAAACACAAATGGAAGAAATTGAAGAGTACAATGTTTCTGCTACATTTTTCAAATTTACTACATGGGACTTCAAATATGAAGCTATTTCATCTAATGAGAATTTAAGAAAGACTTGGGTCTCATTATTTCAGGAACTGAATAAATTACAAGATGATTTTAATGCTTTTGAACATCTATCAGATCTTCTTTCCAATCACGTAGAAGCTTATGGGATGTGGTTGAGCCATGATTGGTATCCAAAACTTAAAGGGTATTTTGCAACCAACTGGTCACATTTGTGGCTTCCATATCAGGGTAAGTCTACTAAAATTAAAATCTAATTATAACCATATATAAAACAAATTGTTATTGATCTTAATGACCCTAGTGAACCTACCTTACCCATAAATTTCAATTAGTCAACTATTGTATGGACACATTTTTTGGACATCTACTTGTTGAAATATTCCTATTTGGTCAATCTAAAAATCAATCATAGGTCATGAAATTTTATCATATTGAGTCTTCTCAATCCATGTTACATAATGTATATAATGTAAATACCAATTTTAGGTTAGACAAAACATGTTGGACTTTATTCTTTGATGAAACTAAACACAAACATAGAGCTGGATATGGTTGTTATTTAATTGATCTAGTAGGCAATAAAACTATGATAGCTTGTCATTTAGAATTTGAATGTACGAACAATGTGGATGAATATGAAGCATTGGATCAAGGTCTTAAAAAAGATATAGATCTAAAAGCTAATATTATCAAGGCTTTCAGTGATTCTGAAATAATTATTCAACGGATAAGGAACATGAATCATTGTGTCTCAACACATTTAAAATACTATCAAAGAGAAGCATGGGACTTGATTAATAACTTTGAAGCTCTTAACATAAACTATATCATCAGATCACAAAAGTTTGATGTATATGTGTTGGTTAATGTCGCTTCTAAATATCACCTACATAAGGTTTTTGCCTAATGCATTTTCTGTTGAATTTTAATGTACTAGACTTCAATCCCCGATAATCTCACAAACTGGAATTTTTTTTATGATGACCAAGAAATTTTAAATTTCCTCACAGCTCAAGAAACCTTTAAATACGTATCTATCGATGAACATACTCATGATCAATTGCTATCATAAATTCAAACCCCTTGATATTTGCAAACACCTACTGCTTTAATTCCCATACCAGTTGTCAAACTTGAAAATTTTTATGATTTACAGGATAAGTTCAAAAAGGTGGGTTAATTGTAAAACTAATATCTCCTGTATGAATTATCAAATTGTAAATTTGGGAATTGAATAGAATCCTCAAAATATTAACTTGGGTACAGAATGTACACCTCTAGAAAGAGATGCTTTCGTAAAATTATTTAAATGATACAAAGATGTTTTTGCATGGATGTAAGATGATTTGAAAATATTTGATACTAACGTCATTAAACACGACATACCTATGAAACCTAATATTAATCCTTATCAACAAAAACTCTGGAAAATGCATCCCAACTTAAAATTATCTGTTAAAAAGAATTGTATAAACTTTTATCGGCGATGATCATTTTCTCATCAGACACACTCAGTGGTTTCCAATTTAGTCCCAGTACATAAGAAGAATCAAGACATTCACCTCTATGTTGATTTTCGAAATCTCATCATAGCTTCATAAAAATACAATTATACAGTACCCCCAATGGAACACATTTTACAAAAGGTATTTGGATCAAAAAAGTTTTCATTATTAGATGGTTTTTCGAGCTCTAACCAGGTTTTAGTCTCTCATTTTGGTCAACTTAAAACTGCATTCAAAACAACATGGGTAATTTTTCATACCAAAATATTCCTTTTGGATTGATAAATGCCAGAGTTACTTTTCAAAGAGAGATGGAAATGTCATTTACAGGTTTGATCCAAAACTCTATTGTATTCTATTTAGACGACCTTACCAGTTTTTCAAAAAGGAGACATGATCATCTATCGCAATTAAGATATTTATTGGAACGATGTAGAAAGTATGGTATCTCGCTTAATCCCAAGAAATCAATATTTTCTATCATTGAAGGTAAGTTACTTGGGTTCGTAGTATCTTAAAATGGAATAATGATCGACCCTGAATGAACTCAGGTGATATATCCCTCACCTAGATTCCATCAAAATTATGAGAGTTTGATTATCAATAAAATATTGGGAAGTTGCTTCTGATAGTGTCGATCATATAATCGAGAAGCGTCGAAAAATATTCTCCAAGTAGTGGATGTTAATGGATGATTTCATGGAAACTTTAGGTATGAAAACCTTTGATGAATTAGCAAACTCAGACACAACTAACTTAAAGATAGTTGAAGTTGAAGAAAAATGGGATCAATCAACCAATATGATTCAAAATATCACTTAGCTATATATCCTTTCATTCAAATTTTTTATATAAACTACAACACAACTTGAAGTTACCTTATAAAGTTTTTTTGAGTGTTACTCTAATATCCAGTTCAACAAGATTAGGTCAGTATTACTTATGTTAAGCTCAACTACAGTTGGAGAACACCAAGTACCCTATCATTACTGAAATGTGGGATGTTTATGATAAATGAAAATATTTTGTTGATATTTCTATATAAGGTAGGTAGTAGAGATGTCTCAGAATTTCCAAAAACTTCTCCTTATTTTATGGATCCATAATTGTATTTATTTTGACCTTTTCGGTAAAGAAAAAGGGGGGGATACATTGTAGAATCGCTGGTGGAATTTATTGTGCCAGAGATTGTATGAATTCTTTGTACTATAACGAACCAACTATGTAATTTTTTGAATACTAGGTATATATGGAAGAGCTTTTGCATGTAATGATTCAACAATCTATGAATAATTTATTCTTTGTTACTTGGTTTCCTTTACAGAATCTTATATTAATGGATTTCATGTGTTGATTATTCCAAAGGTTAATTAACCGTTTATATTTTTCTATTGTGATTAACTAATATTGTTGATTCACTTGAATTTGTTCATATGTTTCAGTCATGGTATTTTCCTTTGTGAATTCTTGGCATGATGAGATACTAACCCTAATTTAACTGTTCATTTAATCTCAAAATTTACTACTCTTTTAACCAATCTCCCAGTAGGTTTCCCTGCTAGGATTCATTAACCACGTCTACCTTTTTCACCTTATAAAACGTGTTGCCCTTTTAAGTTATTTCCAAAAAAAATACAACAAAAATTATAATCCTCCTCTTGAAGAGAAATCCATAAATCCAATGGATGATTAAATCCATAAGGAGTGGTCATACCAAATGACTTGGAAATAGGAGGATTCTTGTGGGAGTTTTATGAAGTTCTCGGATCATATCACTTTCTTTGCATTGATGTTTGAACCAGTTTTACAAATCAACATGCTAATAATAGTAAGGATGATGAGGATGATGAGGATTATGAGGAAGGTGAGGATGATGATGACAATTACAATTCCCAAAAATGATGATGAGGATGATTATGGAAACGATTATGATATTGACCATGATGACATGAATAGTACCGATGACATGAAAACTTCAACATTTGGTTGAAGTAGCACTATGCACACCCAATTCTACAACATGTAAACTTACATTAGGTACTGATACACACACTCTAATCTTGCATATGCATTCTCCAATGCCACATGTTCATTTATCATTTCACGCATGAACCCTTTATCTCACATGTGCACCCTATACCATTAACGAATCCCAATTGGCGAGCCTACAATGAAGAAGAAATGTAGTGACCCATCAAGAATTATGAAATGAAGGACACGTTTATGGTTTCTAGGGATAGATTAGGTTTCTAGGATTCTACATTTCTAGGCTAGGTTCTTGTTGGCAGGAGGTTTTGATAAAGATAAGTTGTGTGGCACCAAGGGTGATACACAAGATCGAAGATGATGTGCAAGACCAAGGATGGTGTGCAAGGTGGGAAAGTCAACAAAGAGTTGGCTTGGATATAATTTTGTTGTAAGTGGTCATAATTTTTTAGTTTTGGTCCATGTTAGTTAGGAAGTTGATCAAAGTGGACCATTTTGTAAAAGGAACAAGCCTATAAATAGAGATAGGAAGGTAATGTTGAGAGATGTAGGAGTCGCTTATGGGAGGATATACTGGAGGAGCTTATGGGAGTAGATTTCGGATCTTGTGATAAATGTTGAATTATGCTCTGTGAAAGACTAATTTTTGTTTTGTCGTAACTGTGAAGATGTTTTTGAGACCCTATTTTGATGCAGAAGTAATATGACATGACCAAATTTTATGGAAATACTGTGTTTTATCTCTTCCTTCTTTTCTTGTGTTGAATGATGCAATGTGAATCTACCAATATTGCAGTATGACTATTCTTTCTGAATGATGCGATGTTTTTGTGTTTCAAATCATGCTATGGTGGTCGATATATTTATGAGTAATTATATTGTTTCAATATGAATATGTTGATGCGATCTGATATGAATTTGTGAAAGTAAACCTTTGTCTAGATATCTGAAGTAATGTTGCAATAGTTAGACAGTATATGCACAAACCCTCCTTATTGCGGAAATGTGGTTCTGACATTTCTCCCTCTAACATCTCGAGTGAGACTTCATCTTCTTCATAGGTTTTGTTGGGCAAGGTAAAACCTGTTTGGGTCGGTGCTCAAGGAGATTGTTGAGTTAAGGGTGTCGACAGAGTGTGAACCCGTATCGATGGATCTGTTTCAACAAATGGTTCTATTTTCATGACCATATAAGTGTGAGGAGAAGGAGGATACGTTGTGGCATCCGACTAGACCAAATATTAATATTTTGTTTGATCAGAAGGATCAATAATTTGCAACGGAAGAGACTCATTATTAGAGACTAACAACAGAAGTGTGGTTGGGAAGGTACCTCTATTTTGATCTCCATGATTACTTCTTCTATGATATTTCAATCATCTTGTATGACTGCTTGGCACAATTGACCTATCAAAATACAAATTTTCAAGGAGGTGAACCCACTTGTTGTACTTTGTAGTTGATCGAGTGATGTCGGGGGTAGACAATAGAGAATCGAGGGTTGTCGAAGTGTGTCTTGACAACGTCTTGGAAGGATACATCACTGAGTTTGTAGTCGACACAGTCAATTCTTATAGCGACACAAAAAGGGAATTCTTCAAAGGACCAAGAGGTAGTTTTATGTTATCTTTGCACTTGTCGATTAAAATACGCACTTGTGAAAAGGGTATATTGAAGATGAAATCTGACGAGTAGAGATATTGTGTGTGAAGGTTACAGGTACCACGGAGATGAGGGTTGGATGGAATCATATGGGGTAGATGGATGGTAGTTACGATGAGACTATGAGGGAAGTTGAGGAAGGACGTGGTCTTCTACAAAGTGGGGCAATGTTTCGACTAGAGAAGAGGTAGAGGACTAAGGAGAGTCCTTCTACGATCAAAACAAGAAGCTACGAGAGAATATCACAAGGGACTAAGAAAACCTACAGTGATGAAGGAGATGAATAGGCTATGCCCGAGCCTGAGGAAATACCAATCCAGAGCAACAACATACCCACACCTCCATGCATTGCACCGCACTCAGGAAGAAATACTATCCCAACACCAAATTGTCTGACGTGTCATCAACACACTAATAGTAGCAGATCAACGAACGTAGGAAGAAGGCCCAGGATGGTGGGCGATGATGTGAAGCTACCTTTGTTTCATGTGAATGGGACCGAGGATAATGAACAATATTTTTTTTTGTGCGAAGCAATTTGGACTTCCAAGCAAGCTCAGACTGATGATGTTAAGAAAGTTCAATTGGTGACAACTTTTTGGGGTTGCGCACGGGAATGGTACATGAAGTTTGTGCAAGTTCCCACTAGGATCCCAATGAGGACTCTAACAAATATTAGAAATGGATTGATCAAAGAATTCAGAAATCCCAATTCTGAGTCGCAATATATCATGGAGCTAAACCAGATCAAGCAATATCCAAATAAATCATTCTAGGATTTTGATCAGCGATTCAAGACATTGATGCTGAAAGCCAGTTTTGGAATGAGTGATGTACAGAACAAGGAGTGGCTCATCATGGAATTAATACCACATATTAGGATTCTCTTGATGCAGCAAAATATTGTGACACAAAGTGAGGCTTTGGATATCGCAATGAAGATGGAAGCTTCACCTGTTGGAAAAACTGGAGTTGGCATGAATCAAATCCAATCGTAGTTGGTGAACCTGACGATCCAATTGTAAGATATCAAGAAGGTAATGGAGCATCGTGAGGAAATATGGTGTACTAGATGTCATGCAAAGGGACATCATAAGGATCAATGACAGATTTTCAAAATTACTTGATGTTGAGAGCTCTAAATACGTTAAGTAACAGAGGCATGCCATGGTGTCACATCTGTCATGTTCATGGACATCGACACAAAGACTGTGTGTATCTTCAAAATATGGTATCCAAGCCTAAAAAATTTTATTATACGTTTTGTAGATCTGCTAATCATGAAGACAAGGACTATCGACAATATGATTTTCTCTAGGATAGGACAATGGATGCATATTACATGAAGGGAGAAGATCACCAATCGGAAGAGATATTTCCACTATAGATGGTACAGCCATAGTTGCAATTTGTGCCACAGCCACAAACACAGTTTGTACCGCAGTCGCAACCATAGTTTTCTCCAATGCAGCCACAGTATAACCAGATGCAGTGAGCTCCACAGCAACCACAATATACTCAGCCATTGTATACTCAACCAAAGTATGTTCAACCACATTTGAATCCCCAGTAGTAGTAGAAGTTCAATCAACTACAATATCAATAGCAAGGAGGCTTTCACGGAGGATTCCGAGAAGGATGAGGTAGAGGTTTTGGCTGAGGAGGAGGATGAGGTCATGGACCTGTGCAATGTTGCAATTACAGAGTATTTGGAAACTACCAAAGAGATTGTCCAAACCTGTAGTCGCAATGTACCTACTATACTGCTGCATATCACACATTGAAATATTGTATGTAGCTGATTACAAAGTGGAAAGCAAAGAATGTTTCACCAGAATTAGAATGTGAACCAGCCAGTGAATCTACCACCAAACCAGAACCAAGGACCAATAGTTGGGGAGATCTCAGCAGAACCCATAGTTCATTCTATTGATGTTGTTTTCATTACTCGTGGAGGTGTGACAACAAGAGATGATGGACAAATTCCACAAGTTCGATTTTTTGGATGAAAAAAGGCGAAATTTGATGTCGACACTGAGAGGGATACATTCTTTGAAGCACGTGACACCATGAGAAGAGATCTGGGTAAGTTAAATGTTTATCTACCACCTTTTTTTATTCAACTCTAAAAGCAGGACCATCGCAACAACATGGTACCCTGCAAAATTTATTTGAATGTTGTCGGTCGCTGGAAAAAGATCCCGATGCGCTCTTCAAGATTGCGAGCTTGTTGCATCAACCAGAAAAAGGTTGAAAGGATTCTGCTATGAATTCCCTACATAAGAAGAAAACTTGAAAGGAAATGAGAATGAATATCCAGATTGGAGATTACGAGGTAGATTCGGTTATTCTGTATCTAGGCTCAGATGTCAACATTTTGATGAAGTAGACATGGGAGAATATGGGGAAACCATAGCTAGTTTGGTCCCCTGTATAGCTGCGACTGTCTAACCAATCCAGGGTGACACCAACTGGGTGAGTACCGTAGGCTAGAGGTGGAAGTCAAAGGAATGAGGACATATGTGTACTTTGATGTTAACAAGATTATTGATGAAGGAATCTCATATCCTACATTACTAGGGATTGGATGGGCTAATGACAGCTTGGCAATTATCAACTTCAAAAAGTGCATGATGGCTTTCAAGAACCACAATATTAGATTCATAGCCCCAATGGATCCAAGCGAGGGAAGAAAGTATGTCGAACTAGTTAAGGAAGAAGTTGTAGGAGGATGGGACCATGCATACCAAATTTCAGAAGATTATGTCCACCCTACTATCGATGAAGAGCTGGCCTAGAGAAGCTCTAGCTCTACATTATCAGATTATGATGATGCATCAGAGAATTGGAATAATCAGATGCATGAGGTATCGATTCAAAAGTGTGGAAAAATTACTCAATCGCTAAATTGAGTCGCAACAGAGGCTGTCGAGTTACCAATTAATATGAAGTATTTCCTGATTTACCTAAATTTCTGGTTGATTTCAAAGATAGGGTGTCAGAACCATAGAGGCTATTGGCATTGGATGAAGCATTGAAGGATACTCTATCATGTTGGTGGGTGACACATAAGAAATTGATCAATGGGTGGTCGATGTGTCGCAGGTTGATGGAAGTTCTCTTTATCAAAACAAAATAATACAAAGTTGAGAAGTATGATGGGAGGAATGATCCTAGCAATCATTTGATTGCATGTCAGACCATGTGGGTGTCACGACCAAACACTGAATGGGTACACACTTTTGTACACACATGGGGTGAAATATCACAACATTGGTATGTATCGGTCAAGCTTAGAAGAGAAATCACAACATGGGAGGACTTGATGATTTTTTTTAGTCACACCTTTAGTTTTGCAGATGTTGATCCCATGATTCATAGTGCACTGTAGCATATCCACGATGTTGTGTTGGCGGTAGTTCTAGTCGCATATCCTATGGACCTGCATGAAGCACGAATGGTCCATTCGATGATGGAGTGTGACAATGTAACAAGAGGGGCTGATGATGGAGATGACCCAAGGAATGTCAACATTCTAGAATCCGAAGGAAGTCAAAATATCATGGCAGCAGATATGCCGACAGACAAATTTCACCAGCCATTGAAGAATTGTAAGGTCAACATTAGGACAAAGGGGGAACCGAAGTTTGCGGATATTGGATATTATTAGGATGAAGAAACTATAGCGAAAATCACCGATCTATTGCATGAGTTTTAAGACTTGTTTCTGACAAATTTTTCTGAAATGAAAGGGATATTAGGAGATTCGGGAGAAATGAAAATCCCACTGAATCCATATGCAAATTCTATGAAGCAGTTTCCATATCTCCTGAATCTGCGATACAAGGAGAAAGTAAAGGCTGAGCTTGACATAATGTTGGATGCAGGAATCATAGAACCAGTTGAAAAATTGGAGTGGATCAGTCCTATGGTCATGCAATATAAGAAGACAAGTGAGGTTCAAATCTGTGCGGATATGTGTAAGCTTAACGACGCATGCCTTCATTATCTATTCCCGACGTCGTTTACTGATGAAGTGTTGGAAGGAGTAGGCGATCAAGAGATCTATTCGTTCACGGATCGATTTTTGACTATCATCAAATCAAGATTGCGAAAGAGGATAGGCATAATACAACCTTTATGACTAGATGGGGATTCTTTCAGTACATGGTGATACCATTTGGACTCAAAAATGTTCCTACAATATTCTCCAAGATCGTAGTTACTACTTTCAAGGAATTTATTCAGAATTATTTGGTGGTATACATGGATGATTAGACGGTGTATGGGTTGGTAAAGGATCATCTTGAAAATATGTGACTGATGTTGGAGCAGTGTCGACAACATCATATTATGCTGAATTCAAAGAAATGCATATTTTTTGTTCCATTCGGGATGTTGTTAAGGCACATTGTCTGTAAGGAAGGATTGCTAATCAATCCAACCAAGATTGCGCTTATTGTTAACTTTCCACCACCCATGAATTTGAAGCAACCTAGAGCAACATTATGCCATACAAGATACTATAGTAAGTTCATTAGAGGATATTCCATGATCACAATGCCTATGTAGAAGTTGTTGAAGAAGGATGCATAGTTCGAATGGGGTCACGAGTGTCAAAGAAGTTTTGACACCTGAAAGAAGAAGATGGATATAGCACCAATATTGGTTTTTTCAGGATGGACGAAGGAATTCCATGTCCATGTCAACGCATCGTCAATCGCGTTAGCAGTGGTGTTGGTGCAATGAGATGAAGGGGATATTGATCATATGATTGATTTTTTCTAGTCGAAATTTGTCATCTGAAGAGAATAATTATACTATGACTAAGAGAGAGGGGTTGTCAATGGTCTATGAATTGCAAAAGTTTTGACACTATCTGTTGGAAGGACATTTCAAGATGTTCATTGATCATCCCGTGTTGAAATATCTGGTGAATAAACCTATGTTGGGGGGGAATATATGTCGTTGGCTACTCCTCTTCAAGAGTTTGATTTCGATATCATTGTGAATCTAGGTCGCTTGAATGTAGGACCTGACCATTTATCATGAATCAAGACAAGTGAAGAGATGATGAACATCGAGAACGAACTACCCGATATGCATTTATTCAAGATCAAAATGGTTGATGACTACTATGAGAAAATAGTTCATTTTTTAGCAACAGGGATGACACCAGAGGGGTTCACTACAAATAAGAAGAAGAATTTGGTTGTTCAGGCCGTGGATTTTAAGTTGATTGTTAGAGAGCTCTATAATATGGGACCTGATGATATCTTACGTTGATGTGTCCTACTGCATGAGCAAGAAAGGGTATTGGAAGAATCACATGCGAGAGTTGCAGGTGGACACTACGGAGGTCGCGCAACTTCCCGGAAGGTAATCTGTGTGATACTATGGTGGTCGACTCACAATGGGGATGCAACATACTATGCAAGGGCATGTGATGTTTTCCAAAGAACAGGGAAGTCATCACGAAGGGATGAGATTCCCTTATTACCTCAGGTAATGCTGTAGCCATTTGATAAATGGGAAGTGGATTTTATGGGACCAATCAACCCACCAGGAAAAAGAACTGGCGTGTGATATATCATCATAGCGACATAATATTTAACAAGGTGGGAAGAAATCGCACCAGTGGCCGATTTAACTGCTGCAACTATGGCAAGGCTTCTAGTTGATTATGTTGTCACTCACTTTCGTTGTCCAAAGATCTTGATGAGCGATCAAGGAAGTCACTTCATCAATCGCACCATCAATGCGCTGACAAAGGAGTTTCAGATACAGCACAAGAAGAGCACCCCTTATCAACCACAAGCTAATGGGACAGTTGAATCATTCAATAAGGTGTTGGAACATGTGCTCACAAAGGTCTGTAATGCAAACTATGATTATTGGGATTTGAATATTTTGGTAGTATTATGGGCTTATCACACTACTTGCAAAAGGTTGACAACGAAGACACCATTCAAGTTGGTGTATGGGCAGGAGGCAGTGATGCCAATGGAATATATTGTTCCAAGTTTGTAGGATGGACAACGAAGGAGCATTGGAAGAATTCTTAGCTTAGTGGGTGCAACTAGAAGAAGACCGGTTTATCTTAGGATTTCATCAGCGTGTTGGGAAGGATGGACAAAAAGCATGGAATGATCAACACATCAAGAACAAGCACTTTTAGTAAGGAAACTTGATGTTGATATATGACAGTAAGTTTGCGAAACATCCAGGTAAGTTGAAAATGCATTGGTTAGGTCCTTATGCAATCAACCTCATTTCAAAGGAGGTGCAGTACAGTCACAACAGCTAAACGAACAAGACGACAGCGTTGTTGGACAAGACGTGCATTAATGGTGGATATGACCATTAGATCAGGATTATTGACGGTGGATTTGGGTGATGAATGGAGGATTTGGTCATGATGATTAGAAAATATTTCACACAATCGATCCTGCACTATAATAATCGATGGTGTGTGGATTGAATTCACCATTGCGATTATTGATTTATAGAGTTGAGTGAGGTTGAAGAGCAGAGTCGAGTATAGAGCGCAGTGAGCACTTGTAGAGCATTGGTGAGCAGTTATAAGCTATGTAGAGTGTCGCAATACCACAATATATTTCAAGTGGGAGTATCATAGGTTCTCCAGCTAGTGGTGTTCCAATTGAGGAAGTGGTGTCCAGCATGCCGATGGGATCGTCACCAATTACACAGAAGAGGAGGAGGGCCAGTCAGCCCAAGCCACCTACACAAGGAATTGAAGCACAAGAACTTCAGTGAGAATGGAAGCAGAAGCCGCAGTAGAGGGATCCACGGCGAGGACTAGGGTGACCGCTCCATACATTCCTGGCTTTGTTCCACCATGCAATCCCGATTCCAAGCAGTAAAAGGTAATGAAGAACAAGAGGTATCTAATAAATATTCCTGTGTTATCGATGGGAATGAAGTGCACTTTCAACATTGTGCCATGTTTAACAAGGATAAAATACAAAGACCACGATCTGTTGGAATCTACTGAGTGCACAGCAACTCCATTCGAGGAGAGGAATGGGTTAGAGATCAATCCAATGGTGCACACCCCACAGCAGTGGGAATTAGGATTGCAAAAGTTGAGGATTTTAGGCCTTATCCATATGCCTCATTTTGGTAGGTAGGTTAGTGGAAGCCAACACATGTGCCAAACAGTTGTTGGCATGCTTTCATGGTGGGTGTTTGTAGTTGGACTAACCAGTGTCATTCATTGTCAAACTGATATCGTAGATTACGGTGTTGCCCATGCAAGGGCCTAATCTGTCGCAGAACTTCTGCGGCAAAGACAATGACAAGAAGTTGGCTACAAAGTTGAAAAATAAATATGGATTTGATCGCGACAAATGGCCATATGTCATGGATACAATCCATGATAAGGTTTTTCATGTTGCAGTAAATATTTTTTCCATCAAGGTGGTACATAAGAATTGACCAAATCAATGTACTTTGGGGGTCATTGCATGTGTTGAGCTGTGTGCTGAGGGCGTATAGATGTATTGGTCTTTATCTCTTCTCAACCACTTGACAGAAGAAGCTATGATGGTCCAGGAGGGGAAGTGACCATTCACTTACATATGATTGATAATATTGATTTCCTTAGTCACATGGATGGAGCCTAAGTATTATCAGGAATGGATGTAGAGATTTCCAAAGTCTGCAAGGGAGACAGGTATCAAAACCTGTGGTATCTTAGCCAGGCCGATCGATCGTAGGATTGCGCAATACAGTTTTGGTTGTATTGGGATGCACTGTAAGTTGCAGCTACTAAGATTCTGGAGTTATCTAAGGAAGCAGTGGCAAAACATAGACGAGTCATAAGATTCTCCATAATCCCACATGCAATCCATGTGCAAGCACAAAGGGACCCAAAGAAACTGTGGTTAGCTACGTAGTATAAGCTAACTAAGGCGGAGATGGATGCAGTAGGGGATGAGTGGACTGTGGCATGGAGGGATTCGGTCAATTCGAAGGAAGTATCAGATATAGAGGTGGGTTCTCTATCTAATGCTCCAGTGGATAAAGCACTGTTACATGAAAGCAATCAACAGTCATGAGAAGCATCATCAAGGAATCTGATAGATTCAGAAGTAGAGCGAAAATACGAGGAGACAAGGACAAAGAGAAGACAATAATAAGGAGAGGCCAATGGCACAGTGCCAATGGAGGATGAACAAGTGAACCACATCATTGTGGAAATCACAGAGGTGACAACTACAAGTAAGAATCAACTAAGGAAGTAGTAGACCGAGGGATTTTCAGAGGTAAAGTAACAACTAACATCTTTGATTAATGTTATATTGGAGAGAGTGCCTGAAGCAAACTTCTTGCAGAGAATGACCGAGATCAGTACATGGAAGTAGGTTAGGATCATGTTGATTCCCTATGAGAATTAGAAACACAGAGTAAGGACACTGATGCCTCACTGCTGCAGTTTGAAACAATCGCGCTAGACGTGAATGAGTTATCAACACACACTTGGGTGCGGATACAAAAGTTGGCAACTCGGGAGCTGGTCGATCATGAGCAAATAATCGACGATCACCTATTGAAATCATAGGAGTGAGAAGAGGCAATGAAGCAAGAGATTGAGAACCTAAAAAAGGAGCAGGACAGGCTAGTCGTCGAGAAGGAGTAGTTTTTGGATGATAGAGCGTGGTTGGAAAAGGTGGTCTCTTTCACTTGCAAGGAACTCCCCAAGATAATAGAGGAAATGGATGTAAAAACCAAAGCACAAAAGCTAGAACAAGTCATTGCAGGTTTCAAACGTGACCTTGAAGACTTCTAGGCACTAGTGAACCCACAAACACCTCCAAACAAAGCTGTTGAGCACAAAGGCGCCATTGAATACGCAACGATGCAACTTGAGGAGATTTAAAAAGAGTCCAAACTTATTACAGATGCGACCACATAGTTTTAGAACAATTGGAACAATTGGAACAATTGAACACACAACTAAGGGATGCAAAAGCGCAGTTGGATGCACTGCGAACATCACTCAGAGTGATGCCCCCAGTTGTACAAGTCACAAAGGAACAAAGTTAAAGGATTTGAAGTAATGAGTAATGAAGGAATGGGAGCATCAATAGTGATGCACAACTTAGCTTGAGGAATTTCAGGATGTTGGATAGAAAATGTCGTTGAAAGTAGTAACTACACTTCAAGCGGTGCAGGAAAGTTGAAGAGAAGTGACTGTGAAGATTGCCAAACATCCACTTGAAAAGGATGTTGCAGACTGCATGGAGATCAGTGACAAGATGAAGGAGCAAGTAGAATAATTCAAACAGCAATATGAGGACTTCAAGATCAAAATAAGTGACTACACTATTTATGGTTGACGTGGCTCGAGCGCGAACCATGAGATTGTGTTGGGGGCCTGTTAGCAGGTGGTTTTAATAAATATAAGCTATGCAGCACCAAGGATGATGCGTAATACCAAGGATGGCGTACAAGGCATGAAAGTTGAAAAAGAGTCAGCTTTGTCATAATTTTGTAGTAATTGGTCATAGTTTTTTAGTTTCGGTCTAAGTTAGTTAGGAAGTTGATTAAAGTGGACCATTTTGTAAAAGGCGCAAGCCTATAAATAGAGATAGGAATGTAATGTTGAGACATGTCGGAGGTGCTTATGGGAGGAGATCTCGGAGGTGATTCTGGGAAGAGATATCGGATCTTGTGATGAATGTTGAATTGTGCTCTGTGGAAGACTGATTTTTGTTTTGTCGCAACTGTGAAGATGTTTTTGAGACACAGTTTTGATGTGGAAGTAATATGACATGAAAAAAGTTGATGGAAATAATGTGTTTTATCTCTTTTTGTGTTTCCTGTATTGAATGATGCAATGTGAATGAACCAATATCGCATTATGATTGTTCTTTCTTAATGATGTGATGTTTCTGTGTTTTAAATCATGTTATGGTGATCAATCTTATTACGAATAATTATATTGTTTCGATCTGAATAAGTTGATGTGATCTGATATGAATTTGTGAAGTTAAACATGTGTCAGGATCTCTGAATTAATGTTGCGATAGTTAGATAGTAGATGCACAAACCCTCCTTACTACGGAAAAGTGGTTCCGAAAGTTCTCCCTTGAACATCTCAGGTGAGACTTCCTCTACTTCATGGGTGTTGTTGGGCAGCATGAAACCTGTCTGGGTCGATGCTTAGGGTTTTGACAGAGCACGAACCCTTATTGATGGATCTGTGTCAATAGTTTCTAGGATAAGGATTAGGTTTATAGGGCTATATTAGGTTTCTAGAGTTTCTAGGCTAGATTAGGTTTCCAGGGCTCCAAATTAGGTTTCTAGTGATACATTTGGTTTCTAGGTTTCTAAAATAAGTCCCTAGGGTTATATTTAGTTTTAAATGTATCCATGTTTGATAGTAAATATTGGTCAATGGTGACACTACATTTATATTAGTGTCTAATAACTAGGGTTTTTAGGTTTTAGAATACAAACTAATATTTAGGCTATAAAATAGGGTTGTTGATTAATATCTTGTTCATAATAAAATATGGATGTGGATTGTACTGAGCATTATAAAAAGTGTCATTACCCAATTCCATGTGTTGGTATCATGTGGTGGTGGAACTATTGTTGATGATGTGAAGTAGTAGGATGAGCATTGGACCTATATAAATTATGTTCTTACGATGGTTTAAGGTTGGGGGAGTTGAAGGAGTGAGTATTCTAGTTAGGGTGTCAACAAGAGGTGGTATTAAATTCTATTTTAGGGTAAGGATTTTGGAAAGGTTGAAATTTTTTTTATTAGTCAAATTTATATTCAATGGAAAGGGTTTGGATAGTTCTCTCAAACATGGCTACTTCAATAGTGAAAATAGTAATCAAACTAGAATTAAATTTTATGCAAGTACTTGTTCAAGTTAGATGCTCTAATGATAGAGGTGGATCTCGATGAAGAGTTCAATGAATTGATGAACATATTTCATTGGAGCTTAATGTAACTACTAACTTACCAAAAAGTGGAGGTGGAATCCCTAGATTGTATCTTGAGGGATTTGGTGACGTAACTTACCAATTATTGAAAAAACCTATCCAAATTGGGATATGTTTCTTTCAAGGACTAAGTGCTCTGAGAATTCATTAAGGGAAAGAATACTTGTCCATGTTAAACCCTGGAATTTGGTTAAGTTTTGATAGAACTGTATAGAAATAAGCGTTGAGGACAGAAACACATTCCTATGAAATATGACATGGTCCTAGGAAAAAGTTATGATGATGAAGGGAATCTATCATAAAACCTAGTAAATGTGATGCAAACCTTGTGAGAGTCACTATATAGAATAAGTTCCCACACACACTCTCTAATATTGCATGTGCATGCACCTTTTATCTCACATGTGCACCCAAGACCATTAAGGAATCCCAATTGATGAGCCTATAATAATGAAGACATATAGTGACCCATCAACAGTTATGGAATGAAGAAGAAAATTAGTGTCTCTAGGGATAGATTAGGATTCTACCTTTCTAACTAAGGTAATTTCTAGGTTTTAAAATTAGGTTTCTAGGGCTATATTAGGTTTCTAAGGTTTCTAGGGATAGATTAGCTTTATAGGGCTATATTAGGTTTCTAGGGATAGATTATCTTTATAGGGCTAGATTAAGTTTCTAGGTTTCTAAATTAGGTTTCTAGATTTGGTTTCTAGGTTTCTAAATTAGGTTTATGTGGTTATATTAGGTTTTGAGGGTTCTATTTAGTTTTAAGGTATGAATGTTTGATCATATATATTGGTCAATGGTGATGTTTCATTTGGTATTGGTGGCTAAAAACTAGGGTTTCTAGGGTTTAGAATACAAACTAGGGTTTAGGATATAAAATAGGGGTTAGACTAAAAAGTAAGGCTTCTACAAACTAGGCCCTAAGCTAATAGTAATTAGTTCATTGATTTAAAACATGAAATCTAAAAGGTTGATTAAATATTTCTTTGTTAAATTAAAATAATAACTTATAAATGTGGCATGTTCAATATTTCCTGAAATAGGAGGTATGAGACAACTTCAACAAAATTTCCACGAAAAATACTTGAATTAAATTATTTAATTTCATCTAAAAGGAGGTGGGATGGTGGTCATGTAGACCTCAAATATTAATAGGAAATGTCTAAGTGATACCAAAGAAGTATTTGATTAGTCTCACGACAAATACTTGAATTAAATGATTTCAATTCATCTCAAAGGAGGTGGGATGGTGGTCATGTAGACCTCAAATATTAATAGGAAATGTCTAAGCGATACCAAAGAAGTATTTGATTATTCTTAGGACATCACATTGCATATCATACATGAAAATTCTATCGAAAAAGAAAAAAAGAAAAAAGAAAAAAAAGGAAAGGAACAATAGGAAAACTTACAAAATTAAGAAGGAATTAGATATATGAAGTGAACCATTTGAATGTCCTTGAATGGTTTTTATAATGTTTTTTCCACTCTCTTAGAAACTATTTTGGGAGTTAGGTTTCTTTTTTCTTAGAAAATTCCTTCATGATATATGTTTGTTTAATGATTAATAAGCAATCATTTAATGATTTACTAAAATCATTATTGGAAATCTTTCACTTAGAAATTTCTTCTCAAAGATGAGGAACTCCTTTAGATATTTAAAATTTTATTTAAGTAACTTTTTCAAAGTATTCTAAGGTCGCATGTCCAAACTATTCATGACCCTACATCATGTTTTGGGGCATGAGTGTGGAAAACTCAACTCTGGAAACCAATCACAAACTATTATCCATGTCTTCATATTTCCAATGAGTTCATGTTTACGCAATTTGGACCTTTTGAGCTCATGGTATGAGCTCAACAAGTCAAGGTTACAAGTCAAGATCAATTTGTGACAATGGAACATACCAAACTATGTTTTCGATTTTAAGGTGTATATTGCAATGTTTTGTAATACCCCATTCTCAACCTTATAAACTTGATCGTGTTTGTATTTAAATTATGTCTTAATTTACTATTTTATGCTTGACACCATGCAATAGTTTCCATGGTGATTTTGAATGCTGACAAACATGATCGTTTTAATGTTGATGAAAGATTCTACGACTGACTAGTGGGGAGGACACCAATGGGTCTATGATTCCACTAGAGAGAATTTTAAGGGGGTCCAATGGGGGAATAACCTATGCCTTATGATTATGTCTTACCTTATCCATAAATCTCTTCTATTCGATTGTATTATTTACATTTATCTGTATGTTTATGCTAAACTTGAATTGAGATCCCAGTTAAATGAATGGGGGAATGTGAATTGAGAACTAAGTAATCATATGCCAAAGTACCTCAATCATGTTTAGTAGTAACTATATCCTACATTTGGGGAGCCAAGAGAGGGGTGGAGGAAATACTCCTCTGTCTCACTTATTCACTCACATCATTGATTCAAATTCAATTTGGGAGAGAAGAGCTTGGAGAAAAGAGGGTTCTTCAATATAAAAGAAAGGTTTGGAGGAAGACAACTAAACCTAACACTCATATGAACCATCAAAAGATGAAATAAAGGATTTTGGTTAAGATTAGACACCATTGGGGAAAATATATATATACCATTTTAAATCCATAAAGGTTGTTGGCATGTTAGACTATGCAAATAACCATAAAATTCGTGTCCAAGAAGCTTCACTATCTTGGAAAGGAAATATGGAAGTAGTCATTATCTTAGCCTCACATTGGCTATAATAAATAGAATAGAGAGGAATATCATGCTTGAGGGACTAAATATCATAGGAAGGATGACTTCATTTTTGTATGGAGTAAGGAATAAATGCTAAGAGTTGTACTAGTTGAGAGATTGACCAAAGAACTAGTAGAGACTTGCTTGCTTAGTGTCTTGGAAGAGCTTTGTTAAGAGAGGAGGAAGTTTGGGAAACCTTGAAAATATTCTTCATATTTCTAGTCTCATATCCCAATACTGGGGTGGATTTCTATTGTAGAATAGATGATGGTTGAAAGTAAATCCTCCCCCCATAGTTAGTTTCCTTGGGGCTTCATCTTTGAAAATATAATTATGGTTTATCTAGTTTTTATCTATGAACTAAATACTCTAAAATGACGATGAGTACAATGATATAAATATCATGATAATTTAAATAAATAATTCATTGAGATTATGCATGCTAAGATCAATTGAGTCATGTGTAAAAATTGGATTTTCCTCATGGCTATTGTTCAACGAAAGGAATTGTGTTGAGGCACTAGTTGATGGAAAAGTAATGTCTCTAATGACCTTTTCTAAATTTCATTTAGTTGAGGCTAGTAGATAGAGTAGCATATTTGAAAACCAAGGAGTAGTGACTAACATGTCAACTAAGAATATTAGGATCTATAGTGTGTTGTCACTGCTAATATTGGGAAACTATGTTGATGAAGTTGTAGTCAATCATTAAGAGTAGTTCTTATAGAATATACTGAGGGGAAATCCACCTTTGTATTTCTTTTGACAAAATTTATGAATGAGAAAACCCAATCGCTACTCATAAATTTGACTTGAGGATAGCACATATTGACCAGAAATTATATTATTGGAGTTTATGATTAGAGAATCAACACAAGCATCTCTTGCATGAGTAGGTTTCTACTTTACATTCAATCATTCATTAATAAAGAGAAGAAGACGATGAGAATTTTGAATCTATTCCTACAAGCCATGTAAAGCATAAAAAAAACCCAATAAAGGGATTAGTGTGCATAGCTAAGAACATTTCAAAGAAGGAATTGGTTCAGCAGTATTGTTTAGTAATTAATGGACTACCATAAATGAGGTTGACTATTGACATAAATGATATCATTTGATAATTATTTCATGGAGACTGATGAGAAACTAAGAATTTGGTGAGAGAATGACCAGGAAAGGTCTAACCAAAGCCTAAATTGTTGAGTAAACAAACAATTATATTTCTACCTAAAGAGGAAATGACTAAAATTATTCTCAATTGAAAAAAGAAGTTGTAATTGGTTGATGGTCTTCAAATATTATTGGTAAGCCTTTATTAAGTCTCATGAAAATAGTTTGTAAATGTCAAAAGTGCATTGAATGTTGGCCTATGTTCAACTCTTCATGTAATGCTTGACTTATGTACAAGTTGTTAGAGGAATGAAAGGATTTTTAGTATAACAGGGTGGCCAGTGACTTACTAAATTGAGTCTTATCTCAAAATAAGTGAGTCCCATGTCACATGAAGGAATTTGTAGTCTAAGTCATTAAGTCTATCATAGTTAAGTATTTTTTTCAAAAGATGGTTTGTTGTTGGTTATGTTAGTAACTCAATTGAGTTCATGTATAATTAAATTTACTATGTAATGTATTGAAATTTGGTTTCAAGTCGACAAGATTTGCTCTTTGTCAACGTCAATTGATATCTACCGACAAAAGTTAATTGGGTCCAAAATGAACCCTATCTAGGAAAGAGTATTATGATAAAATGTAGTTAAGTCTTATTAATAGTTAACAACTCATCATTGATTATGCAAGGAGCCTAATGGATCATTTGACCTTAGCATCTATAATAATACACATAATCCAAACAAAGGATAAATATTTATTCTTTATAAAATTATAACTTGTATTCCTGATATACATTTGGTGTGTATAGATAAAACACATACGTGATAAGTCACATCCCCATGGGAAAAGGGTGCAACCATTAGTAATTGCATGATAATATTATATAGAAATTGAACTACAAAAGTACTTTTTCACAATATATACTTTATAATTATGAAACACTAGTAATATGTATGTTAGTCATATCACAAGTATTCCCTCTTTCAAAATTCTTCGCCCTCAAAGAATGGCAGCGAGATAGTGCTTGAAGAAATAAACCATCTTTGTAAAATCTTCACCTATGTAATAAGGTTGAGGATAGGAAACAATATCTTATTCTAATCCTTGAATAATAACGTCACATCAAATAAGGATCAAACCATCCAAAATGAATACTATCTAGAACTGTCTAGTGAAAAAAAAGTCTTGATTTGATCTTCGTTGACATTTCTTTTGAGATGTATAGATGTTCAAATGGTGTGATATGTGAGAACATGTCTAACATGTGTATGTTGATTTTTGAGTGCTCCATTTCCTGTAATTAGGGAGCCAATGTGATGTGCTAATATGTTTATCTTTCTTAAACTATGGGTTAAAACACATTACACAACCTAACGAGAACTTTATAGTCACACTAAGAACTCTAGCCCTAAAAATCCATTTTTGTTTCAAAAATTCCAAAAACAACCTTCAAATTGAAAAGTGATGCTATCAATAGCACTATTTTTTGTATCAAGGTTAAAAATACAACCTTTTCCTTAAAACCCCAAAGTATTGCTAAAAATAGCCTTAAAATCAACCCATGAATAGAAAAATAATGCTACTAGCCACACATTGGTTTTTTCAAAGGCTCTTAAAAATAAGTATTATGAGTAGGAAATTTTTAAATTTACCTCTAAATCAAAAAGTAACGCTAACATACCAGCATTTTTGAAATCGTGGCCTCTAAAAAATAGGGCCTCCCCTCTTCGTGGTCATCATTTCACCCTCCCCATTTTGATAAAAAAAATTAAACATTTATATAAAATTTTTAAAGTTTTAAAAATAATTTTAAAAAAATATCAAAAATTTGAATTTTCTTTTTAAAAAATAAAAGCATATTAAAAAAAATTAAAAATTAAAAATAAATATATAAATACATAAAACGTTTAAAAAAACATTAATATTTAAAAAATTAAAAATTTAAAAAAAAACAAAACAAAACAAAACTATTAGCAAATTTAAAAACAAAATTTAATATAAATATACATAAACCAAAAAAACTTAATTAATATTTAACAAAACATTAAAATTTTATAAAAATATCAAAATTAAAATTACAAACTAATTTAAAATTTAAAATGAATAAAATAAAATAAATCTAACTCTCCCCTTCCCCTCCCTTCCCACCCACCCACCTCCCCTACCCTGCCACCCCATCCCACCACCACCTTCCTCTCCCTCTCATGTTGCCCTCCCCCCATTAACCCACCCTTGCCACCCCTTTCCCTCCCCCCTCCCATTCCCCACCCCTCCTTCTCCCTCCCCCTTCCCATTCCACACCCTCCCTCCCTCCTCCCACTCCCACTCCCCCTTTCCTACCTACCATGGGAGGTCATCGAGCCATAGCTCAATGCGTGACATCAAGTTCTGGCTTGATTGTCGCCCATGGGGGAGGGAGGGGGAAGGCGGAGCAAGGGAGGGGAGGGGATAAGGGGTGCAGGAGGGAAGGAAGGGGGTGGCAAGAATTAGTATTTTTTATTTTTTTAATTAGTTTTTATTTTTTATTTTTTATTTTATAAGAAATTTAATGTTTTGTTTTATTTTTTATTTGAATTTTAAATTTTTTTAATATATATATAAAATAAAGTTTAGTTTTTTAAATAAAAATTTTAATTTTTCAATAAAATGCCAATTTTTTTAATAAAAAAAAATCATTTTTTAAATAAAATGTTAATGTTTTTAATAATAATTTCATTTTAATAAAAAAAAATTAAAAAAATTATTTGTTTATCTGATATAATTTTTTAATTTAAATATTTAATAAAAAAAATCATTTTTTAAATAAAATGTTAATGTTTTTAATAATAATTTCATTTTAATAAAAAAAAATTAAAAAAATTATTTGTTTATCTGATATAATTTTTTAATTTAAATATTTAATAAAAAAAATCATTTTTTAAATAAAATGTTAATGTTTTTAATAATAATTTCATTTTAATAAAAAAAAATTAAAAAAATTATTTGTTTATCTGATATAATTTTTTAATTTAAATATTTTGTTTTGTTTGATTTATCGTCACTCAGGGTTGGTAGCAATGAACCATTGCTTAAGAACCACAACCCAGTGGCATCTAAGCTCGCCAAAGACACTTAGGAATCACACCAGGCCTGGGCCACACCAACCCTTAGCATGGCTGGATTTTTTGGTGTCTTCTCCCAACTAGCCCACCCCTAAGGGGAATTAAACCTAGTTTTCCTTGCTGATGAAACTCACACCTTAACCGAGTGAGCTAGCAAGACTTGACTTATTTTATTTTAAATATTTTTACTTTATATATTGTTTTTTAAATTTTTTATTTCTTTTTAATTATTAAATGTGTTTTTTTTTTTTTTTTTAATTTATTAATTCTATATTGGATTTTTTTTTAATTTTTTTTTTTTTTTTTTTTTAATTTATTAATTCTATATTGGATTTTTTTTTAATTTCTTAACATTGTTATATATCTTTTTTCAATTATTTATAAATAATTTCAAAACAGTAAATGGTTAATTTTCTTTATTTTTAAAATTGGTCTTATTTTATGTGATTTAAGAAAAAATAGTCAATGGGTTTCCAAAATTTTATAATTTTATTTCCGAAAAAAAATGGTATTCTACCGATAGCACCATTTTTCAATTCAGGGGTAAAAATAGTCACTAAATGCAACCTATAAAAAAATGAGAATTAGTCAGAGTTCTCGTCAAGTTCTATAATGTGTTTTAAATGTTCATCATGTACTTGAGTCGACATGCTTGAATTTGACATTCCTGTAATAATTGGTGTGAACATGTCCAAATTAGTAGTAAGTGATGGCACTTTTCTCTTCACTAAATCTGTTGACGTCGACATGTAACTTAATTGTGGCTTCAACTTGATTTATGAATGTTCATTCACTAACCAGACTTCCTTTGTAATGCAACTCTAATTTTACTTAATTTTTGGATGTCCATTCACTAATGAAACTTCCTTTGTAATTTCACTTTGATTTTGAGTTGTGATTCCTTCTATTGAGTTCCCTTTATCTGCAGATTCAAATTCTAAGAACTTCTTTGGTTCCACTAGATTGGTTAAAGCTTCCTTATCAACATTAAATATTTTTACATCCTTACATTTTAGTTTCTTTATTTATGTGAGCATAATTTGGTTGTGATTCTTTTTATCTGAGAAGATTATGTCAATATATTTTTTATGATCCTACTTCTTTTCAGATTCTTGATCACACAAAATTGGGACATCTTAACAAATCTCAACTTGATCCTTAACTTGTAAGTCACAATTCTTTGACTTTTATTTCATTAAATTTGTATTTATGCTAATATTTTTTATGAAGGTCCTTTAGGGTAGAATCTTCTTCAATTTTTTTTAAATAACTTCTGGTTCAACTTTTTTTAATAACTTCTTGTTGAGCTCTTGATTCTCATGTTCTAATTTATGATTGCACTAGTTTAACTCCTTTGACTTCTTTATTTGTGATAGAATTTTTTGGTTATGGTCTTTTAAGCGTGCAATTTTCTCTTCTTTTTCTAATAATTCACCTCTAGAAGTTTTCTTGAAAACTCTATATTTTTCTCGTAGTTTAGCTAATTCATGGTATAGTTCTTTAATATGTGACTATATTTCTAAAATATCTTAATGTTCTATTATAGTATAGTATTTTTTGCAAGAGCGATTTGTATTTTTAACCTCCAATCTCCATTTAAACTCATTTGCACAATATGGGCATTTCCAAACAAAAAAACACAAAAACTTTTGTAGACTTCATTTTGGGTGAGGTTGAAAATTAAAATAAAAACTCTTAAATAAAAGATCGTTTTCACCCATTTAAGAGACTTAATCACTTCTCTTTGATCACCTTCGATGTAGCTTGGGATGTTTGGAAAAATTAAAAATAAATAATAATAATAATAATAATAATAAGTATTATTTTTTTTAAATTTAATAAAAAAATATTAGGGGTTTAAAAATATTATAATATTTATTATTTATAATAATAGTACTCTTATAAAAAAATTGAAAAAGATGAGAATTAGGATTTAAATGTTAGGGTTGAGAATGACATGAGAATGAGAGTATGTAGTGAACAGAAATGTGGGAGAGAGGACACATAGGTGGAGGATTGAAGCATGGGTGGAAGAGTGTGGCATTGGAGAGCGCATGTAGTTGTGGCTCGTAGCTATGATATCAATTTCAATGAACCCAATGGGTCACCTGACGTTAGCATCCATAATAATACATATAATCCAAATCAAGGATAAACATTTCTTATTTATTAAAGTATAACTTGTATTCATGATAAACATTTAGCGTGTATATATAATACACGTAAGTGATAAGTCACATCCCTTCAGAAAAAGAGTGCAACCATTAATAATTACATTATGATATTATATAGGATATTGAACTACGTAAGTACTTATTTACAATATATAATTGATAATTATTAAATACTAGTAATATATACATTAGGTATATTGCATATTCTAACCATTGAGTTGTGCATTAGCCTAGTCGAATTGAGTCGTGATTACAAAATAGAGTTCTAGACTTCAGTCATAGTCAGTATCATCCTTTATGTTGTTGGTTTTAAACTCCAAAAAATTGAAGACTACTGAAATTGAGGACATTAAATCCATCTCAAAGACCATGATAACACTCATGATGTCAAAGTAGAAGAAGATAGAGTTTGATAGAGTTTGGAAGATTCATGATAGATAATCCATGATGGACAAAGAAGAATTATAAGACAACAACCAAACAGTGAACACACAAACATAGAGAATTTGATTGGAGCACATACAGAGATTAACGATTCCAAGATTCTCACTAAAATGATGATGATGTAAGAACAAATGAAATTTTTGAACCTCTTGGTATTGGTCAACGTTGACATCAAGGAAATTTGTAAATGTATGAATGTTTGATAGTATATATTGGTTAATGGTGACATTGCATTTGATATTAGTGATTGGTCAATGATAGTTTTGTTGCTACAAACTAGTGTTTCTAGGGTTTAGAATACAAACTAGGGTTTCTATGCTAGACTAGGTTTACATGCTAGGATAGGTTATATTAGTTTAATTTTAGTGTAATATAGTATTAAATTAGAAAGGTTTAGGCCAAGGTATGGTTGGTTTAAGTAACTTCTTTGGTTTTATCAAGCTAAGGATAGGTTAGGTTTAGTAGGTGAGGATGGGTAGGTTTAGGCTAGACTATGTTAGGGATGGATAAGGTAGATATGCTAGGTTTGGGTAGGTTTGGTAGGGTAGGTTAGATAGTGGAGTGGTTTATACTAGTAGGTATATTTGATTTCACTAGGATCATTGGCTTGAGAAAGGTAAGGATAGGCAAGTCTAGGTTTATTTTATCTAGGTTAGGTTAGCCCATTATATAATGAATGTAAAGAATTTGTGTTAAATTAGGTGCATTTTTAAAGGCTAATGTATTAAAATTAAAGAGAATTTCAAGTTTTCCAAAAATGTAATAGCTCTTTACTCACTTTTATATCGAAATTCCAAGATATCTAATTTTCCCCATTACTCGACAAGTAAGGATAGCATATTAATTAGTATTAGGACATCCTTAAATTAATCTTACCATGAAAACTAAGAAAAGATAGAAGATTGCAAATGAAAAAAACATTCCTCTTGGTCCTCTTTTCACATAAATCCTCTTAGGACCCATAAATTTTGTTATTCTTTCAAAGTGACAATAATATCCTTAATATATCAATGACTATAGGAGTCCACTAGAAATCAAAATTTATCTATTTCATGATGAGCAAAGTGAATGACAATTGCTAAAAGAAATAACGAAAGATTATCGTTTCAAGATGTTGTATGGGCCATGAGCAAGTTTCCTCTTAACAATTAAATGGATCCATGGATTCTCTAGATTGAGAAATATATAGATACTAAAGGATACCATAGAGTTTCAATCAAAGGACACAACCATTAAAAAAAAGATGCATGTTCTCATACTTTATATATTGAATTTTAGATGAATCGTCACTTTGACTATATAGTAGAACTGAGCTCTATTACATTCCTGATAGGATTTCTATTCATAACACTCAAACTCAAAAATATGTATTAAAAGCATAAGTCTAGATTAAATAAAATATTTATATATTACAAAGTGACACACTGTTCCCATAGTACATAATAGAAACTTGTGACCAAATTAACAAAATGATTGTACATTTAAATCCCATACTACAAAAATAACACAAGTGTCGTGAACTCAGTACAATTATACAACCATTTCAAATTCATTTATCCCTTCTTTCCTTGGAACTATCGAATTCCTATGGAAAATCAATGTTCCTCTTCTCCACTAACGAGGAATATGGACGATTCATTTTCTGACGATTAGTTCTCATTTCAGGACTCTATACACAAAACACCATTTGAAAGTCATTTAAAATTAATATAAAAAAAAAAAAAAAAAAACAATTTCATGTACACTTAATAAATTTAAAATAAATAAAAAAACACATTTATACCACCAAACATGAATATATGCATGTCACATTGAGTGTCACGTGAGTTGAAGCTATCGATTTGGCATCCTGCTACGGGTCAAGATGTTGCAAGTCATCAAGTTGTGAGGCATCCGACTGCAATTCAAGATGTTGCAAGGCATACGGATGTGAGGAAGTAACAAAAAACTCCCCAAGGGTTTGTAATGCATGAGTCCCATGAGGAACATGTTCAATCACGGGATGCAAATACACCAGCGTAGATCCAAATTCTAGGCTCTATTAAGCGCCGAGATGGATCAAATCTCTCAAGGTGCAAACCTATTCTTAGATATCCATTGATTTGATTCAAACCAAAAGACAAATCTTTTTATTTAAGGGCCACATATAATATTTTTATTATTATTATTTAATATTATTTATGGTTAACATATAATATTTATTATTATTTTTTATTTTGTTAGGAACGAACATTACAACATTTCCCCATACATGGTTTTAAAACCGTATGCAAGGCCCTCCTGCAACCATTGGTTGTTTAGAAGGCCTTGCACATGGTCTTAAAACCATTTGCAAGGTCCTCATAAACCATGTACAATAAAACCATGGGTTATTTAGGAAGCCTTGCACATGGTTTAATAAAAACCATGTGCAAGGCCCTCCTAAACCATGTACAATAAAACCATGGGTTGTTTAAAAGGCCTTGCAAATGGTTTTAAAACCATGTGCAAGGCCAACATTTTTTTGCGGATAATTATTGTTATTTATTATTATTTTTATAGTTAGGAACATTACAACATCTCCTCCATATTGTGTTTTTTTCCTCACCAACATATTTTTTTTACGGATAATTAAATATATACTTTTTTATTGTTTTGTTAGGTAAGAAGATTACAACATCTCTTCCATATTAGATTGTTTTTGTGGTTGACATTTATTTTTGCCTATAATTACAAAATTAATTTTTTATTAATAAAAATAACGTTACATAATGTTACGTAACGTTACAAGATCTCCCCAAGCGCCTCTCGGCGCAATGACAATTTAATAAGTTCGTGACACTCGTATGTACATAAATATTTGATAAATAAATTCATGTACCTACATTGACCTCCATTTTGGGAGTGGAAGATACATTTACCTCACGTATGGATGTGGGTGGAATACCTTCCTCTATAGTCATAGGATACTCTGAGGCCGCATCAATAGATGCCTCACTAATTGAAGATGGCTCTATGCATGTAATGTGTGTATATCCATAATGTATCGAAAGTACATTCCAACAAACAAGAGTCAGTAAAACAACTTATATATCAAATATTAAAAAATAAATAATGATGCACTCACAATCAAATATTAAAAAATAAATAATGATGCACTCAGAGGTCCGTCAAATTTTATCAAATCATCTTATAGAAGCTCTACAATAACCTCGGGTGTGGGTTGCACAACAAAATATCTACCCCTACATAAAATAAATTACATCAACAATTAAAATTTATTTTCCCTTCACTTAATATAAATATGGTAAATGATGGTAAATTAAAAATATTTTCATTACATGTAATGGTGGTAAACCAAAATCATATATAACATTGGTTGTTGCATTTACTTGTATCTGTTGAGAAAAACACATATGTGGTGGAGGAGTCCCCTCTATACCAAGTAAACATGTGAATATAATATGTCAACAGAGTAATAAAATAATATTTTTTTAAACAAATCAAATTGGTAATTTAAAATATAGTAAAGTTTTTAAGATTGATGAACTTACACATTCCATGAATCCACTAATGTGAATTTCTTATGAAGGCCTGTAGAAAATTCTACCACAAGACAAGCAAGTATACAACAACATATGTCGCTCTATATCACATGCATGTGCTCTACTCGATGTCTTTGGCTACTCATGTTCACCACCAGATGACTGCCCATCATCATGACCTCCACTTAGTCGCTTCTCACCACCATCGGTGAAGATGATTCACCTACCCCTTAGATGAGCCCATGCCTGTCTAGATCTCGACAAATTTCCCATGACGAACTAGTGTCTTGGTCAACCGTAACAATGCCCCATGTAGGCTCATCAAACATGTTATTTGCAGGAGCATATAAATGGTGGGAGGGGGGTTCGAGGGCGAGGAGGGTGACATACATATTTTGGATCAACCCTATCATGCTCTCTATCCTTGGGCATCTCCTTTGCCTCCCTTGTAACTCTAAAATGTCAAAGAAAATGACATGCTTATAAAAGTATAAATTCAGCATACAATTTCCATAGGAATTACAATGGTATGTATATATTTCCTTGTGGGTCTTCATCAAATATGATATCCCAGATGTCCATCCAAATTTATTTTATACTTGGTTCTACGCACCAATTAATGGATATATGTGATATGCTTGTTAGAGGAACATGACCAGTGCGAAGCTCTTGAAAGAGGGATTAAATCTGGTTTTTTCCCATCTTCAATTTTTTTATGTCTTGCTAACTAAACCCATTTGCATAAAAATTCCTCCTAGACTCTCTGTAAGAAGTAATGTTATAGAATGCTCCTTAAGCATTGGCAATTGTGTCAATGATAATATCAATTTCATTCCCAACAGAATAATGTAGATGGTCTCCCCTCTTAAACATAGCACTTAGGAATCTCAAAAACCCCAACTGTGATAGCATTTAAACATTTCTATTCGGCATATGTTGTCTTGCTCGGATTTGTTGTTTTTCTTGTAATGGAAAGCTTTGATGTTCTTCTGGAAATCAATGGTTTTGTTGTTCTTATTGCAATAGAGGGATTTGATGTTCTTCTTCAATAATTACTTGGTTTCGTATTGGAGGGATTTCTTGTTCTTCTTCAACATCTATTACATTTTCATTATTAATATTTTGAAGGTTTGGGTTTTATGAAGGAATGGTTTCTTCAATATTATGTGGATCCATGGAGAATACTATTTTTTACACAATAAATATTTAAAATAAGATTCAATATTTACAAAATATCCATAGACATTGAATTTGTTCTAAGGAATTTAGAAAACTTGGGTTAAAAAACATACTTTGAATGTTGCCCAACATATGTAATCAAGCCACCAACACTTCCAACTTGAACAAATTGTCTTGATGCTAATGTTTAGATGTCCAAATCGTAAATGTGTTTATTCGCTTCAGCATTTCATCGCTCCTGAGTTTTGTAAATCTGAAGTGGAATGTGTTAAGAGTGTAGCTTTGGGAGTCATTCCCATGAGACTTGTGTTGTATCAAGTCTGGATTCTATGTCGCATTAGGTTCATATCTTCTCCATGGAACTTATGTCGTATTAATTTCACTAACTTATGTTGTATTAATTTAAATAATTTATGTTGTATTAAGTTAGGACCTTGTCCTATTCGGGAGAGATGCTTGTACAAGGTTCTTATGTCATATCAAGATCATGATCTTATGTTGTATTAAGGTCGGATACTTTTGTTGTATCAAGTCTATACTTGTTTTGTATCAAGTCAGATGATTCTCATAGATGGTACCCTATGAGATGGTTCTCCTTAAGTAGATATGGTATTGTATTGTATCAAGACCACATGAATTATGTTGTGTTAAGTCTTGAGGATATACTATGTGATGTATGGCTAGTCATGGCCACCAAGTGTTTCAAGTCTCCTTTAGGGATTAGCTACCCGTAAAGTGGTTTACTTTAGAATATGACTATATGACTCGGGGTAATACACATGATCATAGGTTCGGAACAACTATTATGAGTATCATATGATATAGATTAGTAATTAATGAAACACATGTGGACCATGTAGAATTAATTAATGATAAACAAAATGAGCACATAGATAGAGAGAGAATTCGAATTTTCCATGTATTCCTTCAAAGTGAACCCAAATTAATAATACATCAATTAAGTATCAGTTGTGATAAACAAGTTTTGGCTAATTAAGGAATCAACTCCTTAATTTATGCAAAGTAGTTGTTGAATATGACATTGATGATGAAGCACTTAGTTCATTTCAGTTACATTCAATTATACTCAGTTACATGTAGTTTTGTTGAGTTACATGTAGTTTTGTTCACTTACATTTAGTTTTTTTGAGTTACATGCAGTTACATTCAGTTCAATTCAATTAGTTAACAACTCATTTAGAGGCAATTAACACCACTGAATTAATGGACGGCACATATCTTCAGTGTGGGAGGTAATTATGAGGTGACAACTTGGAACCAAGTTAGAAAGGGTGCAAAGTTGAAGGAGAAATAGTGTTCACGGTGTTAAAAGTGTGACCAGTGCACAAAATCATGTGACCGTTCACTACCTTCTTCGTGTGACTAAATTTGGTTTGTTATTAAAGTGTTGAGCACTCGTCAAGACCGGTACAGTGTTTTGTATGATCTATATCCTCTTGTGCTCTCTTATCAGGAAATATGCTATTGTGTTGTAATCATTCTCTATCAATTATATATCATACTCTAAGATTATGTATTGGGTTTTTTTATCCTTCAGGTCAGTGGAGTTTTTTCTCAGGGTACATCACATGTTCTTTGGTTTGATTAAATTGTGTATTTGGATTATTCATGATATCTATCTGCACAGTAATTATGGATTAAAGTTTTAAATTTCAAGAATATTCATTGTTGCTCAATCACTAACATGGTATCATATCAAGGGCGTGCAAGAGCTTAGTTTTTCCCGTACAAACTAAAGCCTACGTGATCTTGAAGTATTAAGAAAAATCTTGGAGACATGGTAGCGCTCTACGTCAAACCGGAAGACCGACTTGAAGGTACTTCAAACTTCAACATAGGAAGGAAAGGGTGTTAAGCATTCTTAAGGAGCATGATCTATATGCCTACGTGACCTCGGTGAGTGAGGAATCTTTATCATATGTAGGACGAATTAAATAGCATGTCAATATGCACCATTGCCATCACTTTTCAGGAGACAAATTTCGTGGAAACGTTCTAATCAATCCGTGAGGAATCAGACAAAACGGTTGAAAACCCACTTACCAAATGAGCTGATTTTACCTAGTTAGTAGGGGATTTCAAAAATTTGAAACTGTTGGAGATATACAATCAGGTCTTTAAAGATTAAATCTTCAGAATTCATGTTATGGTCATTTTTCCAAGACTGGATGAAATGGTTGAGAAACTGAGGGATTTATGGATTGGATATTATCCTTCTACATAGATATTGTGTGTAATGAGATCCTAACTGATTCGAAGAAGAGGATGATGATCGTTGCAAGAAGTTTTCCTGAAGAAGAGCATTCACTCTAGGTTGCATGGGATCCAGTTTCTCCATGCAGAGATCCACTACCCCCTGTGTGCACTCAAATTTGCAAAGAGAACAAGTTTGAGGGACTCTAGTAATCTTCGCAAGTAAGCAGAGATCAAGAGGGAGCATGCAAAACAGTAAAAGATAAGTACTTACATTTTTATTATATGTTATTTATATCTATATGCTTTTGAATGTTTTCATTACAGTCATATAGATATTGATATTCCTGATATTAGGAATTGTAAGCATATACGGTTATTGTCTTTCATTTATTTTTAAATAAACAAAATTCATAAGATATGAATATAAAAGTATGCATGATTGTTTCATAAGATATGAATAATGCATGATTGTTTCATAAGATATGAACATAGAGTTGCATTATTGTTTCATACGATATGAATATAAAGCATGCATGATTGTTTCATAAGATATGCACATAGAGGTGCACGATTGTTTCATAATATATGAATATAAAGCATGCATGATTGTTTCCTCATATATGAACATAGAGTTGCATGATCGTTTCATACCTTTGTCCTTGGCCATGAAATTCAAGAAGATGCCTGCCACCTCTGCCTCTTCTGCTTGCAAAGAAATTAGAATATGCTCCTTCATGAGAGTTCTCTAATCTGCCACCTTCATTGTGATTGTTGATTCTTCCTCTTGCAAATCCTCTTGCACCTGTATTAGTGATTATTCCTCCTCTTCTGTTGCTGCTAGCTTGAACTTGTGATTTGAATGTATTTTCCATAGAGGAACCATTTGACCTATTGAGTATTTTCTCATGGGTTTGTAATGACCCCATAAGACCATCAATAAAAACATTGAGAAAAACCTTTAGATTCTTCAATAGCTACAACAATTGGGTCAAATCTAATAGGAAGACTCCTCAAAATCTTTTCTACAACCTTTTGGTCATCCAAAGTATCTCCATGAGACTTTATATGATTTACTATACTCAGTGCACGAGTGAAAAAATCATTTATTGTCTCAAAATTTGACATTTGTAAATTTTCAAAATCTCTTCTAAGCATTTGTAATATTACGAACTTAACTTTGCTAGTACCTTGATAAGAGTTTTGTAGAGTGTCACATGCATGCTTGGACCTTGTAGCTGCTGCAACTCGTGGAAAAATCGATTCTTCCATTGCTTGTTGTATTAAAAAGAGTGCCTTGGCATCCTTCTTCTTATTCTCTTTGAGAAGATCCTTTGTGCTTGTGATAAAACATTATATGTTGCTTGATCTGGTGGCTTTGTAAAACCATTCTCGACCAAGTCCCATAATTCTTGTGAACAAAATAATGTCTAAACATTTAAATGCTCCAATATTTATCATTTTTCCCATTAAATTGTGGAATTTGGGGTTGAGTGAGACTAGTGCTACTCACACCCACCATACTTCAATTAAATTAAAACAAAATATATCACTTCCACAATACTTTCTCAATACAACTTGGCATAACTAATGCAAACTGATTAAACATTGCACTTACACAATACTTTGTGATTTTTTTTTAATATTCCAACGACCTTTTAACAAAATTAAAATTAAACGAATGACTCAAAACTAATGTCTTCCCAAATACAATACACTTGTTGCAGCAATTACATCACACCAAATTAAATGTTTTACCATTGCATTCATCATAAAACAACATTATCATAAACCAATTCTTCCCTTTCATGATTATGCTCTTGCACAACTAGAGTTTGCACCTCCACAACCAGCATATGCTCTTCCACAACCAGTGGACAACCTTGCTTTAATACAAATTTGAAGGTAGAAAATGTAAAAGAAAACTTAAAACACAAGAAATGAAAATGCAATAAGATAGAAAATATGAGCAAATAAGAGTTGTTGCTCAGAATTTTATGAAACAAAAGATAAAGCTACCTTCCTCTAATACCAATTTGAAGACAGAGAATCCAAGAAGAAAACTTAAAACACAATCACTGAAAATGCAATAAGATAGAAAATATGAGCAAATAAGAGTTATTGCTCAAAATTTTATTAAGCAAAAGATAAAGCTACAAGTTTGCCTTATGCAGCCCTGAAATGATTTATTTATAGCAGTTTTTGGAAACATGTTTTTACTATTCTTTTTGTTGTTCATCAATGAGGTTTATTAATTAAAGGACTCCTAGTAAGCCCGGATCAAGCTTACATTAAATTTAGAATACTTGTAAAATATTCTAAATTTATTCAATCTTTTAGATAAATTTTGAAATTTTTGAAAAATATAACACCTTTACCCTTTTCTGAAATAAATATACCTATTGCTTTAGAGTATCCTTCCCTTAACTAAAACGTCTCAAACATCATGCAAACCAAAGAATTGTAAATTTGATGGTTCATTTTTAACAATTAACATTTTGGCTCTTTGCATCTTTAACTAAAATGTAAATGTAAATGTAAATGAAGCCCCAAGGGTTAGCTCAATTGGTAAGACGTGCGCACACTCCTTCGGTACGGGGAGAGGTCACGGGTTCGAGCCTTGAGTCCTTCGGGGTTAGGTCATCTGTGAGGATGGCCGGCGGTTTACCACCTCTACCATCCACTAATGTGGGGAAGTATTGCTGGGTTTTCCATGGAGATTTCCTCTCAGAGAAAAAAAACTAAAATCGATTTTAAAACACATAAAAACTTAATTAGATTATAATTTAAAGGTAAAAACTTTAAATTATGTAGTTTAAAGTTGTTAACATTGCTGTCCTGAATTATTAATATTGCCACAAACAATGGTAGAGAAATTGACTCTTGGCCATGCCTAAAACATTTAGCCTCAGCTGAAATTCCAAGGCTCCCATAGAGCGTGAGCCATAGGTTTACAATGACGATCAGCGATTCAATGATGAGCACCGATTCGTTACGATCAAAGGGCGGCATTTTGTTTATCGTCGTACACGCGCGTGCCGAGTGCAGGCACATGATCGTCATTCGTGACACATACATATGTGTACAGGTCGGTCGACAGTCACCACGGTGTCCTTTCTCTTCGTTGACTGCCATCTTCCTGCTTCGACACTTCGGTGCAACTCTGTCCGTCCCTTTAATGTGCTCTGCGGGTAACATTAACATCATAAAAGATAATGCTACAAGTAGAAATCAGTCCGTCTCAATCAGGGCAAAAAAATATCGTTTTCTTGATACTATATAAATTAAATTAGATTCATATTTTTTTTGGAAAATAAGTTTCAAGAGCATAAATGTAAAACCAAACTTTACTTTACCAAACACAATCTCTCTAGTTATACTAGACCAAGAGAGACTCTTGCAAAAACAATCATTTAAAAAAACATTCAATTCAAAGAGTATTTATTCAAAATACTTTTGGAGCTATTTAAAACTAACTATTTCTAAAAACTTCTTGAATATGTTTGACAATTAAGGTAATGTAATTTTCATCTCTTTGAAAATGAGATTCAACATGTACATCAATGGCTATAGCTATCATGATGTATGTCCAACATTGAAATAACTATTAAAATCATAGAAAACAATATATTATACCACTTAGAAATTCATAAAAACATTTCTTTATTTGTAACAATTAATTATTTCCAAATTTATAGAATGTAATTTTCATTTCTTTGAAAATAAGATTCTAACAAGTATATCAATAGTCATAGTTATATGATGTAAGTCCAACATTGAAATCACTAACCATAAATGTAGCTATCTATACCGAAAATATAAAGTAAAGAAGTTGAAAAAAAAATATTAACTCTTACCAATGGTCTCAATAATTAAGTCTATAGACCTTTTTATTTGAGATTTGGGATGGACGACTCCCTTTGTATTTTCATTTACGAATGAGGATGAGACAAGTGTACTAGCACAAAATTCGAAATAAACAATTGTATATACTAGCACACCCACATAGTTTGTGGTTGGATGGGGTCTATAGGAATCACATGGTTGAGAGATAGTTATGAAATGGAAGACACTTTAAAAAAAAATTGTATTCATCGTATTCTTCTACTTAAACTATCTCCAAAGTGTCTTCCATTCCATAACTATTTCTCAACCATTTGATCCTTATCGACCTAATCCAACCACAAACTATATATATATATATATATATACTACTCACAAGTGTACTGTAAAGATTGATTTTATTGGAGTCATTGGAAATTCGAAATAAACAACAAGTGTACTGTAAAGATTGATTTTATGTGAGCCATTGGAAATTTGAAATAAACAATTATATATATATATTAAATAGATTTAATAACAAGAATGTCGGTGATAACATGTAGCTAGGCATCGATAATCCAAAGTGTCTTCCATTTCATCATTATCTCTTAACCATTTGATCCCTAGGGGTACCCATGCATGGATAACTCATAGCTGATGAATGGATTAACTAAAAGAATACTATTATCTTCCATTCCATCATTATATATCAACCATTTAATCTTTATTAAAGTGATCCAATCACCTTATATTATACCAAAAAATATCATAAAAACATGTATTTTAAAGTTTCAAGTATTCTTTAAAATTTCAAATATTTTTAAGAATTAATTATTTACCAGTTGTAAAAATGATAATCCTTTATTTCCAATGATATGGAATTATCTTCATTTCACCCTTTTTATTTTACATGAAAAATAATTTAGTGCCGATTCGCCGAAGGGCAATGAAGGCTTCAGATCTACTATGCTCTGTACATGATTCTCTCTCTGCTCTGCAGTGTTCTCTGACGGGATTTGCTAAAGAAATCGGTGAAACTACCTATGTGAAAAAAGTGGCAAAGATACTCCAAACTTCAAAGTCAATGAAAACAGTGAACACTTGTGCTGTTTATGAGACTAGTTTTGTCCGGCCAATCTTTGAAATCTCTTTGCTTTGCTGAAAAGATTTGTCGGAGCTTTGGGCTGTACTTTCACTTGCTTTGTGAAAATTTTACATATATTAATGAGTACGCCATTTGAAAGGCAAGTACATGAGCAGCTATCCTATAAATATCAGTGTCCTAAGCCCGTGAGTTGCAATTGTGCTCTGCCCGTCTCTCAGCACTCGAAAGAAGAAGCAATTGGGAGATTTTCGGAAGTGAGAAAAGGCCTCCGAGCTTCTTATGTTGAGAGATTACTGCTGCCCACGATAAAACAAAAAACAAAAAACAAAAAAAATTCAATTTGATACTTTGATTGAATTTGTTAAAATGGCTCAGAATGACGCAGCTCGTTTCTACTTGCAAGTAGATTTACAAGGCAATATGGCGGAGCTTTCTAACGGAAAGGTTTCAAAGCTCAAAAGCTTTGACGACGATGACCGCATCGAACGCCAAGGTGTCGTACTAAAAATTTTGTTTGAGGAATATTGAACTGCAATTGTTGTTTGTGACTTAGGCTGTTGATGTATGCCTCATTGGGCATAACTGGCACAACTAATTTGCAGCAGAATTTTCCATGCAAAGAGCAACCTATATTGGTTGGAGTTCTAGCATGGTTTTGTTTTGCATTTCTGGTTAAGAATTGTAATGTCCACTATGCATTAATTAGTTAAGTAGTTGAGTTGGTCAAGTCCCATAGTATTTGATGATTCATGGTATTTACCTATGGTCTTGTTATTCTGTAGTCTTATAAATACTGCTGCTTAATATTGAAAAAAGGTAATTTCATTGCCTAGACAATCATTATGCCCATTATATTTTCAGTTCTTCTCTACTTCTCTTGTAATCTTTAACATGGTATCAGAACCAATGGCCTGATCCATTTCTTTTTGTCTATGCTTTTAAATAGATCAGGCCATTAGCTCAGATACCATATTAAAGATTAGAAGAGATAATAAAAGACTGTAAAAATACAATAAGCATGTTGATCTCCTAAGAGTGGAATTACCTTCTCAATATTAAGCAGCAGTATTTATAGAACTGCATCATAATCATAACTTGCTATGGGTGAATACCATACCATAACTTACTATGAGTAAGTACCATAAGTCTTAAAAAAAAAAAAAAAAAACTAAAAATTACTCAACTAACCCTTCATGTGATTACATTCTTCAACATTTCTAATGCGGCTGCTAATGTTTAGAATCTCATTCTTCAACATTTCTAATGCAGCTGCTAATGTTTAAGTTTGTTGTGTTGCATTTGCAGGCACATTGTGGACAGCAAGTGCGCATATTGTCACAGCAGTCATAGGGTCTGGAGTGCTCTCGTTGGCATGGGCAACGGCTCAACTAGGATGGATTGCTGGACCCGCAGCCATGCTTGTTTTCTCCTTTGTCACATACTATACGTCTTGCCTGCTTGCCGACTGCTACAGGTCTCCGGATCCAGTCACTGGAAAGCGAAATTATACCTATATTCATGCTGTGAAAGCCAATCTAGGTATGGTTCGCTCCTGTAACTAAATGTTTGAAACTTGGTGTTCAATATGTGTCATTAGAAACTTAGAATTCTGATTTGTTGCCATACTTTTTCTCAGATGGCTTCCAGGTGTGGATATGCGGTTTCACTCAGTACGCAAATCTATTCGGAACCGCAATTGGCTATACCATAGCTGCATCCATCAGTATGACGTGAGTTAATTACGTTTAGGGTGGATTAATAATTGGTCCTTTATCACTTATCACTGATAAACACTGTAATACCAATTATATAAGTATGGACTAAATGATATCGTTAACCTCAGGGCCATTGAGAGGTCAAATTGCTTCAGCACTCGTGGACGTGACGACCCATGCCACGCCTCCAACAATCCATACATGATAGTCTTCGGCGTAATACAGATCCTACTCTCTCAAATACCAGACTTCGACCAAATATCGTGGCTCTCTGTGGTTGCTGCGATCATGTCATTCACCTATTCTACTATCGGACTTGGCCTCGGTATCGCCAAAGTAGTAGGTATGTCACGTACCTTCACTCAATGATGTCTTCCTAGTTCTTAACTTTCTGAAATGCTTGTAATATATCTCGATTTCAATGTACTTTAGAGGCGGGACACTTTAAAGGGAGCCTCATGGGAACCACCAATGGAACAGTAATTAAAGCTGAGAAAATATGGAATACGTTCCAAGCTCTTGGAAACATTGCATTCGCTTACTCCTATTCACTGATTCTCATAGAAATTCAGGTACTATAAGCAATATTACCGAAGCCCCTGTAGCCCCTGTTACCTAATTAGGTCATAGATTAGTGGCTTCATGGTGACAAATGTGATGGCACTAAGTCCACTGAAAATGCTCGCAGGACACATTAAAATCGCCTCCGGCAGAGAACAAGACAATGAAGAAAGCAACACTAGTGGGCGTGACAACGACAACGGTGTTCTACATGTTGTGTGGTTGTATGGGCTACGCAGCTTTTGGAGAGAATGCACCAGGAAACCTGTTGACAGGCTTTGGCTTTTACAATCCTTTTTGGTTGATTGACGTTGCCAACGTTGCTATTGTCATCCACTTGGTTGGTGCATATCAAGTAAGTATATAACCATTAGTGCTATGTTTAGATTCAATTTTCTTCCACAAATCCATCTTATCCCGGAGCCCAAATATCAAATTATTCATAGTAGCAATCTCAATAACAATTTTCATGTTTTAAGCTATTCAGATTGAAATTGCTACTTCTAGAATTTGATACTTCTGTGTGTATAACCGAGTTTTTATACATGTTAACCTAACCCTATCAGGGATATGATCATGTTGGCGCTAATGTTTATTATTCCAGATTGCAGACTGGTGACAAATGTTGACGTATCGTATCGTCTTGTATTTGTCTTTACAGGTTTTCTGCCAACCATTGTTTGCATTTATTGAACGGTGGTCCGCGAAAAAGTGGCAAGGCAGTGACTTTATCAACAAAGAATACGCTCTGGCAATACCTTTGTATGGACCATATAAGATGAATCTGTTCAGGCTGGTATGGAGAACAGGTTTTGTGGTGACCACCACATTGATTTCAATGATGCTTCCATTCTTCAACAATGTTGTGGGACTTCTGGGCGCAGTGGCATTCTGGCCATTGACAGTATACTTTCCAGTGACGATGTACATAGCACAGAATAAGATCCGGCGCTGGTCTTCTAGGTGGGTTGCTATGCAAATATTGAGTGGCGTTTGTCTCCTTGTTTCAGTAGCAGCTGCCACCGGATCCATAGTGGGTGTTGTTGAAGCTTTAAAAGCGTACAAGCCCTTCCAGGAAACATATTGAATCCCACAAATTAGCGCAGCAGCAAGCAAGCAGGCCACGACGTGGTTATGTAAAAAATTGATGAAAGCTATTCCTCTGATCAACTATTACCCTGCTGAGGGACCTCTATTAAAATAAACTTCTCTTCTGCTCCCAGAGGAGTTGCCTTGGATAGCAATTGTCATCGCCAAATAGAATTTGGATGATGCCAGTTTTGTCATCTTAATGTATTCTATTCCCCGTCTGTATTCGTCATTTTAATGTAATTTATATCAAACTGGTTTACCAAGCTTATAAGCACCCCTCAATTTTAAAGTTTATGCATTGTGACAGTAAGGACCACGTAAAAACGTAAATGAAAAAAAAATTACATAAAAATGGTCTAGAGAATGATATTTCTAAGCCTAAGGAATGAAGGAAATATCCTCTTAACGAGTGACTTTAATGCTCAAACTTCAAACAACCAAGTTATTCTTCTAAGCAATCATTCCAACCCTAATCTTCTTTGGTTAGACGAAGACCTTACTCTAGCTGGAAGGAACAAAAGAAGCTATCTAGGGGATAATTTGTTTGGGTGTGAGCTAGTCAAGTTTTGTAGTGCTCAAGATCTCATAATTTGCAACGGTCTAAAAAAGTGGCCCAATTCTAGCTAGATGACCTGTATCTAGCAGTGTGGTGGACCAGGAGCCTGACTCAGATCATAGACCTTTAATTATAACTCTCAATTTTGTCATGCATAGAGATCCAATAGAAGATAATCCACATCCTATAGAAGATAATCTTCATAGCCAAAAAAAACTTGATCTTTGATAGAAATAAAAATAATATTTTTTTAAATGAATTAAAAAGTAATTTGCTTCATTTATCAAGTATAAACAACATAGAAGACCTCTATCATAATTTTACCATAACCATCTCATATTCTATTAACAAGTTCTCAATTGAAGTTTCAAGTAATAAAAGAAATAACAAAACCAACCCTTGGTATGATAAAGATTGTAAAAGTGGGAGGAAAAACATTAAGGAATCCCTTGATGAGTCTCTTAAAATTGACAAGATAAATATTTACAAAGCCCTAACTAAAAGGAAAAAAATGCAATATATTTGTAAAAGACAAGAAAATCTCTTACACCTCTCTAAGGTGGATCCTAAGAAATTCTCGAGGCAGATTCTAACTAGAAAAACTAAAGATAATAATAGAATTCATTTACACAACTAGAATTCCTATCTTAAAAAGCTTTATGAATCCCCGAATGGCATAGATAACTTTGAAACCCTCCTCACAACGGAAGAAGTTTTCTCATTAGAAGACATAGATTTTGGGGTTAAGCTTCTAGCAAATGGAAAAACTAAGGACATCGAAGGTTACCAGGGATAAATATTAAAAATTGGAGGTCTTGTCCTCAACCCTCACATCCACAAGTTTTTCAATCAAGCGGTCAAGCAAGGGTTCCCTAAACTTTGGACTCAAAGCCTCATTATCCCTATTTTTAAAAGTGGGGATACAAACAACCCCTCTAATTACCGAACAATTATGATTAGCCCTCTCTTAGCCAAGTTATACGGTATTACTTTGGAAAATAAGATCATTAATTGGCTTGAAAGTGAAGGTAAGCAGGCTAAAGGCCAAGTAGGTTTTAGAAGGAAACACTCTACAATGGACCATCTCGTTATGCTTAGGATAATTATGGAGGATGTCGTAATGATAAATCCAATCTCTTTTGTTGCTTCGTGCAATTTAGAAAGGATTTCGACACAGTACCTAGAAGTAACCTATGGAGTAGATTAGAAGAGCTAAAGGTTCCTTTCGAGTTGAGAGCCGCTGCAATAAGTTTATACAAGAATGCCATTGCTAAGTTTAAGACCAACGAGGGGTGGTCAAAAAATATTAATTGTAATATCGGAGTTAAACAAGGTTTCCCCCTCCCCCCCACCTTTTTTGGCATTTACATAGATAAGCTAGAAGGTTGTTTAGAGGAAGCGGGTTGTGCTCGAATGATCTTAGCTGGAATAGTCATCATCCTTCTTCTCTATGCTAACGATATTGTTCTTCTGGCAAAGTGTCCATCTAATCTTGATAAGCAACTAAGGCTTCTTAAGAATTTTTGCTCTACCATGGGCATGACTGTTAACACTGAAAAAACAAAAATTATGATTATCAAGTCCAAGAAGGACACTTACGCTAATTTTATGTATGACAATAGCAACTTGGAGGAAGTGTCTTCTTACAAATACCTAGGAATTGGTATTCATCACAAGCTCAATTGGAACTATAGCATTAAGAAAAGGATTAATGGAGGGTGGAAAGCTTATTTTGGTCTTGAAAATAATTGTAAGGAAGCAAACCTTGTGATGTGGGATAAAAAGAAGCTCCTCTTTGAAACTGTAGTCACTATTGTTATCTTGTATGGGTGTGAGGTGTGGGGTTGCAGCATCTCTAGAGAATCTTGGAGGAAGATTAAGCAAATCCAGAAGCATTTTATCATGTATAACCTCAAAATTAAAAGCAATACACCCTACCCTATTCTCCTTATAGAAGTGGATCTTTCCCCTATCAAGATCCTAGCTATGACCAGGATCTTGTTGTACAAGCACAAAACCAATATCACGTGAGACCATAGACTTCCTAAAATAGCTTTAAATTTCACCCAAAACCACCTAAGGCTCAAGCGAGGTTGGTATAAAGATACCAGGGCTTAGTTAAATTGTTGGGAAATCGAAGAAAACAGTGTTGCATTCCACAATGTAAATAACATTAAAAATATTATCACTTCTAAGTTTAAGGAGAAAATGTGATGTGAGAAAGATTTAGAGGATAAAAGAAAATTAAGATATTATAAGGAGGTCATCAACCCTACTCTAGAAGATCAAAAGTATCTCTCGATTTTAACTAATTCAAGGAAAAAAAATTAATATAGCCAAGATAAGAACGAAGTCTCATGAGCTTCATAGTGAAACTGGTCGTTGGGCAGTTCCTAAAACACCATGGGTAGAAAGGATCTGCCATATGTGTGAGAATATGAACATTGAGGATGAAAAACACTTCCTCTTAGAATGCCCTGCGTACACCCACATTAGATCTCAGTTTCATAATCTTTGTTGTAATTCTAACCTTCCTAGTCGTTTAACTTGTCAAAATTATAGTGAACTCGGGAAGCTTCTCTCCAAGCTCTTTGAGCATAGAAATACAATTTTAAAACAAACTAAATAATGCATTTCTTTAGGTTCGATAGACCAAAGTTTGGTCTCAGTGTACGTTAACCATCATCATCATCATCATCATCGTACATTCAAGACTAATAAAATTCCAAAATAACGAACGAAATACCAAATTTTTTTATTGAGAAAACATTAAGAAAAAATATTACAATGAAATGCCTATAGTTATATATATAACTAGCATTTGCACCAAGAGGTGTAAAGAAACGCCCATAGGGTAAAAATATTGTGTCTTTTTGCAACTAAAACTTTTGTGACAGAATTAGTCATAGTGAGAACTGATAGATAAACCTGAACTATGTCTTGTATCATAGTGTGAACTATAAGACCCTGAAGAGTGTAATAGCATGATATTCTTTGATTATTTTGTGCAAATTATATACATCCGTGAGAGATCACACAATGTCCATGTCCTATGTTTTGCATTAAGAAACACCATAAGGTCCCATTTTAAATTCTGCAAGATCTGCATTTCATATTTTGTGACATTTAATGATCTATCTACTTAGGTAGGTCTGGTAATCTCTTCTCCTTTAATTGATTGTTTATTAAGTAAATTTATCAGAAATCAGAAACATCGATTTTTTTATTTATAATCTTGATTCATTTCTCCGATTCTAGGGTTTATTAAAGAAGGTTTAATTAACTTACTCCCTAAAAAAAATTGATACTGAATTAGTAAATCAAGAAATTGAAACATTTCAACACAAATACATATATCGACATTTTCAATTTCCGAGTTTTCGTTTATAGGATATCGGAATGGGATATCGGATTTTGTATATATTTTGTCATTTTCGGAGTATATATTTTGGGTTTGTTTGTTTTCCCAATTTCCAATTTCTGATGTTGGAAATATCGGAAATGGGAAACACGACTCTTTTCGACACTTTGGGATTCTACAAATGCAATATCAAAAGTAAATTTTGTCAATTTGCATTTCTGCATAGGAAATTAGGATTATTTTTTGTTTCTCATTTTTGTTTTTGGCCGTTTGAGTTCGCTTTTTTAATATTCAAATTTAGGGTTTTACCATTATTATTGATGCTTTTTTAGTCTGGTCAGGATTTTTTTACAGTGCATATCTTGTGCATCACGACGGTTGGAGTTGTAACTTTCTGAGCATTTCCACCTGTAAGTTTTCGCCGTGTGATTTTTTTTTCTAGTAAATTTGAACTTAGGTTGTTTTTAGACATGGTTGCTAAAATTCATTCAGAAAATGCATCTTCCATAACCAGGAATACCAGATCTAAAACAGCTCTTCAAGAGCACCAAAACAAAGATCCTATTGCAGGTGTTTTCACTGACACCAGTGGTTATGTGTCTGAGAGCTTAAATATAGAGTGGTCCATAATTTATACTATTTTTGACAATGATGACTTTTCCTGTGTTGATCATGACCAACCTGCATACCTTCAGATATGCAATTCTCAACTCCATCGCGTTACTGCCAAACCCCCATTTATGCCTTACAAAGACCCTGTTAAGTGGGAATTGGACCATGTAGACCCTAAGGAAGGAATATTTTGTGATATCCATAATGTCATTATTGCTTCGTTCCATATAGAATTTGTTGCTAGGGCTTATGCTTTACCAACTCCCAAGCAGCTTCTCTCGTCAAAATTTGTCGACGAAAGTCATGCCAATTTGATTTACGAACAAGTGGTAAAATGTTGGTTGCAAGACCCAGCACTTGATATTCCTGTTTCACTTCCAGCATATCCACTATCTTGGTTCAGGGAACCGTTTTCCTTGTTGTGCGCTATGATTTGCAGGTTTATGGTTTACCCAATTGTCCGTCATTCAAAGCAAAGTGGGTTCCTCTGGCGAACCATATATTGCTTATAGTTGATCCGTTCAACTGGGCGCAAATTTTGTCATTTAATTTGCGTGAGGAAATTGAAAAATATGAGAAAACCCTTGAGAATCATAAACCATCTTTCTATATGTCAAGGTTTGTAATGGATGCATTCTGTGCGTCAACTGCTTTCCCGACTCTAAATTGGAATTGGACCGACCAATCTCCACTGGTTCATATATATTACCCTGATATGTGGGACGAAAATTTCATCCCTCGCGTTTATGAACTCTCTGACCTATTTCTCGATTTAATGTACTACAATATTTTTAAAGTCGATGCTCCTGCATTCTATAAAGGTGCTAGGGAAATTATTTCAACGTTTGGCGACTGGTATGTAGGACAATATTTCTCTTACATAAGAATTTGGGGCAGTAATATAGTCCATTTTCTTCCTAGAATAGTTTCAGACCGAATGGTGCTTCAAGAATTCACATATCATACTGTTATTGATGGCGTGTTACCCAAGTTGACCAAACAAGAAGAAGAGCTGGCCGAAATTTCCCTTGAATATTGGCAACCTTACGCTACAGAGTCTTGCTCATGTGTCTTCGGTGGGAAAGGATATTTATTTTATGAACTTGGGGGAGTCATTCAAAAGAATGCATGACCCAATGGGATATTTGGCTGATCTCTTTGCTCATGAGCACTTGAAATTCCAATACATTCATGAAAATGAACCTGATGATTCCATGTTTCGAGGAGCTACAAATTTTCAGGAAGCAATGGATAAATTTACTGATCCAGACACGAAGTTGATTCTATACAAGTATCAAAAGGATTTTAAGACAAGAATTGTTGGAGAAAGAGGAGATAAACTAAAATTAAAAGAAGATCTTGAAAAGGAAAAGACAGAATAAGAAGCGAGAGAGAATGGAGCAATTTTTGTTGTTGCTCTTGTTTCTCAACCCAAGGACAAAGGAAAACGTGTCCTTCAAGGCTCATCCAGCTTCTGTATTGGCACAATGGAAGATACGCTGCAAAAATGACCAGAACAAGCTCTCACTGAAACAGGTTGAACAGGCTCAACTGGTAGAAGCACCGACAAAAGAAAAGCTCATGCCTTCGATCTCAATTGCCAAGAAAGAGTAGACTCATCTCGAATATGCTTCTGCACATAAGCTAATTTGTTTATATTTAGGTCAGATTGAGATTGATAATATGAATGTGGAACAAGACCCTGATGTTGTTATAACTATGTCGAATATGCAAACGTTGCCCAATATGTTAGGTTCATCATATTGCCAACATAATTTTTCCGGGGTAAATTTTTCATCAATAAATGGAGCTACTATTAGCATGCCCACTTTTTCAGTTAATTCACTCATTGATACCTATCCTACATCGCCAATTCCCCAGCTATTTGAGGATGACATTCCTTCTATCTCTATGAGTATTTCTGAAAAGGAATTTTCCTATGTCTAGTTCTTTTACATCACTCACCTTTACCTCTGCCTCAAGTCCTATGGACATTACCCCACTCGGGATAGACATTCCTATAAACCAAATGGAAACTGATTCGTTGGTTATCATCCAACAAAAGATGAATTCATCATCATAAGTGATAGCAGATTTTGGAGAAGATGCAGTGGTATCCTTGGGAAAATATTATTAGAGTAAAAAGGATAAAGCTGTGGTTAAAAGGGGAGCAAAGAAAGCGAGACAAGGCTCAGGAAAACATGTTTCTGCCCTTGGTCAAGTTATTTGGAAGGCAGATACAAGTGATCTTCCGCAAGGAGTAGTGGACGCAGCAGCTTCCATGGGAGTTTTTGCTGGAGCTAATTTTAACTCAGTTTCACAATTAAGTTTGGATTTTGGTGAAAAAGAGAAGGAATTGGAGAAGTTGAAACAGGACTTAGCAGAGGCAGAAAACAGGCATGAACAAGAAATTGGTAAGTTGAAACGAGAACATGAAGACAGAGTGGATCAATGGAAGATGAAAGCTAAAGAATTGAAGCACCAACTTGAGAATGGAGAGGTTGTGAATCAGTAACGAGCAGAGGAAATTGCTCTTGTCAATGAGCAGTTGAAAGATGCTCAAGCAGGTTTGAAAGCCTCGTGTTTTCTAGATATGACACCTGAGGATTTCAAACAAGTACACTGTAAATTGCAGGAAGAGTTGCGACAGGCTGTCATAGATTTGTATACTTGTTTTGATGAGATGCAAGGGTTGTATGACAAGTTTATAAAACATTTTGAAATTGTTGAGGATCACCATGATCGGATAAAAAAAGAATCTACTGCTTTAGAGAAAGTAACAATTTGGCAAAAGTATACTAAGGAAAGACCTAATGGCTTGCCAATTTTAAACAAGTTACAGCTGAAAACAACTAAAGTTGCGATTCAGACATGGGAGGGTATCTGTGATTCAACTGAAGGTTTAATAATTTCAAGACAAATGGTTTGTGAACAAAGGTGGCTAGATTCAAAGAATTTTCTAACCTATTTGATTTTTCCTATTTTGGATCTTATCAATGAGGCACCTTCGCACCAACTTCATTTGGAAGAAGTTCAAACAGATTTTGATGATTCAAAAGATTTGATCCAACAAATCAGTCAGTTGACAGTGCAACAAATTGAGAAATGGATCAAAGCTCCTCATGATTCAATAGCTCGGATAAAGGTGTTCATTAAACAATGGAAGAAAGTGAGACAGGAAGAGATTTCCTCCAAAATTTGCAAGACCAAAATTCAGTTGAGGAGTGCTCATTTTTAGGAAGTAAATGAGATTTTGGAGCTATTTGGCAAGTGGTGTTCTGCCCTTGTGGAAACGTATAAACTATTCTTGTAACTGTGTAATCTTCTTTGAAGACAAATAGACATTGTGTTATTGGGTACTTGCAATTTGTGTGTTTTTAACACTTTGGATATTGTTCTTTGCTATTTTATTTTGTTAAGTTGCTCTAAATTAAGTTGGAAGAAATAATCTTGATTTACATGTGTGCACATTAATTCTTTTTTTTCTTTATTTGTTATATCCTAGAGTAATTTTATCTTGAAATGATTAGTCAGTCTGTTTAAGTGTTATTATACAGTTATCAATATTATCAAACCAAGTTTACTGCACTATTAGTACAGAAATTGCTATTGGAAATTTTCGACACTTCGGAATTCGGAAATATATGTTGCGTATTAATTCTCATGCCGTCATGATTATTTTCGCGACTCAACAAGAGAAGAGAATGATATTCCCAGGTTTACAAATATGCGTGGAAAAGAAAATAATCTCTATGGAATTTGTCCAAAAAAATCACTTTTACATACATAAAACCTCTATCCCAATTTGTGAAAAATGCACTTTTATATGCATAAAATATCTATCTGACTCTGAAAACTGCATTTTATTTAGTACTGTACATGAATCTGAAAAACTAAACCTTTCATGCTATAGTAGTTATTGCTTTTAGTTTATTTTAAGAGAAAAGTGGGAGTCGAGAAGAAAGAAATTAAGTGTCTCATTTACGATATTAGTTATGTCGTGCCTGTCAATAAAATGTTAGGTATTAGTGGTTATGTTGTGTCTGTCAATAAAATGTTAGGTATTAGTTTTTTTCCTAATTGAAAATGTTGCTTATGAGATGTTGAACACCCTTCCTATGTTTCAATTGACTCTTACTGCCTTGTTGTGTTTTAATTCGCTCTTAATCATGTTGTGTGACAAAAGGGTTGTCACTTGTATTGGTTATGTATCTTCATAATGGTGTAATACTCATGCTATGTCAATAAAATTATATGTATTTGTATTTATGATATACTTGTTTTAGGTATGGAACTTAGTCTAAAGCTGCAAGGTTACTACAAAGCTTTGCTGATCTATTTTGTTATCGTTCTCCAGTACTGGTCAGTTAAAAAAGATTGTTTAAAGCTTATCGGGTCGATATACAGAATCAAACCAAGCTTAGAGACCAAATTTCCGCCAAAATTTACAAGGAGATCGATGAAAAATAATAGAGAGCGAATTTAAAATAGGCATGAACTTAGCGGAGGAATAACTTATGCGAAAATAATACGAACAGTGAAAATAAAGCATGAAAATTGAGATTTCGGATTTCGAAATGTCGAAAAAAGGAACACCAACATGTACCTATTTAAACACAGGATTTGTGGATATGTTGCAAAATCGAAAATCAGAAATTGGCAATAAGAATATGGACATGTTTGTATTTGAACACATACGATTTTTGTATATGTCGCAAAATTGGAAATGGGAACATTGGATTTTTCTTATTGGCAAATCCTAAATTGGGGAATTGAAAATCGAAACATATTGTGTTGCTTATGGGAAAATATAGGAGATAGATTTATGGATTCCGAAATGTCAGAAATTGGAAATAGGAACATGGAGATATTCGTATTTGAACAAGATTTTTGGATATGTCGTAAAATTGGAAATCGGAACATAGCATGTTCCTTATTGGAAAACATAGGACATAGATTTCGAAATTCCGAAATATCAGGAATCAGAAAATAGGAACATGGACATGTTCATATTTGAACATAGGTTTTCTGGATTTCTGGATTTTCACACCTAGAATTTTCGGAATCCGAAATGTCGGAGATTATAACATATGGTGTTGTTTCTTGGAAAATATAGTATTTTCGGATTCTGAAATGTCAAATATCGCAAATCAAAACATGGAGATGTTTCTTATTTGAAACAATAGGATTTCAGGATTTTGAAATTGCTTCTTGGATAATATAGTATTTTCGGATTCTGAAATGTCGAATATCGCAAATAGGAATTCCAAGATGTTCCTTATTTGAAACAATAGGATTTTTGTATTTCGAAATGTCGGAAATTGCGGAATGGTGAATCGAAATATATGATGTTACTTATTGCATAATATAGTAAATCATGTATACCGCAAATAACCTTAACAGGAATTGGAATTTCCCGTTTCGAATATCCAATTTGGGAAATCAGGTATCGTGTTCAAAAATGGGAATTTATTTATATATGTTGGAAATTATATGATTTTATTTAATTTAGAGATATGAGTTAAGAATTCATGAAAATATAATAATTTAAAAGAATAATAATTTTTAATTTAGACTGTAAATTTTTAAGATTTTTTTAATTTACACAGTAAATTTGTAAGAAACGATTTTTTGTAATTGTATTGCATTTATATTTTTCTTATGGTATATGAAGTTTATAGATTAAATAGTAGCAATTATTTCTATTAATAAATATGAAGTTTAACTTTGGATGCAGATGATGGGAGTCAAATTGGCAAGGATGGAATTGACGGCAATAGCAATCTATTGATCTGCAGAGCATTTAATGCGGTTGCAGCAAGCTTGATGATTGTTGGATGTTGAGCTGGTCAAGATCCAAAGGTGATGAGGCATGTTGCAACAGCATCAAATGCTATGCAGCTCAATGGATAGGTGTTGGGGCTACTGTGGCATAACCACGTTGTGCTTGTCATCCGATCATATTTCCACTTATTCTGCATTAATTATGCATTAATGAAGTGGGTCTTGCTGTCCTATTCAACAATCATTAGGAATTAATGAAACGGGTTTTGGTGTGCAAACTGGCCAACTTGGTCATCAGTTCAGTTTTAATGCTTGGATTACACTTGATTCAGTAGTCACATCCATCATGAAGAGTGGCGCTTCCAGTGCTACAGCAGCTTCGATTCGTGAGTTTAGGTACAGCTCAGTGATGATTAAATTTTGTGGTTATTGTATCTCGTGATTGTATAGGACCCAAGAAGGCAGCATGCAATTGATCGGTTAAATAGTCGTTGTGAAAATGGAGTTCATTGTTTTTGTTGGTATTATTTATGTGTAACTTGTTTCTCCGCGGGGTTTCTAATAATTTTTGTATACATGCAATGACTAGTACGGTTAATCCTATTTTTCCTTTTTCATTTCATTCGATATGGCATTAATTAGTTCTTGTGGAGAAAGTTTTGTCAGTACTCAGCTAAGCCATGGTTTGACCCGGTTTTCATTTCGTTATCTTGTTATAGTACAATTTGACTTGGTGAGGGATTTGAAGTGGTACAGCAATATTTTGTTGCCATTAATGGTTGTCATCCCTTATGTTGGCTTTAGTGTGGTTATGAGCCTTTGTCCCTCATTTCACTCAGCTATTTCTTGGCTGGTTGCTCAGGTCTTGTGGCACTTTTATTTTTTCCAAATTTTCTTGCAAAAACTTGCATCTTCCTTTGCTGGGTTTTCTTCTGCATTTGAAACACCATATTATGTCCAAGCAGCATGGACCGTCTCATCGTTGTGCGAGTGGTGGCGGTCGTTCGCAAGGAGTGAAGCAGGTGACAAATATAGATGGTTATAATAATGAAATTTCTCCGCGAGTTCAGTCAATAATAGATTAGTGAGAAATCAGGCTTGTAAAGGAGAACCTTGCTCATGATATTGATGGCGGTAGCCCGAATCACTATTGGATCATCAAAAATATGATGGGCACGCTTATGGAGGAAATGCTATCTAGATGGAACCATACTAAGTTGGTTATTTCACAGGCTACGTCCAAAATGGTGGAATTAGATATGGTCATAACGCAAAGAAATGTTATGGGCATTTGGAAAAAATTAGCTCGGGGATTTGACTCCTTGGATGATGGAGGTAATGGAGTGTCTTTGTGGCTCCATCTGCTTCAATGAATGTTGAACCTATCATGCCTGCTCCATCAACAGGGGTTTTTTGGATTCCTATAACGATTAGTTATCTTTCCAAATGAGCTCGTGAATCTGATGCTTCTGTGGGGAAAGCGGATTTTTCTGTGGGGAAAGCGGTTGTCGTGGCCCTGAAGCCTAGTCTATTATATTCATACAAGGAATTCTTTGGTCCTTGTCCTATAGTTGAGGAAATGCAGGACACGCGGGACCCTGCTGTCACTATCAGCGATGCTAATCCATGAGCTTTTTTTGTTTTTTTTTTTGTCTATTTGGCTTCCTTTTGTTTACATTTAAGTTTAAGCTGGTTTTTAGTTTTCCAGGTGTCTTGATAAACTTTTCTTCGTAGTAATTTTGTATGTAGCCCCCCATGTATCACATGGATTATTGTGGCTCTTATGAATATCTCTGTAATTTTGTTTAAACTTTACTTAGGGAGGAGATTCAATTTTTTGTATTGTTTTTAGGCTCTTTACACTAGAACTGTACTTTTGTTTGCTCCTCACAAATAAGCATGTTTGTTAGACCAGTGTTTTCAGTTGACCAGAATTCTCTATATTTTGTAATTTTTTGTATAGTTTATTAATAGCAATGTAGGCTTACAAAAAAAATATGAAGTTTAAAGATCTAATATATCTGATTATATTATTTCTCTTAATAAACCTAAAGTTTAAAGATGTATTATTCGTGAATAGCTTGATTTGGATATATTATATTTATTTAAAGAATGAATGACAATTATTTATGTTAATAAATATGAAGTTAGAAAATCATCCGACATGGAGATTACTGAATGCATTTATTGTTTATTTATCTTAAAACATTGTTTAATAAGATATTTTTTTAAAGTCGAAATTATGAAATAAGATATAGGCTCCAATTGGAGAGCTAGATTTACCATAAATATTTGTGGCAAAGAGAAAAGAATACGAACAGAAAAAATATAACTTGAAATTGGAAAAGTATAAATTATCCAAACTAAAGTATGGTTTTATATAGATCACCTAATTGAAGTTTTTGATTTGTGGTACGCGGAGGTCGAAAATCGTAAATAGGAACTTTAACATTTTTTTATTTGAAAAAATAAAATTTTCAATATTGGAAATGTTGCAACTTGGAAATTGGAAAATATGGTATTATTTAATGCAAAACATATGATTTGCGGAATGCGAAATGTCGAAAATGGGAAATCAATGGATAAAATGTGTTGATTTATATAATGATTTTCCATTATAAGCTTGACATATGAAATGTACATTGAAAAAATGTCTTTGTTCAATTTACATACTATTTTATTACAACTCATAAATGGTTATTGATTTCTAATACTAATTTGTCAATTAGTATTACCTCACAAAAATTAGTATTACCTCACGCATTAAACCAAGTTAACTCAGTCAAATCATCATGTATTTTGTTTCGAGTCTCTATCTCAGATGCCTTTCACAAGTATGAGCTATTTCCTGTAGTTATATATAGTGATCTTGTAGAAAATTGACAAATAATAGAAGCAACTACAATCAAAATTACCCAATGTTCATGCAACATTGTAGATAATGTAACATACGTTTAATTTTTTCGTTCTTTTTCTCTCAATCAGTTTTCCACTATTGATTCATCCAATGTTATAGCAAAGTTTAGAACATCCAAGGTCGAGTTATTGCCAAGACAAATTTACATTAGTATAGTAACCAACTACTCTTTTGAAATACATATATTCGAATTCAATGAATTGAGACTTTCTTTGTATGACCAAATACAAATAGGAGTAGTGTACATGGTATAAAATGGCACATATTTAAAGAAGTTATTTTAAAAAGTCTTAAGAAAGTTTTTAAATTGTTTAGCCTAAACATTTTTAAATGAAACATTATAATTGCAGTTAAATAAATTATTTCAATGCATGTGCAGTGGCGTTGTTTGGAAAGTGGACAAAAATAAATTTGCAAAGAACAATATTAGCGAAAGTTGAAAAGAACAAAATGTTAAATGCGAATATGTTTCAAAATCCCAAATATCAGAAATCGAAATCGAAAATAACAACAACCAGAGTAATGAAATATGTTAATGCGAAATAAAGGTTTAAGATAAATGAAAATGCAATTTTACTCATTAATGTTAGACAAAAGTTCTTTATTCACAATGATAATGTTGGACAAGCTAAAACATAGAAACATTTGCATAGGTTTTGCTAGGTAAATTTGCAACCATTGTAAAGGTGAAAAGCTTCCAAGTCTGAAGATTGCTTTAGCAGTCTAAAAGAGTTGATGCTCAAAAGAGTCGGGGGGAAAGATGGTGAGTTGGGGAATTTGGGTGTAGAGAAATCTTCATCTGTGAGAAAGAGAAAATCATTTGATATACTGTTTAAAAATATTTAGCATATTAGCATATCTGGAAACCTGAAGAATAAATTTGTTGCAATTTCATTACTCGTGATGATGGAAAACAATTGAAAAGAAGGGTAAACAAATAATGATACCCTTTATGTAAGTGGCAGCGAGTAGAGAAAAAGAAGGCAATACCTAATATTCACCAATCCCATGTCTCTCCAGACACTATAGGACCTTCGTTGGAAGTAGCACTACCAACTTATCTTCCCTTCTCATCCCATTTCAGGATTTGATATCACCATGCTGTGATTTTTTTCTTCGGCAACCATGAGAGGGGAAATAATGAGGCTTACGAGTGCAATTGTTGTGCAAATAAAAAACCATAAATGAGGTCCAGATAATATTTTCCTCAATAAGGATGAGTTTAACAGGTCATTTATAATGAGTCGGCGGAGCTCCAAGACGTGAGGAGGGAGATGTTGGAGACATTTACCACCATACACACTCTTTTGGTCAAATTGGCCTAGTTAAACCACTATCCTAAGTATTATTGACATTAATTGACATTAGTGGAGCATTAAATGTCATCATCTAGTCTCACCCACGCCTACCTTCAGTTAAGGAGGCTAACTTAGCATTCTCCTACATTCGGGGAGGCTAACTGGAGCATTCTGGGGGTGATCTGAGTGATATTAATGCACCTAATTGCTAACTGGTGGTTACAATCAGTTAAACAAGTCAATTAAGGTGCCTCCTCTCATTAAATATATTATTTAATGATTATTTAATGAACTGGAGTCAACAGGGGCGCCTCCACCAACTTCTGATGTGTAGTTCAACTTCAGTTAACCTCATCGGGGTTCATTGGAGTTAGTGTAGCGCTACCTCCTGATGGTTGGTGAGCTGTGACATGTGTCTAATCTCTTTCAGTTGAGACTCAGACATTTATTGCACTCTAACTTCAGTTAGGGTTAGTTGAGTCAATTAGGGTTTTGATCAGTGGTTAACTGAGTGTGGACCATGGCTTACAGTCAGTTAAGCTAGACTCACTCATTCAATTCGAATGACCTCCTAAGGAATTCGAATTGTCTTTTCATTGATGCTTGTAGCATGTCATTGTAATTGTAATCATTCATTCTTTATGTGAATATTGAGCGGCTACTATTCCTGTAGACCGATTACACCATTTCATGAGTTATTTGTTGATTAATTCTTGATGAGATTGATTCTTTGTTCCTAGATCAATAGACAAGATTAATATGGTATCAGAGCTTATGGTGGGACGAAGCTCCATCTCTCAAAAACAAGCTTTTTGACAGATTTTTGCATGAAATTTGAGTAATAGTTCAAAAATTCAGCACTACACTAGAAGCCAAGGCTTACCACTTAATACCCCAAGTAAAGAACTTGTTGATCAAGCTTGCTTGATTGACTATGCTGGGTGTGATGAAATCCTAGAATGTGCATGTTGTCCGACCTTACATTTCCCTTTTTGTTTTGATTTTCAGGTTTCTACAGGTGAAGCATTCGCTCCAGCACATCCATATGGCCTCCTCAGTAGATCTCTTGACTCCATACAATTTCCATTCATGGAAAAGTGATATGGAGATTCAGCTGCACTCCAGAGGACTTTTTAGAGTCACCATGGACACTGAAGTTGAGTCTAGATCCACCATAGAAAAATCAAGATTCTTGAACAAGAAGGATGAAGCCTTCGGTTTCTTGTGCCTCTCTATTTCCCGAGACCTTCTCTTCTATCTTATGGATTTGAAGAGTCCGAAAGAAATATGGGACAAATTGGAGACTCTATACGGAAAGCATGATAACTTGAAGGTTTACCAGCTCAAAAATGAACTCATGTCTCTCCAACCCTCCAACTTCGAGACTCTGAATGATTTCTTCAAAAAGTTCAAGCATACTATTTTACTCTTGAAGCAATGCAAAGTGGAGAAGGAGGATGATTAGCTCATCCTCACCATACTCTCCAAACTTGGGGCTGATTACTCAGTTTTTGTTTCTACATTCCATGCGGGGAAGCTCACAACCCCTGGATGGAAGATGCCTACACTCAATGCCTTCATTGAGTCCCTAACAAGTGAACATGACAAGCTTGTCCAGATGGGGATCATCCGATATTCCCATGATCAAGCCCTCCATGTCCCAGGGCCCAAAGATCTGAAGGGTAAAGGAAAGCAGCAAAAGAATCAAAAAACTAAATTTGATGCTCCTAAACCTAGAGTTCAAAATCAGCAGCATGATTAGTCTTCCGGCTCAAGGAAGAACAAAGGAAAAGGGCACAATGGCAAGGAAAAAGTCAAGTGTTCTTATTGCGAGAAGGGATTCCACCCTAAACATGCCTGCATGAAGAAGAATCTTGGTGAAGCAACCTCTCTTCTTGAGAGGAATCACATCAATATTCCGGAAAGCTTTTGGAGGAGAGATCAGCATGATCGGGAACCACAGCATGAAAAAGGTCATGCCCTCATGGCAAGCACTTCGAAGTCCAAAGCACTCTTGATCGATTCAGGAGATTCAAACCACATGATTCCTGAAAAAGACTCCTTTTCATCCTTGGAGATCGAAAAATACATCTCCATCCACATGGTAGATGACTCCACCATCATTTCAGAAGGACAAGGTACGGTTGATCTTGAAAATGGTTTCTTTTCAAATGTATTGTATGTACCGTCTCTGGCATCAAATATCCTTAGTGTCTATCAGATGACACATACTGGAGTGCCTAAGAGAGCTTCTTTCAGCCCAAATGATGTTGAGATAATAGAAATTGCATCCAGGAAACTCATTGCTAAAGGCCTTGCAAACCATCATGCAAAAGCCTATGAGTTCTCTCACTTTGTTGCGGATGCAAAGCCCACTGCTTTGCTAACTCATGGGAATGAGGTTAGTAGGCTGTGGCATGAGAGGTTTGGCCATATTAATTTCAAATATTTGCAGCAATTATAGAAAAACTCCATGGTTGAAGGCCTCCCAGACATCAAGGAAACCACGGGAATTTGCAAGGGCTGTGTGATTGGAAAACACCCTGAGCACAAGTTCGATCAAGGGAAGGCAAACTGAGCTACATGCATATTGGGGATGATACATTCTGATATCAGTGGTTTGATGCCTATCATATCCATGAATGGATCAAGGTATCTCCTTAATTTTATTGATGATTTTTCAAGGTATACATGGGTTTTCTTTCTCAAAAAGAAATCAGAAGTATGTGAAAAAATTTCTGAATTGAAGGCCTTGATCGAAAATGCCTATGGGCTTAACATCAAGATCTTGAGATCTGATAATGGAGGGGAGTATGTTAGTAATGTGTTTCTGTACATATGCTCCCAAATTAGTATTCAGGTCCAACATTCAATTCCCTACACTCCACAGTAGAACGGAGTAGCGGAAAGGAAGAATCGGTCTCTCAAGGAGATCACCACCTGTATGTTGGAATCCAAGAAGCTTGCTGCAAATTTGTGGGTCGAGGCCATGAATGCTGTAGCATAAATTAAAAACAGCGTGCCACACTCATCCATGAAAGGTAAGACCCCTTTCGAAGCATACTTCGGACACAAGCCAGATGTGTCGAACCAGCGGGTGTTTGGGTCCACTGCATGGGCCCGAATTCCGCTTGATAAAAGAAGGGATTTGCAACCGCAAAGCATAGAATGTCTATTTATTGGGTATATTAATGAATCTAAAGGGTTCAATATGCTATATATCAAGACCAAACAAATCATCATCGAGAGAAGTGTCAAGTACGATGAGCCTCTTCAGGAGGTGGAACTAGTGAAGGAGAAAACTGCTGAATTTTCTTCCTATTCTACTGAATATTTGGATGATGAAATTTGGGGTGATGACCCTGATTTGGATCCTATGATTTCTGATATCAGTGTGCAACAATAATAAGATGCTGAATTAGAACCTGAAGTGCAAAATCATCTTCCTACATGGGCCCGACAGACACTCTCCTCCGCAGGAGAAAACATTGGAAATCTGGATGATCCAAGGAGAACCCGGTATGATTTCCAAAGAGCAGGTATTGCGCTCTCTTGTCCTGATAATTTGCTGTCCAAAACTTGCTATTTGATGTTTAGTTCAGATTCAAAATCCTACTATCATGATTGGAAGGATCCGAGATGGCAAGTTGCCATGAATGAAGAGATGAATTCTCTTCAGAAAAACACTACTTGGGAGCTAGTTTCTCTTCCTCCGGGAAGGAAATTGGTTCAATGCAAGTGGGTGTTTCAGACCAAGGTTGCTGCTGATGGAATCACCTACAAATATAAGGCAATCCTGGTAGCAAAATTTTTCTCTCAGGTCAAAGGAGTGGACTACCATGAGACCTTTTCACTGGTTGCAAACATGGACTCCATCCGCCTTGTTTTGGAAATTTCAACATTCAAGCACTGGGAAGTGCATCACATGGATGTTAAGTCAGCATTTCTGCATGGAGATATTCATGAGGAGATATACATGAAGCATCCCGAGGGCTACATCACTGATCCATCTTTGGTTTGCAAGCTAAAGAAGTCACTATATGGGTTAAAACAGGCCCCAAGAGAGTGGTATTCCAAGATGGATGCCTTCCTTCTCTCGCAAAACTTTTAGATATGTAGATCAGATGCAAATGTGTATTTATAGTAGTATGATGGTCATATAATTATAATTTTTTTATATGTTGATGACTTACTGATCACAGGTAGCACAATTGCCTCCATTTCAACCATCAAAACTGCTCTCCACAATGCCTTTGAAATGAGTGATTTGGGGCTTCTAAAACAATTTTTGGGGCTCGAAATTGAGCAAAATTCTGATGGGATTATGGTTACTCAATCCAAATACATTTTATACCTATTAGTCAAGTTTAACATGGATAATTGTAGGCCTGCACTATTCCCTTTCCTTTCAAGGATCAGCCTTGAAGAAGGAAAAAGCACACCTCCCATGGACTGCACTATCTATCGGCAGCTGATTGGTAGCTTGTTGTACTTGACACATTCTAGGCCTGATATTTGTTATGCCCTGAATGTTGTATCAAGATACATTCAGAAGCCGCATGATATTCATTGGAAGGGAGCCAAGAGGATCCTCCATTATATTCAGGGAACCAGGACCTACGGCATTGACTACGCTGCAAACTCCGAGCTAGAGCCGGTTGGATACACAGAATCCGATTGAGTGGGTGATTCTATTGATCAGAAGCATACTTCTAGATATGTATTCATGTTTGGTGGTGGCCCCATTTTCTGGTCAAGCAAAAAGAAGGCTGCCATAGCACTATCTTCAGTAGAGGTCGAGTATCAAGGAGCGGTGAATGCTTGCATCCAAGCAGTTTGGTTGCAAGGAATTATTTCAGGGTTTGATCTTGGTAGTACTTTGTCCACTGTCCTCTTTTGTGACAATCAAAGTGCTATTAAGATATCCATGGATCCAGTTACCAGGAAAAGGACCAAGCATGTAGAGATCCACATGCACTATATCAGGGACCTAGTGCATGACAGGACTATCATTCTACAATACTGCCCAACTGATGAGTAGATTGCAGACATCTTCACCAAGAGATTTTCAGAAAAGAAGTTCACTTACCTCCGTTCACTATTGGGGGTGAGTTCATCAGGGTGATCCAGACTACCTTCAGTGTTCAGCTTGAGGGGGGGGTTTTCCCACTAAGTTTTCTCTCTTTTCCTCAATTAGTTTGTTTTGATCATTGTTTTAGTTTCAGCATTGTACAGGGTGACCTATGGCCTTAGTTTCCAGGGCCCTAGCATTTTTATGCATCTATGTTTTCTAACTCTTCCTGAGTATAGCTTAAGGGGGGGTGTTGGAGACATTTACCACCACACACACTCTTGGTCAAATTGGCCTAGTTAAACCACTATCCTAAGTATTATTGACATTAATTGACATCAGTGGAGCATTAAATATCATCATCCAGTCTCACCCATGCCTACCTTCAATCAAGGAGGCTAACTTAGCCTTCTCCTACATTCGGGGACGCTAACTGGAGCACTCCGGGGGTGATCTTAGTGATATTAATGCACCTAATTGCTAACTGGTGGTTACAATCAGTTAAACAAGTCAATTAAGGAGCCTCCTCTCATTAAATATATTATTTAATAAACTGGAGTCAACAGGGGCGCCTCCACCAACTTCTGATGTGCAGTTCAACTTCAATTAACCTCATCGAGGTTCATTGGAGTCAGTGTAGCGCTACCTCTTGATGGTTGGTGAGATATGACATGTGTTTGATCTCTTTCAGTTGAGACTCAGTCATTTATTGCACTCCAAATTTAGTTAGGGTTAGTTGAGTCAATTAGGGTTTTCATCAGTGGTTAACTGAGTGCAGACCATGGCTTATAGTCAATTAAGCTAGACTCACTCATTCAATTCGAATGACCTCCTAAGGAATTCGAATTGTCTTTTCATTCATGATTGTAGCATGTCATTGTAATTGTAATCATTCATTATTTATGTGAATATTGAGCGGCTACTATTCCTATAGACCGATTACACCATTTCATGATTTATTTGTTGATTAATTCTTGATGAGATTGATACTTTGTTCCTAGATCAATAGACAAGATTAATAAGAGAAACCTTTGGATTTTTTAGCAGGTGATCGAAGCTTGGTATCTTTCAATGGTTCTAGAGGGGGGGGATCCCTCTAACTTCCCTCCTCCTGACCAGGGTGACATGAATATTGGGGAAATCCTGATCAATTTAATGTCCTGTGATTTTCCTAGTCCTATTGGTCTAGATCATAAACCTAGACAATGCTTCTTGAAAGCATCAGCTATTCCATCCATGCTAATTAAGTCTGCAAATATAAGGGAAAAGATCCAGTTCATGACGAATCATGATTTATTTAGGAAATTTATTGGTTTACATCCATCGGAGAAAGCTTTGATTTGGTGAATTAACTCTACATGGAAACCTAAAGGTCATTATGATTTATATTTGGGCTCAAAAGGTTTTTTTACTATTTCCTTTATCATTCAAGAAGATAGGAATCGGATTATTGATGGTGGTCCATATTTCTATTACTCTGCGGGTCTTTTCCTTCGCCCTTGGAAATAGAAGTTTTGTCTGAAAAAGGAAGATATGTGAATAGCCCCAGTTTGGATTACGTTATATTCGCTCCCTCAAGAATATTGGGACTCTAGAATTCTAGAAGAATTGGGTAACTGTTTAGGCTCCTTTATCAAAATTTTAGAGCAAACAAAATCCCAACAATATATTTCCTATGCTCGTATATGTATCTACATGGATCTCTCTAAGGCGCTTCTCGAGGCAATAAGGATGCTTTGGGAGGATGAAGAATGGCTCCAAAACGTGGACTATGAACAAGTGCCTTTTAGATGTCGTCGCTGCCATGAGTATGGCCACTTGTTTCGGGAATGTCCTCTGAATCATCCTAAAAATCTGGTTGATAAGGCATCTGCTTCAATGGATCCTAGTTTTTCCAAAGTGACTTCTCGCAAACGAGGCTATAGAAAACAAGATCATCAAGATAGTTTCAAGAAAATGAATAGTTCTAATTCCTTTGATATTTTGGGTGACCAGGAAGGGAAGTCTTTGGATTCGAAAAGTCATAAGGGTAATCCATCCAAATCAGATGTTGGCCAACCTTCAAGACTCTCCTCTATCTTAAATATCTCGAAGGATCTTCATAAAGGAAAGTCGCAACAAGAAGCTAGATCGGGGTTGAAGCTATGGATACTTTTCTGCAATCAAAACTCCTGGATGAATCTGAACATATGGATATCAGTGAATTAGATCTTGAAGGAATTGAGAAAGCTTGTTCAGATAAAGTTAAAGGTTATGTTCCTCAAGAATAGGTTAGTCTTTTGAAGGAGGCCATTCTTAAAGCCAAATTCTCAATTTCTTTAGGCATTAATTCAGGTTCCTTCAAAGAAACTAAAAAAATAGTTGAATATAGTGGCAAGAAACCTTGTTGTAAATCCAATAAACATAGGGTGGCAGTAGTAGGGAGGCTGTTGGTTGATTCTAGTCAATACCCGACAATAAAAGCTGCTCTTGGTATATAACTTTGTTTTTAATGAAGCTCCTCTCCTGGAATACTCGAGGCATTAATAGCCTGAGAAAAATGAAAATTCTCTATCAGAAGATTAAGAGGACTAATCATGTTATTGTTTGTTTACAAGAAACCAAATGTCAGGCTAACTTTATTCAAGAGCGCAGGAGTAAAATATGGGCCCGTTGCGAAAGTATGGGTATTGATTCAAAAGGCTTTTCCAGGGGCTTATGCATCCTATGGGATCCGACTCGGGTTTTCCTTTCTAATTTTCAAGGAACTCGTAACTCTATCTCTACCAATTTCAAGTTGGTTGGCTTTCCAATTTCAGGTTTACTTACGAATTTTTATGGTCCTTAGCATTCGAGGGATGAGCAAAGTTTTCTAAAATTCCTCTCCAATTTGAGGACCCATGTGCCTTTGGAGCACTGGGTGGTAGGAGGTGATTTTAATCTAATCACTTCTTTGGAGGAAAAAAAGGGTGGTAAGCGTTGTTTAGAGGAAGAATGTAATATTTTTCGTGAGACCATTGAAGATCTGGGTCTCGTAGATATAACTCCACGGGTTGGGTGGTTTACTTGGAATAACAAAAGAACAGGGGATCGCCATATTGCTTCCAGACTATATCGGTTCTTAGTTTCTGAATCTATTATTGATTTAGGAAGTGAGATCCATAGCTCGACCCTCTATGGTCGAGGGTCTAATCACTGGTCGGTTGAGCTTATGTGGAGTGGTTTAGGGTCTCAATTCAAGAAACCTTTTCATTTTGAGCAATTCTAGATGGCTAATCCTGATTTCGAAGATAAGGTAAAAACCTAGTGGGTTGAAATGCAATCCAATCATATTACTAATATGTGGTCCTTCCAACAAAATTTGAAGGCTCTGAAATCAAAAATCAAAAAATGGAATAAGGAAGAGTTTGGGAACATTTTCCAGGAAAAGTGTCGACTAGAGATCCGTCTTCATGAGATTCATACCATTAGGCTTAATGAAGGCTATTCCCTGGATTTACTTGAGGAAAGGCTGGTGGAAACCCAACTTGAAGAACGTGAAAAACAAGAGGAACTCCTTTGGTGGAAGAAGTCCCGCATCAAGTGGCTTCGTGAAGGGGAGAAGAATACCAAATTCTTTCATCATTCTGTCATCCAATATAGGTTTCAGGATAAGATTTATTCGCTTAAAAATGATGGAGGAGACCTATTGGAAGGTAGGGAATAAATTGAAGAAGTGCTTAACTCTCACTTTTCGGATATTTTATCTAATCCTCGAAGGGACCAATCGACTAACATTGAAGTCATTACTAGTCGAATTCCTTCCTTGGTTTCGAGGGAACAAAACTAGCTATTGATGAATTATATCTCTCTTCAAGAGGTCCAAGAGGTGGTTTTCCAAATGAAGGAAGGTACCTCGCCTGGCCCTGATGGTTTTACTGTTAATTTTTTTCATCATTTTTGGGAGATGATTAAATTGGAGGTATGGAATATTGTGGAGCAATCCAAAATTTATGGTCGTATTCTTCCTGCCTTAAACGCTACTTTTCTTACTCTAATCCCTAAAAGTGAGGGTTTCGATACTCCTTACAAGTTTAGACCTATTAGCCTCTGTAATGTGATTTACAAAATCATCGCCAAGGTAATTGCTAATCGCTTAAAGCCCATTTTACCCTCTCTGTTCTCTCTAGAACAATCAGGGTTTGTGGAAGGGTGGCAGATTTCAGATGGGATCATTCTTGTTCATGAAATCTTACATTCAATCAAATTTAAAAAAATGTTGGGAATGTTGGTGAAGTTAGATATAGCCAAAGATTATGATAAACTCAACTGGAAATTTATCCGGAAAATGTTGGAAGCATTTGAGTTTAGTGTAATTTGGGTCAACTGGATTATCCATCTGATCTCCTCGACCTTCTTTTCTATTCTAGTTAATGGGGTCCCATCTAGTATCATCAAACCAACTTGTGGTATCCATCAAGGGGATCTGTTCTCACCATTTCTGTTCATTTTGATGGCCGAAGGTTTGGGAAGATCTATTTTTTCTTTTAAGGAAGCCAATTCTATTATAGGTTTAAGTGGCACTCAAGATTGGGCCAGTCATTCCCACCAACAATTTGTTGATGATACTATGTTGATGGGTTATCCCTCTATCCAGGAAGCTACCAGCTTTCAAAAATGCCTAGATTAGTTCAGCCTCGCTTCTGGATTGGAATTCAATGCTCAAAAATCCCAGGTCTATTTCTTTAATACTCCTCGTATTACTCATCATAATATTCTTCATATCTTGGGTTTTTCTAAGAGCTTTCTTCCTTCTACTTTTCTGGGAACTCCTCTTATAAACTCTCAGTCTAATAAAATCTCTTGGATTGAACTATTGGATAAAGTCAAGAAACAGCTAAGAAATTGGACTTTGAAATATCTGAATTTGTCGAGTCGTTTGGTTCTAGTCAAATCGGTGCTTCAAGCAGTGCCTACGTATATGTCTTCAACTATGTTGGCTCCTAAATCTATCCTTTGAGATTTGCGGAATATCCAGTAGAACTTCTTGTGGAGTGGTGCTCAAGACTCTCACAAATGGGCTTTGGTTAATTGGGATACTGTCTGTAAACCTAAATCACAGGGTGATTTGGGTCTCAGAGATCCAGAAAAGGCAGGGTTAATTTCTGGAGCTAAGCTTTGGTGGTGTTGGCTAACTCATTCCCATGAACCCTGGGCTAAATTATGGTTAGATAAATATGCTCCCAACTGGGATTTTCAGGAATTAATTCATTTTTTCAAAGAGAAATTTGGCTCTCATATATGGAAAACGGCCTGGGAAGGTCATAGTCTGATTCACTAGCATTGTTTTGGGAAATTTGTGATGGTAAAACTAATCGCTTTTGGGAGGATGCATGGAAACAACTCCCTCCTTTGGAACGAGCGAGGCAATGTCCACAGCTCCAAGCTGAATGTATTAACAGAGGTTTCTGTAAAGTGGCGGACCTATGGGGGAACCAGACTCCTGGTTCTTTCACTCGGCCTTGGGTGCCTCAAAATTGGTTGGAACGACTAGGCCCTTCCTCAGAATGTTCTTGGCTTCAGGAAGAACTTACTATGATATTTAATCGAAGACAGGAAGGCAATGACAAACTCCACTGGGGTTATTTCCCTAAGGGGTTTTTTTTCTCTCAAAGAATCCTACCACCTTCTTTTTAGGAATTTGGAAAACCCATCAGACAAAACTTGGAGTAACCTATGGGGAAAAAATATATGGCCCAGAATAACTTGTTTTAGTTGGCTAGTTATTCATAAAAGAATCTTAACTGGGGAAAATTTACAACGGTGTGGGTTGTATGGTCCTTACCAGTGTCCTCTGTGCCAGCAGGTAGAGGAAACAACATCGCACCTTCTAGATGCTTGTCTGTTTTTGGCTGATCTGTGGGATCATGGAGCTATGCTTTTTCATCGTTCTGATGGAATTTGATAAGACTCGGTGGGAACCTTGATTCATTGGCCTAAAAGTCCTTTCCTGAATCGGCTCTTGAACCATCTTTGGGGAATCTTCCCCAATTTTTTGATATGGGCAATTTGGAATGAGAGAAATGCCAGAATTTTTCGTTCCAAGGCTTCGTCTCTTCCTATCGTTTGGCATTGTTTGGAGTCTAAAATTAAGGAAACCATCCTTCTATCCAACTGGGACAAAAATGATTCAGAGTTAGTAGGGATGGAAGGGCAGATCCTAGTGGAATTGGGATCTGAAAAATTGTGTGAATCTTGATCTGGTTAACCCTAAAACTCTTTCGGTCATTCAAAGCTCGGATCTCTGGAGTCCTCCACTAACTGGTTTCCTAAAACTAAATTTTGACGGAGCTTCAAAGGGTAATCTTGGAAAGGCAAGGTACGACTCTATTATCCGTGACCACAATGGAAAAATGCTCAGTTTCGGCTATGGTTTCCTGGGCATTGATACTAACAACGCTGTGGAGATTGAAGGATTGATTCAAGGTCTAGACTGGGTCATTGAGAATTTTCATAGGACGATTATAGCGGAAGGTGACTCTCAGATGATTATTCTCTTGGCTTCCAAATTGCAAAATGGCTCTCAAACTACCAAGGCCTCATCCTCTTGGTGCTTGGAAAGTAGAATCATTGCCCTCAGGACATGTCTCATTGATGGGAATGCTATCTGTTTCACACTTGTAAGAAGGAATGGCAACAAGGTGGCGGATAATCTGGCTAATTTGGGGGTAGGCATGTGTAATAATTTGAGAGCAAGTGATTGGAACTTACTTCTAGATATGATAGCATGCACCCAATGTCAAGATCTCATCAAACACGATCGTACTTGCATCTAGATGGCGGTTCAGAATAGTTATAGTGTTGGCACAAATTCTCTCTAGCACATGGCGCTTCATAACTGTTATCTCTGATTTAATGGTTATGAACAGATGCGAGATCTATATATGATGGTTTGTGCATATGCTTTCTAATTTATGACTAAGGTTGGTACAAATCTTGTCATGTCAGTTGGTGATCAGGTGATGTGTGTTAATAGTGAGTCTGATCAGCGATCCTTGGCGGGGATTGTGTTGTGCATTTTTTGGAATGTGCTCATCATGACAAGAACTAGTATTAGGATATATATTATGGCACAGGGTGGTGAAATTACTATCAGCCGCACGTCGGGCATTCTTTCTCTGAATTTTTGTGATTATCTTGTTAGGGTGTTGACGGTTAATCTCTAGTTTATCAGGATGGGTGATAAAGGCAAGGGAAAGAGGTCGCATTCACTGTCAGGCTCCCATGAGCCAGCATCCTGGATGCAACGTCAGGCATTATGGGAGTCCCGAATGTTTGAATTAGAACTTCCTCGGGACATCCAGAATCGCATCTCTGCGACTAAGCGGAGCTTATGGGCCGAACTTGATAATCAAAAACTGAAAGAGGAATTTAAGAAGGTGAAGGAGTGGATTTTGTACCCTAGTCATACTTTGGGGAGTATGAGCCTTTATGAAAAATCAGTAGCTGTGTTTTGGGTCATGAAAAACTTGGTGGGATGGGCTGAGTGGGACCGTCAGACTAATGACTCGGGTGATCCTTCTCCATACCAATGGAAGACTATCATCTCTACCTCGATTCAGCATGTTGAAGCTTCAGTTCAGTGTGTGGAAGATAAATTTGATTTCTTGATTGCCTGTTTGGAATTTTCAATACCCTGCTCCATCGATTCCTAGTGCAACGAAACCGGATTTTCCTATCACTACTCAGAGCAATGGCCAGGACTTATCCTATATTATCTGATGGCTGATAGGCTTTTATGATGTTGGTTCTTTTGGGGGGCTTTCTGATGCTCATCATCTTGGTTCTTCTCTTGTTCGCTTATATTTTTTATCAGCTAAAGAGCGGTCTGTTCTTATGGATGGATTTGTCTTCCTTCTGACTGGGTACACTGCATCTGGTGATCTTCTGAAATGGTTTGTGCCGTCTAGCTTATGTGTGTCGTCTAGCTTATGCACCGCTTCAAGAATTGTTCTTTATAGCTTTATTTTAATTCTCATGATTCTCACAAGATGGTGGTGGGTTTTTATATGTTTGTATTTTTGGGATGATGCCTTGATTATCTCATTACTGTGTGGTAAATGATCCTTTAGGGTTTCTGAATCATATGGGGCCTGAGTCTATGGGGGTTATTACTGTAATAATGCATGACAAATAGGCTATGTTCAAGATTCTTCAGAAGCTAGTCTGGTCTCTTTTAGCTTGATGATGTGGGTTGGGGAAGTAGTGAAGTTTTTCAATGATAAGAGATAGTTGGGGGTTTGGGCAGTTTTTAAGTAGGATTATCTCTTTGCTACAATCGTTTTTAAGAGGGGAAGAAGTTGATTATGTTCTTTGTAAATGGCTTTAGAAGGCCCTTCTTCTTGTTATTAATGTGAATACTATACTTACAAAAAAAAAATTCCTCGGTAAGTGGCTCTATTTATTGACTAAATGTTTCGAAATGTTATTATGACTTTGGGATTTGCATGATGTAGTATATATTTATAACTTGGGATTAATGTGATATGTGATGCGAAAAGATTTGTTGTTTGTTGTTTACTGGATCGATGATGTGACAAATGTGGAATTTAAACGGTATGAGATGACCTGAGGGTCATAACAAGTGAGAGTGATAGCCACTTCTGCGATAAATATGATGGCATTCTAACAAAAAGGGCCGACGTTCTTATGACATTAAGATAACAATTGATGGTGACAATCAGCTGTGCGATTAATATGATGACGTTATAGAAGGAAGGGGCGACATTCTTATTACATTAAGATATTTCAGTACGTTTAAGTAATTTTTCTCGTCATCCAAGAGATATGGGAATTATATACATATGACATTGATCCCAAATATGAATATCTATATATATGATGACAGAGATATATATAATTTCTATAGATATCTAGATATCCAAGTATATATATATATATATATATATATACTAAATACGAATATTGAAGGACATATGTTTCAATTTTGCAATATCCAAAAGATCGAGAATCAGAATCACGAAGGAAGCAAATTATTTTAACAAAAATGTGAATATCACGTATTCGTTATTCGAATTATTGAAAATGGGAAATCGCGGAGATAACAAATAACTGTAAAAAAACTCGAATACTGAACCGTACTTGAGAACGATAATTATGTCCTATGTATTTTCAAATAAATAAATGTCGAAGTTCCTATTTCCAATTTTCCACCGCAAAATCTCGATTTTCACGTTTTATTTTCATTGTTTGTATCATTTTCACATAACTTATTCCTCCGCTAAGTTCATGACTATTTTAAATTCACTCTCCGTTATTTTTCATCGGTCTGCGTGTAAATTTGGTGGACATTTGCTTTTTAAACTTGGTTTCATTTTTCAAAAGCATGATTTTTCGTGGAGAAGATACAAACCAAAGCAATAGTAATTTTTTGGGTTTTTGTTTTGTTTGCAAATAATATTATTTTAGTTTTCACGTTTTCATATTTTTTTTTGTCTTATATGATTTATTTATCTAATAAATTCAATAATATATTTTTACTTTGTTTTGCATCTGAAATATTCAAGAACATGCCAAGCTATCTGTACACCACTGTTTTAGCCTACTATCTCATAACGGTTCTTAGCTCATTGGATATAAACCCGTAAAAATTACTATTTCTTTGGTTTTCACCTTCTGCACGAAAGAGCATGCTTTTGAAAAAACTTATTGAGCACCCATTTTCGATCTTAAGTCGAAAGGGACATGTAATGAATACGGTTTTCGATATTCGAAATATCGGAAAAACTTCAACTGTAGAGTGTTTTGCTTTTGTATAGTTGATTAATAGCAATACAGACTTACAAAAAAAATATGAAGTTTAAAGATCTAATATATGTAAATATATTATCTCTCTTAATAAAGCTAAAGTTAATCAACTATGCTTTCCTGTGGTTGATTTGGGTATATGAAATTTATTTAAATATCCAATGACAATTATTTATGTTAATAAATAACAAGTTTAAAGATGATTCGAGATCAAGATCCAAATTAATATCAATTTGGGGTATACCCGATTTCCGATTTTCGATCTTTCGGATATCGAAAACTGGAGACTCAGGTTTTTGTTGAAATAATTTGTTGGCTTCTCCGATTTCCGATATTTCGGATCCCAGATATCGGAAATATCATTTTTTTTTAATAACGTTCATTTCTCTGATTTCTAACTTTTTCTTTTCCATATGAAAGATAAAAGATAAAATATTAGTTAATTATTTATGGATTATGTAAATGACGATGATTATTTGATTATTAGTATAATATAGAAGGTGTAAAAGCTCACCAATATATTAAGTAAATATATTTTCCAATTTTTTTATATTTTATAAAAAGGTAAATATATTTTCCAATTTTACAGTGTACCATAAACCCAGGATGAATGTGTTATAAAAGTCATTTTTTGAAGAAGTAAATATATTTTCCAATTTTACAGTGTACCATAAACCCGGGATGAATGTGTTATAAAAGTCATTTTTTGAAGAAGTAAATATATTTTCCAATTTTTTTAAATTTTATAATGACTTGTAAATTAGTAATGTTTCTCATTTATTTATTTTTTCCTCGGAAAAAAGATTAATTTTATATCATTTTGAAACAAAATTACATTTAAAAGATACATAGACTGTGTATATATAAAAAAACATATTAACAGGAAAATTATAGTTCTAGCAGTCCATAAATGAACCCCCAAAAGCATATAATATCATCCTGCCAAAGAAGCAAAAAATTCCCCAAAGAAACATCGGATGTGTAGTGTTGTACGGAATCAATAAAACAATGCGAAAATCAATAAAACAGTGCAAAAATCGCTTATATAGATCAGCATTGGCAGAGTGTAGTAGCATAAGAACATCATCACAAAGTTATATATAGTGATATTGTAGAAAATTGACAAATAATAGAAGCAACTATAATCAAAATTACCCAATGTTCATGCAACATTGTAGATAATGTAACATACGTTTAATTTCTTCTTTCTTTTTCTCTCAATTAGTTTTCCATTGTTGATTCATCCAATGTTATAGCAAAGTTTGGAACATTCAAGGCCGAGTTATTGCCAAGACAAATTTACATTAATATGGTAACCAACATCACTTTTGAAATACATATATTTGCATTCAATGAGTTGGTACTTTCTTTGTATGACCAAATGCAAATGGGAGTGGTGTACATGGTATAAAATGGCACATATTTAAACACAGTTATTTTAAAAAGTCTTAAGAAAGTTGTTAAATTGTTTAGGCTAAACATTTTTAAATGAAAAATCATAACTACACTTAAATAAAGTATTTCAATCCATATGGAAATCAAGAAAGAGATGTTAACAATTTAAAATATGTGCAGTGGCGTTGTTTGGAAAGTGGACAAAAATAAATTTGCAAAGAACAATATTAGCGAAAGTTGAAAAGAACGAAATGTTAAATGTGAATATGTTTCGAAATCCCAAATATCGGAAATTGAAATTGGAAATAACAACAACCAAAGTAATCAAATATGTTAATGCGAAATAAAGGTTTAAGATAAATGAAAAAGTAATTTTGCTCATTGAAGTTAGACAAAAGTTCTTTATACACAAACATAATGTAGGACAAGCTAAAACGTGAAAACATTTCCATAGGTTTTAGTAGCTAAATTTGCAATCGTTGTAAAGGTGAAAAACTTCCGAAGTCTAAAGAATGCTTTAGCAGAGTAAAAGACTTGATGCTGAAAACAGCCAGGGGGAAAGATGGTCAGTTGGGGAATTTCGGTGTAGAGAAATCTCCATTTGTGAGAAAGAGCAAAGCATTTGATATCCTGTTTAAAAAGATATAGCATATTAGCATATTTGGAAGCCTGAAGAATAAATTTGTTGCAATTTCATTACTCATCATGATGGAAAACAATTGAGAAGAAGGGTAAACACTGTAATGATACCCCTTATGTAAGTGGCAGCAAGTAGAGAAATAGAAGGCAATGCCTAATCTTCACCAATCCCATGTCTCTCCAGGCACTATAGGCCCTTCGTTGGAAGTAGCATTGCCAACTTATCTTCCCATATCTTCCCATTCTGGGCTTTGATATCACCATGCTGTGATTTTTTTCTTCGACATCCATGAGAGGGGAAATAATGAGGCTTACAAATGCAATTTTTGTGCAAATAAAAAAACATAAATGAGGTCCAAATAATATTTTCCTTAGTAGGTGGCTCTATTTATTGATTAAATGTTTCGAAATGTTATTATGACTTCGTGATTTACATGATGTAGTATATATTTATAACTTGGGATTAATGTGATCTGTGATGCGAAAAGATTTGTTGTTTGTTGTTTACTGGATCGATGATGTGACAAATGTGGACTTTAAATAGTATGAGATGACCTGAGAGGATCATAACAAGTGAGAGTGATAGTCACTTTTGCGATTAATATGATGACGTTTTGATAGAAAGGGGCAATGTTCTTATGACATTAAGATAAAAATTGATGGTGACAATCAGGTGTGCGATTAATATGATGACGTTATGGCAGAAAGGGGTGGCATTCTAATGACGTTAAGATATTTCAGTACGTTTAAGTGATTTTTCTCTTCGTCCAAGAGATATGGGAATTATATACAAATGACATTGATCCCAAATAAGAATATATATATATATGATGATAGAGATATATATATATATATATATATATATATACTAAGTATGAATATTGAAGGACATATGTTTCGGGTTTGCAATATCCGAAAGATCGAGAATCGGAATCGTGAAGGCACCAAATTATTTTAACAAAAACGTGAATATCACGTATTCATTATTCGAATTATCAAAAATGGGAAATCGCGGAGACAGCAAGTAACTGTAAAAAAACTGGAATACTGAGAAGTACTGGAGAATGATAATTATGTCGTATGTATTTTCAAATAAAGAAATGTCGAAGTTCCTATTTTTTATTTTCACATTTTATTTTCACTGTTTTTATCATTTTCACATAACTTATTCCTCTGCTAAGTTCATGACTATTTTAAATTTGCTCTCTGTTATTTTTCATTGGTCTGCGTGTAAATTTGGCGGACATTTGCTCCGTAAACTTGGTTTCATTTTTCAAAAGCATGCTTTTTCGTGGAGAAGATAAAAACCAAAGAAATAGTAATTTTTAGGGGTTTTGTTTTATTTGCAAATAATATTATTTTAGTTTTCACGTTTTCATGCATGGCCATCACAATATTTTGTCAAACTCTGTGTTAGTGTGATCACTACTATCACTATTAACTTGCAACAACATATTTTTTTTTGTCTTCTATGATTTATTTATGTAATAAATTCAATAATATATATTTACTTTGTTTTCCATCTAAAATATTCAAGAACATGCCAAGATATCTGTACATGACTGTTTTAGCCTTCTATCTCATAACGGTTCTTAGCTCATTGGATATAAACCTGTAAAAAATACTGTTGGTTTGGTTTTTACCTTCTGCACGAAAGAGCATGCTTTTGAAAAAATTTATTGAACACCCATTTTTGATATTGAGTCGGAAGTGCCATGTAATGAAGATGGTTTTTGATAACCGAAATATCGAAAAAACTTCAACTGTAGAGTGTTTTGCTTTTGTATAGTTGATTAATAGCAATACAAACTTACAAAAATAACAATATGAAGCTTAAAGATCTAATATATGTAAATATATTATTTCTCTTAATAAAGATAAAGTTAATAAGCTATGCTTTCCTGTGGTTGATTTGGGTATATGAAATTTATTTAAATATCCAATGGCAATTATTTCTGTTAATAAATAACAAGTTTAAAGGTGATTCGAGATGAAGATTTGTGAAAGCTGAAATTGTGAATTGTATTTGAACACATAGGATATTTGTGTATGTTGGAAAATGGGAAATCAGGACATAACATGTTTGTTATTTTCACCAGAATTCAAAATGTTGGTTATTGGAAGACATAGGACATAGGATTTCTGCATTTCGAAATATCACAAAATTGGAAAATATGGTGTTCATTATTTGAAAGTTCTAGATTGGGGAAAACATAGGACATATTTTTGCGCACTCTAAAATGTTGGAATTCGAAAATGGGAACATCGGTGTTCGTATTTGAACACATAGGAAAGAGAAAAAAATACAAACAAACAAAACAAAACTTTAAATACCAAACGACTCACAAAATTGAAGTTTTATCTGTTTTGTGGTGGAAAATCGGAAATAGGAACTTCGGCATTTGTTTATTTGAAAAGAGAAAATTTTGGAGATTCAAAATGTCACAAATTGGAATTGGGGAATCGAAAATCGAAACAGAGTGTGTATCTTGTTGGAAAACATAGGACATAGGATTTCCAGAATCGAAAAAGTCCTTTTGTCATAGTATTTACGGAATCGGAATTGTCCTTTCTCGGATGACGAAAATGAAAAGTAACTTTTGTCTCCTCTAAATTTGCCAGAGTTTTGACCTGTAAAGTTGGTTTCATTTGGAATTAGATATGGTCATAACGGACAGAAATGTGATGGTCATGTGGAAAAAATTACATCTAGGATTTGACTCCTTGGGTAATGGAGGTAGTGGCAGTGTCTGTATGGAATATTAGCAAAGAATTGCAATTGATGTCATGTAAATTATATTATGGTTGTTTTGGTTTTTATATTAATTTCAACTAAAAGAATGCGAAAAATTAATATGAAGTTTAAAGATCTAATATATCTAAATATATTATTTCTCTTAATAAACCTGAAGTTTAAAGATGTAATATACCTGAATAGCTTGATTTGGGTATATGAAATTTATTTAAACATCGAATAACAATTATAAAGATAATCTGACATCAAGATCAGTCATCTGAACTAAAACCTTTTTGAAATTGAGCATTTTGGAATCCACAATCCGACATTTTGGAATCGGGACATTTTGGAATTAAGAATCGAGAATTCGACATTTCGAAATCGAATTATACATTTTTGAAGAAGAATTACAGGAATACAACATTTTTCCTATTGACACCATATGTTCTAATTTCCGTTTCCATGAATTTTTATTTTCGATTAATATTTCGATTACATTATAATATAACATTGGATTATTTCATTTAAAAACTTCAGTGCTAAACTATCATTATATATAAATCTATGAAGGACAACATTATATATACGACATTGTTGGGAAAAAAAGTTTAAGATGAATGAAAATGGAATTTTACTCATTGATGTTAGACAAAAGTGTTTTATACACAATGACAATGTTGAAGAAGCTTAAAAAGAACAAAATGCGTAAATAATCATTATTTTCATAATACAAATAAGGTAGTAAACACAAAATCGTAATGGTACAAAGTGATGTGTTGGACATTCATCTGTGCTACAATTATCACCCATTTCCATACGTTATGCTAGATAGATTTCCATATGTTTTACTAGCTAAGGTGCAACCATTTCCATATGTTTTTGCACTTCATGTGTTCAATAACCCCTTCGTCGGCTGTAGGAATCCGAACTTATCTTCCTATCTCTTCCCATTTCGGCCTTTGGTATCACCATGTTGCCATTTTTTTCTTATGCAGCCATCAGAGGGGAAGTAATGACGCTCGGGAGTCTAGTTTTTGTGCATAAAAAAAACATAAAGAAGGTCCAAATGATATTTGCCTCAATAGGAGGGTCTATTTATTCACTAAATATTACAAAATGTTATCATGAGTTCAAGATTTTCATGATGTAGTATATATTTATAACTTGTTATTAATGTGATATGTATATAATTCCCTTATCTCTTGGAGTACATGAAAGGTCACTTAAACGGTGATATGAAAGCTCGGAATGGGAGTAGAATACAAGATGTGAAATATGTTGGATTTGAAAGATTTGGTCTTTGGAGCACGTGATATTGACGATGATTTAATTATTAAGCAAGATATTTCATATATTTAATGATTAAGCCACAAGGATATATTTATACCATCATAACAAGGCATCGATAAGGTGACAAATGTGAAGTTTACACACTATGGGATAACTTAAGGCTGACAACAAATGAGGGTAACAGTCACTTCTGCAATTAATATGATGACATGATAATATTTCAGTATGTTCAAGTGACCTTTCGAGTTGTCCAAGAGATAAGGGAATTATATACAAATGATATTAATCAAGAAAATTCATTATAGATATATACTACACCATGACAATCCCGATATCATAATAACATTTTGTAAGATTTAGTCAATAAATATCATGATAGGACATTTATGAATTCGAAAATCTATGGGACAACGACAACGAAAAGGTAGTAGCATCCCAGTTTGAATCATCGGATAGAGGTGTACAAGGTTCTTCTTGTGCACGTTGAACACGCCACATAGTATATGTGCCTGTTGTTATTGATTAACAGATATCACTATAAATATAATTTTATGATTTTCGACATGTCGGATTCTGGAAAATACTATGATTTGGAATAAGGAATACCAATATTCCAATTTCGTATTTGCGCATTTTCGATTTCCGACAATGATGATTATGAATATTCTACGTGTTCAAATCATAAACTGCACATGTTCCAACTTCCAATCTCTGATTTTTGGGATTCTGAAAATCCTATGTCCTATGTTTTGCATAAAGAAACACCATAAGGTCTGATTTTAAATTCCGCAAGATCCATGTTTCCGATTTCTGACATTTCGCATTTCCAAAATTCTAAGTGTTCAAATAAAGATGTGCGCATGTACCGATTTCCTATTTTTGACATTTTCGATCTTGGAATTTTTCTATTTTCAAATAAATAAATGTCGAAGTTCCTTCTTCCATATTGAGACGCTCGTTTATCGAAAACCGGAAAACTTCAATTTTCAAGCTTTTCTTTGAGTGTTCGTATTATTTTCTCATAACTTATTCGTCGTCCAAGTCCATCCTTACTTTAACCAGTGGTGGAGTGTAGTGAAAACACGCAAGCCATGCTGGATAAAGCATGATTTGAAAAATAAAAGCCAAAAGAATTCTCTTCCTAAAGAATTATCCAACAACGTGGAAAAACAGCAGTGAAAAAAATAGTCAGCCTAGTGAAAATTTTGAGTTTGTGTGAAAATTTTGTATCTGTGAGTTATGAATTTGACAAATTTTTAGTTTGCAAAAATAAAATAAAAATGTATATGTGAGTTTTGAATTTGTCATTTCTTTTATTTTATAAAAACAAAAATTTACTATGTTTTAATGGCAATAGTGATCATAGGAATAAATTCAGTAGCCAAAAGAATTCTCTACATGTGGAAAATTTTCTCTAGCTATGGAAAAATAATTCTTCAACGACGTGAAAACCTGTGTAAATGGCATGAAAAAAACAGCCGTGAAAAAAACAACGAGTTCTGAATTTGACAATTTTTTATTTTGCTTGCCATAAAAAAAATTCTCCGGTTCTTTAATCTCCGCCAAATGTAGAGGCAGACCGATAAAAAAGAATGCAAAGCAATTTTAAAATAAGGATGGACTTGGCAGAGGAAGAAGTTACATGGTGTTATCACTCCAGGAAACTCCTCTAGGTTGTAGCTTGAACATGCCTGGTAACTTAAAAAAAAATTGGGGTTTTCTAAACTGGATCAAGTCAAGTGACCTATAAGACCTTCCACTCTCAAGACATGCATGAAACTCAATTAGGTACAAGGTTCTAGTTACCACTATTCATAGGTTGACAATATAGTGCAGGGATGGAGAACTTATCATGCTGGAATATTCATACATAAAACAGATACATATAAATGGCTAAATCATGACACGGAAAGCACTTATAATTCAAATAATCAATTTTCCAATAGGATGACAGCTATAGGACATTAATTAAATTGAATATAACCTGAATAACACATTCAAGCATAAGCACAGAATAGACAAAAAATGGAAGCTGAACATATGATAACAAAAGAGCTTATATTAGGTCATGAACAAAATGAGAAGCTTGACAATAGCAATGGTCTACAAGTCCCCGAAGTCGAAGCCTTTCAATAAAATAAGTCTTAGGCTTTATAACCTTTACAAAAATACTCAGATCCTGAAAACTTGGATCTGATTTAACAAAAATAAACAAAATTATTATTTTTTGCAAAATTAGGTTAAAAAACCCTAATTAACTACTAGTCTAACTAACTGTAGAATTCGTTCACTGTATGAACCTTCTGATAACTAAAGTAACTGCTAGAAATCACTACCACTGATCCTCTGCTGGTTAAGTCACTGTTTCACTTTGACAGCTAAGTGTTGGTGGCATTTTCTCCCTTTATGTCATAACAAAACTAAAGCATACCTTCCATGATTTTTTCTTCAGCGTCTTTCATGTTTATACTTTGTCCCTGAGCCATCCACGCTCGCCCAAAACTGCTCCCGCATGTCAAAATTTAATATTATGCCTCTGTCTACTTTCGATGGTTAAGAGGCCAAAATATTGGAACCGTTAGCTTCCGAAAGCAGGGCTTTCGGTGGATAATGAACTGCCTCAGCATCTGCCTAATCCATTGAAAGCCCTGTTCTTCAAAAATCCTTAGGCCACCTCCAAAACTATTCTGTCAATTTTGTTTGCTTGTCTTTCTCATTCAGTAGGCTCTGTGTTAGGAAGGTTAACAGTAGCATGGATAGATTCTAGAGGGTGAAGGCTTACTGCAGCTTCATCTAGGGTTTCCAACGTTAGGTGGGTGCTAGGGTTTTGCTTGGCCTCCTTTAGCTGCAGTCTCTAAAGCCTAATCATCCTATACAATCTTGTGTTGTCTTGCAGGTACCTTTTATTCAGTCTCTTTAGGAAAATATACCTTTATCTCAGCTCTAGGTAAGACTTATGCAGCAGCTTGTTCCTACTAGTCAATGCAGCATTATTTTTCTTTATCTCCCTTTCCAAAATCTCCATCTCATATACTTGCCTCAGCAATTGATTTATCCTTTGAGTTTTGGGCTTGCTGGAGGAATCCTTCTCTGCTAGTTCCTCTTGCTCTTTTGGTGTAGGGGATGGTAGTTCTTTAGTCACTGCTACAATTTGCAAAGCTAGGTCTTCACCTTCCTTTTGTTCCTCTTCTAAGTCTAAGTATGGCATGTTCAAGATATTCTCACTGTGTGTTGTAACTTCCTGGCCCTTTTCACTAAAATCCAAGTTTCTTTTGACCTTCTTAGCTTTGGAAGAGGAAGGAGGTTGTTATGCTGTTGCTGGGGATATAGCCCTTCTCTTCCTCTTCCCACTTCTTGGTGTACTGGACTTTTTAGCAGGAGACTTCCCCTTTTATTTTGGTTGAAGGCATATTTCAAATCCATTCCAAAATAAGAAGTAAGGCCATGCCATATTCCTTCTCTTCAGCAATTCTTGGATTAAAAGTTGGATAAGGCCATGATGGGACAGTCTGCCAGCAATCTTGGTTGGCTGAGCCTTCACCTGGTGTGCTATTTTTTCCAAACTCATGTGTAAGTAAAAGGGCAAATTCAGTGGGATTTTACCTGTGAAGTGGTTCATCAATTTAAAATAGTAGATCATGGCTCTGTTGTATCTCCCTTCACATGTTATGTAGACCATAATGGCCTTCAGCATCTGCTGCCACCTCTCTTCTATCCAGGAGGATGGTACACTCTTCTTCCACACAACCCCTCTATGTTCAAGCTTTAGATAAGATCTGAACTCCACATCTTTTGGTATGGTAGTCTTAAACCACTTCTCTCCTGTGCTAGGAAGTTCAGTCACCTCAGTAATTAGGGTTTCATCTATGTGGAATTCATATTTTCCTATGACTACCTTGGAGCCATCAAATGAGAGAGAAAATGCCTCAGCCACCTGCTGATGTGAACCTTGTATCTTCTCACAAAACCTATAGCAGCTAGCATCCTGAAAAAATTTACAGACCTCTGGATGTGCTTCCAAGTAGCTGATATCTCCCAACTCCTACCTGAGAGCAGGTCCTCCCTTCTTCATCTTGTTGAATGCTACTCCCGGGTACCTGTAAAAATGACTTTAAGTTCTGTATGATAGTGTTTTAGCAGGATGCTTCTCAAAGATGGCTTTATAGTGGAGAGAAACGCCAAAGTCAAGGGTGGGGTGTACTGAATATTTGGCACTGATTATGAGGGATTTATCCTTCATGATTGAGGCTGAGGTCATAGGGTGATGTCTTCAGTTGATCGTTTCGAGACCCCTTGCCCAGCAATGATGTCAAAATTAGCCTGGACACTCAGTGGGATTTTCTGCAGCTCTGTGGACAGGTGGAGGGAGAAGGAGGGTTTCAAATTTACATCAGTCCTTATCAGTTTCACTAATGACCTCCTTACTCATTCCCTCACACAATTATGCAGCCTCCCATCCTTTCGATGGTTTATCACACCTTTTAATGATCGTTGCTTGGTTGACGGGGTCTGATTTGACTGATTTCTAACTATTTCCATCTTTTACCTTTTCGGTGGCTAACAGCCTTCGAGAATTTGTCTGGTATCCATCAAAAAATGGCTTTCGGTGGCTAATGAAATGATATCCCTTTCGCCAAAGCCACCGAAACGATTTTCCCTATGTCGCAATGAAACTCAGCTTTCGGCGGATAGTGGTATCCCCGAAAATCCCTTTTAACCGTCGAAAACCCGTCCTTTCGGTGGCTAATGAAATGTCATATCTTTCACCTAAGCCACCGAAAGCGCTTTTTCCCCAACACTGTTTTGCCTGCTTTCGGCGGTTAACACCCTTCTGGAAATGTTTACTAAGCTACCAAAAGAAACACTTTTCGGTGTCTAATGAGTCGTTTGAAGTCTCGCATAAGCCACCGAAAGTGTTTTAACCATTGACTTGATCGGGCTCGCTTTCGGTGGTTAACCTTTATCCTGCGTTAAACTGTTAGTTGCCGAAACAAATCCTTCCGGTGGATAATGAGCTATTAAGAACCTCACCTAAGCCACCGAAAGCTAAAACTTTCAATTTCTTCAACCATAGCACAAACATACACTTTCAATTTGTTAGTCATCTTTCAATCTTTCATGTCATGAATCGAATTCTTCATACTATCAAAATAAATTTATCTTGGGAGATGCATCTGGCTCCTACTTGGGGATGGGAACCTCCCTGTGAGGTCCCAAGAACCCCACACCAAAATGCCTTTCCTTGAAAATAACTAAAAACTTAACACTATCATTTACTGTTCCATTGGGTATGGAGTTTATTCTGTAAGCAAAAACAACCTATTAACTACTAATTTACAATAACAAGGCCTCAGAGTCTCAAATAAAGTAAAGTTTCAAAAAATGCCCATTCACTGGGCCATCAAACACCTCTTCCCCTTCCAGATTCTGTAATTTGAAGGTGTTATTCTTCTGTACCTGAGCTATGACAAAAGGGCCAATCCACAAAGAGTCAAACTTTCCATGTTTTCCCTTGTCCTGCCTGACAGCATCCCACTTTAGGACCTAATCTCCAACCTAAAAGTTGTCCTCCTTTTCCCTTTTGTCAAACATGACCTTTATCCTCTGTTGATGGTCTTCTGATTTTCCTGTCACTTGTTCCCTGACTTGCTGCAACTCCACCAAATCTATCATCCTCCTCACCATATCATTTGGTTCATCTTCCTCTCCCTGAAATAATTTTGCCACTGGCAGAATGAGCTGAATGGGAAAAATGGCATCAGTACCATAAAGTAATTTAAATGGATAAGTCCCTATAGATATTTTGTTTGTTACCCTATCATCCCATAAAGCAAACTTTAGCTTAGAATCCCAGCTTTTCTGATTTGTCTCCAATAGCTTTCTGATTATCCTAACTAGGATTTTGTTGGATGACTCAGCCAGGCCATTGCCTTGAGGATAATAAGATGTGGAATACACCAGTTGAATGCCCATTGACTCACACATTTCTACCAATGCCCTGGCTTTGAAAGCTGGTGCATTATCAGTTACTAACCTTACTGGGCAACCAAACCTGCTAAAGATATTCTCATATAAAAACTTCATGATGACCTGATGACTAGCATTCCTGGTGGGTACTGCCTCTCTCCATTTGGTAAAGTAGTACATGGCTACTAGGATCCATTTATGCTGCTCACTGGAAGATGGATTTATTTCACCTATGAAATCCAGACCCCATTGCTGGAAAGGGCCACTCACTACAATAGGCCTAAGGGGCAAGGATTTGAGTTGATGCTTCCCTATAAATCTTTGGCACTGGTCACAGGCCCTTACAAAGGTACATACATCAGCAAAAAGGACTGGCCAATAGTACCCTACCCTCAGGATCATGTGGGTTGTGGTCTTCCAATAATGATGGCCCCCACATGTGCTGGAATGAAAGTGATGCATGACCTGATCCGATTCTTCTTTATCTAGACATCTCAACAAAATTCCAAACAAATCTTTCCAGTACAACGGTTTATCAACTATGCAGAATTTAACAAACTTTATTTTAAGAGCTCGTGCTTGATTAGGAGTGAGACCAGGAGGAACTTCTAATTTCTCCAGAAAATAAATAATGTACCACTCACATGAAGACAAGTTTTCAGCCACTGATTGAATGTCATTTAGATCCTGAATTACTTCTACTGCTACTACAGTTTGCAATTTTTCTAAATTGACACAAGTGAATTTTATCCCCATTAGTTCACAGTTTTCTTTAGCCATGAGTTTTTCCAGACCTAGTCCCTTTACTAGCTTAGTGGGCTTCACCTCTATATCAAACTCAATGAGCTTGGCAATCCACTTAGATCTCTTTCCATCAATGTCAAGCTGAGTCAAAAAAATCCTTCACAACAGCTGAAGGGACATAGGTAAGAACTTTTGCATGGAGAATATAAATCTTGAAGGTCTTCAATGACTTTATGAGAGCATAAGCCTGTTTCTCAATCAGATCATACTTCAGCTCAGCATCTCTCAAGGTTTTGCTTAAGAATTCAATAGGATGATCAAGACCCTCATCATCTTTTTGTAACAGCGCAGTTGCCACTGTGTCATAGGATGCAAAGGAGAAGATATAAAAACTCTTGGTATAGTCCGAACTAATTAGGGTTGGGGCCTCCATGATAGCCTTCTTGATGTCTTCGAAAGAGCTTCTTTCCTGGTCATTCCATTTTATTTCTGCATCCTTTTTTAGCATGGTTGTTATGTGCTTTAGCAGCTCAGAGAAATTAGGGATGAACCTCCTGACAAAGTTTATCTTACCCAAAAAGGACTGAATATATCTTTTTGACCTAGGTATGGACAGCTTCTGGATTGCTTCCACCCTTACCAAATCAATCTTTACACCTTCAGCTGATACTATGTGAACTATAAGTTTCCCCTCACTGAGTGCAAATTGGGACTTCTTATGGTTGAGTGATATTCCAAACCTCCTGCACTTTAGAAATACCCTCCTCAAGTGCTGCAAATGATCATGATGGCTGTGAGGGTAAATAGTTAGGTCATCCAAATATATAAGCACAAATTTATCTTTCAACCCTACAAAAGCTAGGTCCATGGCTCTCTAAAAAGTAGCCCCAGCATTCATCAGCCCAAATGGCATTTTAGCATACATGAAAGTTCCCCAGGGGGTGGTAAAGGCAGTCTTCTCTTGGTCATCAGGGTGCACAGCAACTTGGTTGTATCCGGAAAATCCATACAGAAATCACATGACACTAGCCCCTGAGATTCTTTGTAACAGGTGTTCCATCTTAGGTAGTGAATAGTTGTCATTTTTGGAGCATTTGTTCAGGTTTCTAAAATCCACACACAACCTGATTTCCCCATTCTTCTTCCTTACCACCACTAAGTTTGCAATCCACTTGGAATACCTGAGGGGGATTATGATTTTGGCTTTGAGGAGCTTATGGATTTCTTTTTCAATTACCAGTAATAGGAGAGGACTGATGGATCTCAGCTTCTGCTTGAAAGGGATGGTGTCCTTCTCCAAAGGAATCCTGTGTTGGATGATATTGGTGTCATAGGTTTTCAGGCGACTGTACTCCCAGGCAAAGATATCAACAAATTCTTTTATCAAGCTGCAAAATTTGGACCTTTGATCAGTAGTCAACTCAGTGGACATATTTATCAGCTTTGGATGGCTTTGGCTACCTATGTTTTACTCTTGGACATCAGGGTCTTGCTCCTATTTGGCAGGCTTGAAAGGGATGCCATTATGATCAAAAAGCTCTTCCAAAGGTACTAGACCCCGAGGTATATAATTGTTGAGTAATTGGACAATATTCTGATCAGCTACTTTATCTTTCAACTTGAGCTGTTGGGATTCATCCATGTTTAGGTTTTCCTGATCTATATGTATATCATAGAATTCATCTACTAGCTAAAGGAATTTACTAAGATCATCATCATTCTCAAACACCTTCAAAAATTTTACATTATCTGGTAGGGAAGGTCTGTACTTGACCTGAACATTATAGCTAAGTTGAGGAGGTAAAGGAGGAACAAACAGACTTGTAGAGATAGCCAAGTGATTCAAAGCCCTAGGTATATATGACAATTCAAAAAACATAAAGGAGTCTCTGAGTTTCCATACCTCGTCCCTGTAGACCTTTAGTCTGGCATATTTTGCTTGAAAAGTGTTGTTGACCTGCTGTGTAATAAGGTCTGCATATCCAAAGATTCTCATGCACATGATCCCCATCTCCTTGGCAACTTTAACTCTTAGCAGCAAGGCTTCATATTCTTCTATATTGTTAGTGGTTTTAAAATCAAGCTTATAAGATAGATGAATATTTTCCTTGGATGGAGAGATCAATACTACACCTGCACCTCCTAAGCTTTGAGTGTTAGCTCCATCAAAATACATGTTCCAGAATGATATGGTCACTTCTTCAGGCTGCTAACAGGTGGGCTTATTAAGCTGGACGGATGTTTGCTGAGAATCATCTATTTGAAGAATGAATGACCCAAAATCAGTGTCTACTGCATAGATGGGCTGGTTTACTGAATTCCTTTCATTGCTTATGATGTAGGAAAGTTGATTCTCTCTGTAAAGCCCCTTGGTCTCCCCTCCAAACATGGGGATTGCGGCAAATGTAAGTTCCATCTAAAGGGTGCCACCTATCCTTTTACTCCATGATTGAGACAGCAAGAGACCAAATTTGGGAGGGATATCAGCCACTAAAATGTCCATCATGATGCTTTTTGAAGGTAGCTGAGTTAGGTTCACAACAAGGTCTTTGATGAGACCCAAGCACTTGACCTTTCTGGAGTCAAAGGAGAATAAATCATGGTAGGGATTTGTAATATTGAGACCACGCTCATCCATCATAGCCTTTGGCATTAGGTTATGGGAAGCTCCTGAGTCCAGCAAATGGTTATGAAGGACTTTATCATGGATATTCAAGGATATGTAGAAAGGTGGGCATGAATCCTTTAAGTCTTTGATCATAGGGCCTAGGGTTACAACAGGATTATCATCTTGCAGATTTACAAAGTCGGTATCAATATGATTCTTTGGCTGAAGAGAATTCAGTATGGAATATTTGAATGCATCATTTTTCATTAGCTCGATTAATGGGAAAGGGATCTTCAATTTCTAAATCTCTGACTCAAGGTTGAAAGAATAATGCAGTCTATCAGGGAACCTTACCTCATGTACTGGAGCTTTGAGTTGGACATGGTCAGGGCTTGATGAAGGTGCTGGTTTTTGCAATGGTTTGGAAATGACAGCCATTTTCTTTGGTAAAATAGCAGCCTTCTTAGCTGGTGCAGTAGGCTGTTTGACAGGAACAACATTCTTCTTAAGAGGAGCAACCATCCTAGACCTCAGATTATACCCTCCTTGACCATCAGCTTAATATATTGCTTCTTCACTGATCTGCTCATCAATTAGGGCTTCCTCATATTTTGCATGTGTCAGAAAAGAATAGTCAACTTCATCTTCCATGCAGTGAATGTTGTCTTCAGCCTCTCCTTATTCATCAATGAATTATGGCTCTTCTTCTAGTACAGCATTTTGAAAAGGAGCTCTGATTCTCTAATCTTCCCCTTGATTCCTTTCACTTCTAAGGATATGAACTAGGGGGTTGCCTCTTCTGTAAGGGACAAAATTAGGGTTTCGAGGAACAAAATCACTTGGCCCTTTACCTCTCACAGGTATCTATCCTCAATCCTTTAGCTTAGACATTTCAGTAGTCAAGTTATCTAACAGTTTGGTCATTTTTTCAATCTTGTTCTCTGATGAAGAAGCCCCAAGAGGGTCTATTGATTGCTTCTTCCTGTCTATTTTTACTTTGACCTTCTAAGATGCCACAATGTTAGATTCTACATCTAGGGCAGCATCCTGCATGAGTGATAAGGAGGTAGAACTCCTTTCTCTGAGAAGCAAGAAAAAGTCAAATTCAAAGGCATTTGCATCAGCTATCCTGGCTGAGGTATCAGTGGGCTTGATTTCAGTGGGGATATTGCTATACATATTGTTGAACCTCTTGGTGAAGTTGGAGATAGACTCCGCATTCTCTCTTTTCAAGTTACTGAACTCTCTATATAATAGAGATGGTATCTCCTCTCTCCCCAATGATTTAGAAAGATGTCATCTAGGGCTTCAATGCCTGCTACTAATCCAGCAGGTAGTTCTTTGAACCATTTCCCAACTTGACCATCTAGGCTTTGTACAAAAACCCTAGCCCACACATCTTCCTGTTCTATGTTAATGTTCTTAGCATAACTGTAAAATGCCTCTAGATGTTCTTCAACTATGAAATCTCCCTCTCCTATGAATTTAGGCATGTACTTGAGGTAGTCTCCAGTGGGCATGGCCGAGAGAGGGTTAGGCAAATTTAGGGGAGCATACCTAGCTACCAGGATCCTTTCATTTTGGTCAATTGAGGGGCACCCATATTGGAAATGGATATGGAAAGGGTGGAGGAAGGTAGTACTGATGTAGGTAGTAGCTGAGAAGGTGGTGGTGGTAAACTTATCCCAGTGGAGTCACCAGGGATTGGATCTTCACAAGCAGCAGTGCTTGAAGATGCCCAAACCTTAAAATTTTCTGATGTATTTATAAATTCCTAAGAATTAAGTGTTTCGGTAGAAGAAATAATAGCAAAAATATTCTTTGAAATACCTAATGTAGCTTCCTTTGCAGCACTGTTGGTCTGCCTTATTGAAACCCTAGCTCTTGTCAAAATCTCTTCTGGATCTGAAACAGGTGTTGCTGGTGGCCCTTGAGGGTTTGCTCTGGTACTTGGTCTTCTTGAAGCCACCTTATTTCAATGGAGTCGCCAGATAGATGATTACAACCAGAATAGTGTCCAAGCTTTGTCTATCATCAAAGCAAGGATCTATGTCATCTCCCAAGGAAGTTGAGCTTTAGTCTCCTCTCCCCGGCAACGGTGCCAATTTGTTATCACTCCAGGAAACTCCTCTAGGTTACATCTCAAGGATGCATGGTAACTTAAAATGTTTTTGGGCTTTTATAAAATGGATCAATTTAGGTGACCTACAAGACCTTCCACTCTCAAGGCATGCATGAAACTCAATCAGGTACAAGGCTTCTAGTTACCACTATTCAGAGGTTGACAATATGGTGCAGGGATGGAGAACTTATCATGCTAGCAAATTCATACATAAAATAGATACATATAAATGGCTAAATCATGACAAGGAAAGCACTTATAATTCAAATAATCAATATGCCAATAGGATCATAGCTATAGGACATTAATTAAATTGAATATAACCTGAATAACACATTCAAGCATAAGCACAGAATAGACAGAAAATGGAAGCTGAACATATGATAACAAAAGAGCTTATATTAGGTCATGAGAAAAATGAGAAGCTTGACAATAGAAATGGTCTACAAATCCCTGAAGTCGAACCCTTTCAATAAAATAAGTCTTAGGCTTTATAGACTTTACAAAAATAATCAGATCCTGAAACTTAGATTTGATTTTACAAAAATAAACAAAATAATTGTTTTTTGCAAAATTAGGTTAAAAAACACTAATTAACTACTAGTCTAACTAACTGTAGAATTCGTTCACTGTATGAACCTTCTGATAACTAAAGTAACCCCTAGAAATCACTGCCACTGGTCCTCTGTTGGTTAAGTCACTGTTTCACTTTGACAGCTAAGTGTTGGTGGCCTTTTCTCCCTTTATGTCATAGCAAAACTGAAGCATACCTTCCATGATTTTTTCTTCAGCGTCTTCCATGTTTATACTTTGTCCCTAAGCCATCCATGCTCACCCAAAACTGGTCCCGCATGTCAAAATTTAATATTATTCCTATGTTTGCTTTCGGTGGTTAAGAGGCCAACATATCAGAACCATTAGCTGCCGAAAGCGGGGCTTTCAGTGGCTAATGAACTGCCTCAGCATTCGCCTAAGCCACTGAAATCCCTGTTCTTCAAAAATCCTTAGGCCACCTCCAAAACCGTTCTGTCAAGTTTGTCTGCTTGTCTTTCTCATCCAGCAGGCCCTATGTTAGGAAGGTTAACAGCAGCCTGGCTAGGTTCTGGAGGCTGAAGGCTTACTGCAGCTTCAACTAGGGTTTCCAACGTTAGGTGGGTGCTAGGGTTTTACTTGGACTCCTTTAGCTGCAGTCTCTAAAGCCTAATCATCCTATACAATCTTGTGTTGTCTTGCAGGTACCTTTTATTCAGTCTCTTCAGGAAAATATACCTTTCTCTCTACTCTAGGTAAGAATTATGCAGCAGCTTGTTCCTATTGGTCAATGCAGCATTATTTTTCTTTATCTCCCTTTCCAAAATCTCTATCTCATATACTTGCCTCAGCAATTGATTTATCCTTTGAGTTTTGGGCTTGCTGGAGGAAGCCTTCTCTGCTAGTTCCTCTTGCTCTTTTGGTGTAGGGGATGGTAGTTCTTCGGTCACTGCTACAATCTGCAAAGCTAGGTCTACACCTTCCTCTTGTTCCTCTTCTGAGTCTGAGTATGGCAGGTTCAAGATGTTCTCACTATGTGTTGTAACTTCCTGGCCCTTTTCACTGAAATCCAAGTTTCTTTTTACCTTCTTAGCTTTGGAAGAGGAAGGAGGTTGTTCTGCTACTGCTGGGGATATATCCCTTCTCTTCCTCTTCCCACTTCTTGGTGTGCTAGATCTTTTAGCAGGAGACTTCCCCTTTTCTTCTGGTTGAAGGCTTGTTTCAAATCCATTCCAAAATAAGAAATAAGGCCATGCCATATTCCTTCTCTTCAGCAATTCTTGGATCAGAACTTGGATAAGGCCATGATGGGACAGTCTGCCAGCAATCTTGGTTGGCTGAGCCTTCATCTGGTGTGCCATTTTTGCCAAAATCTTGTGTAAGTAAAAGGGAAAATTCAGTGGGTTTTTACCTGTGAAGTGGTTCATCAATTTAAAATGGTATATCATGGCTCTGTTGTATCTCCCTTCACATGTTATGTAGACCACAATGGCCTTCAGCAGTTGCTACCACCTCTCTTCTAGCCAGGAGGATGGTACACTCTTCTTCCACACAACCCCTCTATGTTCAGGATTTAGATAAGATCTGAACTCCACATATTTTGGTATGGTAGTATTAAACCACTTCTCTCCTGTGCTAGGAATTTCAGTCACCTCATTAATTAGGGTTTCATCTATGTGGAATTCCTCTTTGCCTATGACTGCCTTGGAGCCATCAAATGAGAGAGCAAATGCCTCAACCACCTACTGATGTGAACCTTGTATCTTCTCACAAAACCTATAGCAGCCATCATCCTGGAAAAATTTACAGACCTCTGGATGTGCTTCCAGGTAGCTGATATCTCCCAACTCATGCCTGAGAGCAGGTCCTCCCTTATTCATCTTGTTGAATGCTACTCCTGGGTACCTGCAAAAATAAGTTTAAGTTCTCTATGATAGTGTTTTAGTAGGCTGTTTCTCAGAGATGGATTTCTGGTGGAGAGAAACACCAAAGTCGAGGGTGGGGTGTACTGAAGATTTGGCACTGATTATGAGGGCTTTATCCTTCATGATTGAGGCTGAGGTTAGTGGGTGATGTCTTCAGTTGATCTTTTCAAGACCCCTTGCCCAGCAATGATGTCAAAATCAGCCTGAATACTCATTGGGATTTTATACAGCTCTGTGGATAGGTGGAGGGAGAAGGAGGGTTTCAAATTTACATCAGTCCTTATCAGTTTCACTAATGACCTCCTTACTCGTTCCCTCACGCAGTTATGCAGCCTCTTGTCCTTTTGGTAGTTTATCACGCCTTTTAATGATCGTTGTTTGGCTGACGGGGTCTGATTTGACCAATTTCTAATCATTTCCATTTTTTATCTTTTCGGTGGTTAACAGCCTTCAGGAATTTGTGTGCTAGCCACCGAAAAAATGGCTTTCGGTGGCTAATGAAATGATATCCCTTTCGCCCAAGCCACCGAAACCATTTTCCATATGTCGTGGTGAAACTCAGCTTTCAGCAGATAGTGTTATCCCAAAAATCCCTTTTAACCGCCGAAAAACCATCCTTTCGGTGGCTAATGAAATGTCAGAGCTTTCACCTAAGCCACCGAAAGCACTTTTTCACCAACGCATTTTTGCCTGATTTCGGCGGTTAACGCCCTTCTGGAAATTTTTACTAAGCTGTCGAAAGCAACACTTTTCGGTGGCTAATGAGTCGTTTGAAGTCTCACCTAAGCCACAGAAAAAGTGTTTTTACCATTGACTCGATCGGGCCTGCTTTCGGTGGTTAACCTTTATCCTGCGTTAAACTGTTAGCTGTGAAACGAAGCCTTTCAGTGGCTAATGAGCTATTAAGAACCCCACCTAAGCCACCAAAAGCTAAAACTTTCAATTTCTTCAACCATAGCACAAACATACTTTCAATTTGTTAGTCATCTTTAAATCTTTCATGTCATGACTCAAATTCTTCATACTATCAAAATAAATTTATTTTGGGAGATAACACGCGGAAAGTTATGCGAAAAGAATATGAATAGGAAAAATAAAGCCCGAGATAATAAAGCCTGAGCATTTTCAGAACATGTACTTAATTGATCAACTCCATGATGCCTTCTTCAGTCCCTGCGGGATCACGGAATATAATAACCAGAAATTTTAACCATTAAACTCGCCAATCACCAGGCGACACATGTCGGGATGTTAATGGCCAGGGAAACGATGAATCTTTTGAGACATCTTCTTTCATTGTCAAAACGCCTTCGGTGTAATTAGCATTAGTGTGTAAACTTCTTCATGTTTAATAAATGTTTAATAACTTAGTATTAGTATGTAAACTTTTTATTGTTTAATGTTTAATAAATTTTGTTATTAGAAAACCGATGTTCTTAATTATTATTTAATAAATCTTGATTATTATTTAATAGGTTTTATTAAGAGGAAACATATGCTTTTAATTATTAACTATTAGGCCTAATGCTATACAATATGAATGTTGCATTTCTCATTTTATACTATGATTTTGTGAACAAATTCTTTTAAGTTGTTTTGAGGTATTTTGTGGGATTCTCCCTTTTTTTTGGATAATGGAATATTTGCATGGAAGGTAGATATATCTAGTAACCTAGTAATACTATTTAGATTAAAACTAAAGATCTCACATTAAATTACAACAATCAACATTGAACATATAACACTTATTTCTTATCTTGCATTTTATTTAAGGATTATCTTCCTCTTGGTTCTTGGTGAGCTTGAATCTATGAATGCAACAATATTTCTTTCAGGTTCTTTCTATTATGTCCTTCTTCAATTATTTCACCTATTTCTATTTATAACACGTATTTCTTATCTTGCATTTTATTTAAGGATTGTCTTCCTCTTGATTCTTGGTGAGCTTGAATCTATGAATGCAACAATATTTCTTTCAAGTTTTATTTCTATTATGTCCTTCAATTATTTCACCTATTGCTATTGTTGAGTATGATTTGAATATATATATATATAATGTTTTCATCCTTTTTTCTACAATTATGGACATTCAAATTCCATATCACTACCTTCAAATTTGCCTCCTCTACTTTTGTCTGTAATGATCCTCTTACACTCAACGTCAAATCTTTCTCTATTAGGACCATCCAAATTGTGGTGCTTGCTTCGCATTATTTTTTTTTACTCAATTTTTTTCTGCCAAAATCATGGACCTCTCCTCAAGGCCTTTTTCTTCCTCTACAACTTCTCTTCATATTTCAAGGCTACTTGATAAGCTTTTGCAATTGAATGAAAATTTATGACATTAAATTCATCTTGAAACTAAGACCATTCACATACTTGTTATGGATTTTGTATGTTCCAGTGTCAGGTTAGTGTAGGTTCTTGCATATGAGATGATACCTGTAAGCTATTGCACATAGAGTAATTAGGTACATCTGTGTATAGCATTAATATATTAAATTGAAAAAATGTTTAAAAATAAAAACTAGCTTACAATAATAATAATAAAATGGATCATTATAATTAACTTAAACCTATCCATGATATTTTGATGCTTGGAAGGTCTTAGTTGAGATTGATCTATGTTGGTTATCTACATGTATGATTTCATAAAACAATAAAGTTTACCTACAATAATATACTTAGATATAATATTTCATTCCTTAATGTTTTTCCTACCTAAATGGTTCCTTAATTTGTTTAAATTCAAATTACTTTGTTATTTATCCTCGCCAAATTATGCATTCTTTAGGGTAGTAACTTTATAAATATACAATGGTTTCAAATGTAAGTTTACCTCCAATGTCTAGTGATCATTCTTTATTCAATAGATACCTCCCCTTATAGTTCTTCTCTGAAATTCTCTAATTATACTTTAAGGTGAGTGCAATCCAATGATAATATTTGATGATGTCTTAGTGGCAACAAAAAATAAGAAAGACAATAGTCTCTTGACTTGTGTTAGAATTTTGATGGTTATACAATATATTAAAACATTTAGCATCATAATCATAAGCAAAGGATCACTGAAAGAAAGACAAGCACAGCCACACAAAAGAACATAGAGATTTATCCTGGGAAACCCTTATGGGGGAGAAAACCCAGCGAAACACCCTCGATATAGAATCTAACCAAGTACAGTGTAAAACCCCAGGAACAAAAATAGCATCTCTCTCTCTCTCTCTCTCTCTCTCTCTCTCTCTCTCTCTCTCTCTCTCTCTCTNCTCTCGCGCGCGCGCGCACACAATGCTTGAGTGAGAATTGTGTTTGAATGAGAGAGGCGCCTCACCTATTTATATTCATTAGGTTAGTGACGTAATTACCTAACTAGGTCATCCAAGTTCTCTAATTAGGGTCTACCTACCTAGGAAGACTCAAAATAACATTTATAAAATACTTTTGCGAGTACTATTTCCCCGACTTACAACGGAGGTTTTACCTCATGAATTTTACATTACCAATTAAACCAAGGATATCTCTAAACAAAAAAATAACATTTCCAAAGGAGGAATACAATAGAATATATTCTGAAGTTACATTTCTTTCAACATTCCCTCTTAACAAGGAAGGTATTCTACATCATCAACAACAACAAAAACTGTACAACTGACTGGTGAATCTATATGCCATAGGAAGTTTTGTAAAAACAACATCATAAGCATCATCTTCATCACTGAACATCATCTTCATCGAACATCGTCATCACCGAACATCATCATCGTGGAACATCACCATCACAAAACATCATCGTTGTCAAGCATCATCATCATGGAACATCATCGTCGTGGAACATCATCACTGAGAATCATCATCATGGACCATCATCATCATGGACCATCATCATCATGGAATATCATCATCACGAAATATCATCATCATGAGCACCATCATCAATGTGTAAATATTGGAATATCATCATCATTTGGAGCATTATAAGTATGTGAATACTGAGATACCAACATCATCTGGGACATCATCATTATGTGAATATTGGGTCATCATCATCACCAGTATGTGAATATTGGTTCATCATCACCAGTATGTGAATATTGGTTCATCATCATCAGTATGCGAATACTGGGATACCATCATCATCAGTATGTGAGTACTGGGACATCATCATCTTCATCATTAGTATGTCAATACTTGGACATCATCATTAGTATGTGAGTACTAGGACATCATCATTTGCAGCATTAGTATGTGAATACTGGTACATCAGGATCATATGTAACATCAGTATGTGAATACTAGAACATCATCATCATTTGCAACATCAGTCTGTGAATACTAGAACATGATCATCTACAACATCAGTATGTGACTACTGGAATATCATCAATATGTGAATACTAGAACATCATCATCATCTGTAACATCAGTATGTAAATACTGGAACAACAACAACATCATTAGCATGTTAGTTCTAAAACAACATCGTAAACAAATAAATGCTAGATCATCAGATGCATTATCAGCATAGAGATGTTGGAGCATCATCATTAGCAGCATATAATTCTGAGACAACATCATCAGTAACAGCATGGAAATGTTGCAACAACATCATCATCAACAACATATAAATGCTAGAATAGCATCATCATCATCGACCTAGAAATGTTGGAATCAGAATAGAGTGTTTACACCGTCTTCATCGACATAGAAATACTAGCATCAACACAGAGTGTTGGAACCACATTGTCTTCATCAACATAGAAATGTTGGCATCAGTATAGAGTGTTGGAACCACATCATATTTCCCTTAGGACATCTAAAGCAGTATCACGGTGGGTTCTTTGATAGATCCACCCAAGCATTTGTCTAGCTTACTAACCCTTTCGGGCCAAACAAGCCTAGCAAGACAAATGGATCTACCTGGGAACCAAACAATCTTTGTCTAACTTACTAACCCTTTTGGAACAAACAAGCCTAGTCATACATACCCTACCTAGGATAATCTAGCATACCACTGCAACATGAAACCTACTACATCATCATCACTCCCTCTTTCGGGGGAGGTCCTTTCAAACTACACCAAGCTTGCTTCGAAAGCATTCAAACTTTACATGAGACAGAGGCTTAGTTAACACATCAACAACTTATTCTTCATCATTCTTCTCTTGTGCATCCACAGCTCCATTGTACGTTTGCAACTGCATCATTCTTCTCTTCCACATCTGCAACTTCATCATACATTTGCAACTGCATCATTCTTCTCTTGTACATTCGTAACTTCATCATTCTTCTCTTGTAGGCGATTACATGTGATCCTTCCTACAAGTCAAATACAGTTGCATGATTAGAAATAGTTCATAACATATTCATAATGACAAATTCTTATGCATAAAGATATATGTCATATATTTATGCAACTATTTCAGCTAATACAACATTCATCCATATCTCGTATACATACAATAACTTTCTAGATGCCTTCCATCTCTACCAAGACATTATTATGAGCGTGCACTACTCCAAACATGTTAGAAAAGAGGTTTCATTCTAGATAAGTAGCAATGGAATGTTGTACAGTACCATAAACCACTTACCCATCACATGCATATTAGCAGTAAACTACAAATACTCTAACATGCATAATGCATTTCCTAAATCTAGGAATATATCTATGTACACAACTGAACAATATCATTTAAGCAGCTAGATATATAGGAAACGACAATCCAAATACTTATCTTTGTTTTTTTCGTAGAATTCATCTTGATCTATGTCTCCTTGCATGAATTATTGACAACGTGCTCTACTTCTTGCATGAATTATTGACAACGTGCTCTACTTCATCATCTAATTATGAGGACTTGTTCCTATCTTGCTCATGATCGAAAATACTGAGCAAGTATTCTTACACCATATATCACATCGAACTGTGTATTGGCATTGAATCTGTGTGTCCTACAAGTGGATCCCTTCTTATCCAATGTTGAAATGGATAAGAGTATGATCTTCATCTTCATTGGTATAATTCTTCTTGATCATATTCCTCATCACTTGAGGAGTATTCCCTTGCTTTCTTCTCGGCTGCAATTTATTCATCCTTGGTTGCACTAAGAGAAACATTGGTCCGCTTTCTGCAACATGTTGGAGGTATATTTCTGTTTGTAGCACTACCATCCCAATCGGATTCCTCATATCTCTACAAACATATCCTCTAGTCTCTCGCATATATGAGGCCATACTTAATTATACCCTTTAGGTACGTGCTTTGCCACAACCATGTGAACACATCTCGGCTCCGCAAAGCAAATATTCGGCCTCATGGTCGTCAAGTTCATCAACAAACCAATATGTTTCCTGTAGACTATGGAATCAACTGTATTTAAAGTAGGATTACATAACAACTTCAAGTTAGATGCCATCGATGTATCTATAGCCCAAAATATTGAACCTCTTCAAGGTCTTGACTACATATTTTCCTTGGCTAAATAAAATATCCTATGTATTATGCCACACCTCTAATCTCGAGAATCATGTCAAGATTATCAAACTTTGAGATCTACAGTAGTCATTCCCTCTAAAGTGGAGCACCATCCTTCATCTCCATCTTGTACTCTCTGCATCAGGAAATTGGAGTGACAAGTAGCCTCCTCTGCTACTAATCTTTTGTGTATCCATATATGTCACCTATCAAGGTCACTAGATATCAATATCCTCCATCTTGAACTTTGTTGCAAGTTTATTTTTCACCGATCTATGAGCTTCTTGTGCTTTGTGGGATTCTATGTTCAACCTTGTAGTAAAGGTTGGGATCTCCATCACTCCAGTTGATCCTCAAGCTCCTCATGTAACTCTATGTGTTATCCCATGGGTTCCTATTGATCTTGTACAAATCCTTCTGTGCATAGGTGGTTCTTTGTAGAGAGTCCTAAATCTTGGAGGTTGCTCGATATGTTCTTCTACTTTGATTACACCAACTGTCTAGTGTAATATCCACCACTGAAGAGGTGTATCTATCCCCTATAGCAGTGTCTTGCCATAATTGACTCCCTCTTTCTGAGATAAGCCACGAACCTTGATTTGTATCTCTTGATACTTCCATTTGTTGTATGCTTGATCTTATAGATCTACTTCGAATACTTTACCAAACTTCCCTTCATGTCTCCAAACATCATTCTACATGATCGACCGGTACTTCTTGATCATATTATCCTTCCAAGGATTTCCTTTTGGTACATTCTTTTGTAAGGTGTCCTTTCTCATCACAACTGAAACATATGAGCTGTGAGAGGTATTTCTTCTAAAGTCCTTTTATTCTTAAGAGAATGTCCTTCCTTCTTGTTCTTTCTATTATTGGCATGAGTTGTTAGGGATTGATTGTCATATTGATCCATATCTTCTTCTTTTTCTATCCATCAAGCTTCTTCTTACGTGCATCACTTTGTCTTCATCTCCCTCTGGATCTGTAGCTTCTCATTTAACATGCTTCTTCAAGTATGAGAAGCACTCTATAATTCCATGCTCAAAATTTCTTAGCTCCTCAAGATTGTCCTCAATCTTGGTACTTTTTTTCATCATGATAAAAATGAGAACCTCAAATTGAAATAGAGAGGATAGAACTTACCAATGAGATTGCTTCAGCTTGATGCTTGCTTGAAAGATTTTCTAGAAGACTACTTCTAGTGGACCTGGGGTTTGACAGCGAAACCCTAATTTTTAACTTATGTAACTTTCATATCTGATTGGATAGAAATATGTGCCTCCTCAAGGAGAGCTGAGCAACATACTCCTTTTCTCAAAACTAAGGACATAACTGCAAAATATCAGATGCCCTATTTTTCCCTGACAACAATGTTAGGTCAAAAATTGAAAATCCACAGAATGAGAAACTTATTCCATAGAAATATGTGCCCTCCTAGGGCAATTTTTATAATCCTCCTTTTTCAAATAATCGGTGGATGGAAGTTCTCAGAACAGGGTTCCCTAGTTTCTCCAATTTCTTCTAAATAATTGTATGATATTGATTATGTTCTATCTCTGAAATTTCTGCTCCTCAAGGTCTCAAACTTTGTCTTGAGATATCCTGATCAGAATTGTATTCCCCAAGAGGAACTTATGATAAGTTTCCCAAGGTGACCTGTTTGAGGACCGGTTCAATATAGAGAACTTGTACGGACTGCCACGTGTCACTATTTCAAATTCAAAGTCTAAAACTCGCACCACAGAATCTAAAGTCCATGAACTATTTGCAACATCTTGAGAAATTTTATTTGGACCTTCCTAGCTCAAGATATAGCAATTCTCCCTAGGTCACTTGTTTAAGACTGAATTCTTGAAGAGGTTGGAACCCTGATTTGGAGGAATCATGTGTCTTAAAGTACCATGATTCTAAGCTTGAAACTCACATGCAAGGTACATCAATATTTGAAGAGCACCTTTGTAGTTTTTCCCGGATGGGTTTCCATGTTAAATATTGTCCCTATGTGTCTGTGATATTTATGTTTATGTCGAGTGCATGTATGTTGTGAATGAAGTGGATCTAAATATGTCACACAATCTATGTTCCGAAAAACTCATATATATGTATGTGTCGCAGCTCTAATAGATTGAATTTGTGATAATGCTTTATGTTAATTATTGTGATATATGTCGACAGATAAGTAGATTGTTATCTTAAATAAATAAACAAGAATAAGAAGTATAATTCTCGACTTTGGTAGAGTGACTGGATAAACTATTATAAGGGTAAAAATCTCCACATAACTGCAGAAACTTGGTTATGGCAATTCCCATAAGATATCGCGGGTGAGACTGCATCTACGTAGTAGGTGTTGCCAGTAGAGTCCTGCTCTGTCAGATCATGTCTTGGTCTTTGTTGACAAACAAGGGATCTGAACCTGGGTCGACTGAAAGTACGCCAACAATTTTAATTATTGTGTTTTGGTATAATGGTTGCATTAATGCATTAACCAACAAATTACAGCTCTATTATTTGTAACAATGTAAATCATCCATAGATTAATTAATCATCAACGCGACATTTTACAACATTAGACAATGCAATAAAACAAAAAAAACCATTTTATAATATATGAATAAGAAACTCATCCTCATATAAATGGGACATTGTAAAGGTCCATAATAATCAAAATGCAGCTAATATGTAATTGTTACACTTATTGGTAACATGTCTTGTTCCAGGACAATATGTCGAGTACATTAAAAAAAATCCTTGACTTTCACAGACTAATATTTCAAAACATACAAGTTAAAGTAGCATTCAATTATATTGATTTCCATTGATCACTTGAACTATTGGCATTGCTCGAGATATATGCATGCCTCACGTTTTCATCACTTGTAGGGGATATTGTACTTGGGTTATTGAACATAATATTTTGTTCATCCACTTCTTTTTTATGTTTCTCCTCTTCATGGTCCATCTACAAACATGAAAATAAGGTGTAATAAGTATATCTACGTTTATATAGTAGAATATACATGACTGCATAAATTAAAAAGCATACCATACCAACGAGTGTTTCATAAATAATACACTCCAAACTTTGTTTCTTACATTTTTAATACACCATGACAATGCATAGATATACTTAATATAAAGGTTTTTTGTTGTTTCATTAATCTTGAAATGAGAGAAGTTAAACAACATAACTACTTACAAATTGTTCAATTAACCTGTAATACTTCAACATATACTCACAACTCATACTTAATCCAATGTTGATTAATTCTTTTGATGGTTCTCCTTGTATGTTAGCACCTTTTAGAAGACATCCATGGATGAGTATAAATTAATTATGTAAATATAAAGATCACAACAAATATAAATTTGAAGTTCATAAACATAAATATTCACAAACTTTGTGATCAACCCTTTTTTGCTTGACGTCCCGTCTTATGTGCTAAATGGGTGCCATTTTGTTTTCTTTTCTACAACAAACAATTGAAAATATATATTTCTTGTAATAATTAAATTCGATGTACATAAAAGAATAAATCAATGATTACATAACTCTTATGCATGTTATAGTTAGTATGATCATGCAATGCAATTATGTTTATTTGTTTTACCATATCCTTATACACCTTTTTGGACATCCATATTGGCATGTTTTGGGTATCCCCTCATTTGTCTTTTGGAATTTTCATAATCTTCCTAAAAAACAAAAAACATAATAGTTTATTTTTAAATTTAAATGAAAATAAATATGGCAAAAAAAACTAATTTAGTAATTTTTGGAACATATTATAGAAAAATATGTTTAGTAATAATACTTTTTATATGATTCTTTTTTGTTGTTGTAAGCTTTTGGTATTGCAAGTCTCACAAGTTTTATTGACCATTGTTGTTGAAACACTTGTTGTAGTTTATATATAACCTGATTCTTGGAGTCATTGGATTGATTTTTGTAATGTAAGTGGAAAATACATATGTACGATCTTTCCACTATATCCATCGTAGTTTTGTAAAAAAAAATCCCCTCTCGTTAACTTACAATACCACTCCAGTTGAACTGAAAACCTATTCATCATCACTTGCATCCTTCATAATTTAATATTCTTAGGATGAGATTATATTCCCTCATTATTAGTCCCTTCACAACATTAAAAAATATGTGAAATTGAGTGTTTAAAACATGTTAGTGATTAATGTTACGAAATTCATTTTTAGTGAAAAAACAAAGAAAAACTTCATATTAATCATTGTTTGTTCCACATAGTTCCTCTCTTTGCAACATTTCCATAAAGTTTCTACTCTCTTTTTCTCTCATATCATGAACAATCTTATTGAGTTTCTTCAAGTCGATAGTCTGCATGACACATTAACAAATACACATCATTAATTTAAACTTACATATAACTCTAATTTACTAAATTTTTAATAAAACTTAAAGAACTTGCCCTCTTCTGTTGTTAGGATAAGCTGCCATCATACTCATTGCAATAAGTTGATTTCCTTGAACTTTTATCAGTCATCTTCTCTCAAAAAAATCCAAGAATTATCATAGAAATTATGAAATAATTTTTACAAATTAAATTATCGGTGTGTATAAAAATGTATACACACCTATGCGTTATAAATATGTGTATGAAAAGGTGTATGATTATCATGATGATATAAATTTAAAATCCTTTTTATAATTATTTGTATTTACCTGGTGCTTTATTACAGTAGTATACGCACTGGCGCTTTATTACAGTTTATTACGCGGCACTGAACCCGTGAATAAAATGCTATTATGGTGTTTTGGTATTAAAAACAATGATATTTAAATTTTGAACCGAGTAGTTCCTTTTAAAGAAACATATACATATGTGTGACAATATTGTATAGCGAGCACTGGTAACCGCAAAAGCATTTAAAAAGACAGACAATGACAGGGTTTGGGATCCAACGCAATGAGTGGTCCCATTGAAATGGATACCAAAAGCCCCATATGAAAGTAAAGAAACCCTATAAAAACATATTATTTAAAAGAAAAAAAATCCTTCATATGAAATATAAAGAGGGATTCAAGAGAAAGAACAAGAAAGCTAAGGATTCTTCCAATACTGAAGGTAACTATGAAATCCTTTTATTTTTTTTGATAATGCAATAAAAATTGTTTGGAGAAAAATTGATATGATCAAGAGAATGATGTAACATAACTATAATTTCTCTTCTATAAATTTGTATGTGACCCATGGTGATCCCTTACAAATTTGGATCTCCAAAAATTTCTACCCACTCCAAAGTCATTGCTAGTAAATCTCCCTTATACAAATCTCTAATCTAAATAATGGCAAAAAATGAACTAAATATTAGGGTTTTCTCTTATAAACACACATTTAGAAAATAAAATTCTCGCTCATTTTTTCGCTGTATATTTCATCTCATTAATGATAAACGCAAGTGTTTTTTTTTACTTGTTGTCACCGACGTGTTATATACTGTAAAGCACATCGATGCACTTTCATGTCCATACACATTAACTAGGAATTTAATATAAAATGCAAATGCAAACCTTCATAACTCAAATTTTGCGGAGGTTTTGCTTTGCAGAGGCAGAAATGGAGGTCGCATTTTGATACATATAATTATTTGGTGTACTGGTGCATTTAATATATTTAGGTGCACCGATGTGTAAAATAAGAATACACACTACACTGATAACTTTTAAAGGCCTTTCAAATTTTGGTTTGAAGCTATATTTTTCTATGCTTTCCAAGCTTTATTTTAAGAATTTATTCATGCATTGTTTATAGTCTTGGCTCAAATGCAATGAATAAAAAATTATAATATCAAATGGCCAATTCTTCATACTCTAGCTCATTCCATATTGTAGTGATTTCTTCAAGTTTTCCCCCATCGTTTGTAGTAGGTCCATATATTATTTATGATTCATTTACCTAATTGAATTTAGGTTAGTTATGCAAGGGCATTTAAATAATTGTTCAATGAATTTTGCAGGATCATGATTCAGGATTGAGTTCAGATGCTCAAGATATTCCACCAATGCAAAAATTCTGCAAGATTTTATCAGGAGAAAGATACCATAGGAAAGTATTTGACAAAAATGGAAAATAGCTTTTACCTACCAATTGTAGCATGTGATCTTCTAGAGAACAACTTGGTTCAATGGTATGACGGCGTGAATTGGATCTCTTTTATGGCACGCTAGTAGTATGTATTTTATGGCATGCTAGTAGTATGTGGTTGTTCAAATTGTAAAGGTTAAAGGAGAACCCTCAACATGTCACATTGTCCCATTATATTAATGATCGACTACTCAAAGTTGACGATCTAATACCTCCCACTACGACCGAGCATCCAACTAGTGATATGAAAAAGACACATATGAATACTTCCATACTTTTTTTGAAAGGTTGGAAGCCAAATCAACTAATTTCAGCCTAAGCTGACCAACCCATTTCCTTTTGTTGAGTCAACGGAGAGTTATAGTGAACCAAAGTATGATATCAATACCACTCAAACCATCTCTACTAAGAGATCCAAAAATTTGTATGAGCTAAGAGAAAAAATGTCCAAGTACACACGAAGGTCAATTAAACTATTGGGAAGTAGTGATGAATTCCCTCTTCCTATCCATGTGCAAAGTAAATACCAACTTATTACAACCGTGCTTTTTATGGTGGTTGGCCATCTTCCATGCCTATGCCCGATGTTGGAATTGAATTCTCCTTTGTTGGTAATAGTTATATGATTGCCAAGTCTAAAATAGATGTTGCAAATCTTGGGTTATTTATCCTTTCACATGTATATGTTCCTCCCAAACAATCAGTAATACTTATGCCATTTTGTGGTCCTCTTTATAGTTAGTCTGATTACTTGAATATTGTTAGATACAAAAATAACATCTCCATATATACTATGTGCATGAACAGTTATGCTTCTAGAAACTTTAACAATAAAAACTTGTTATATAGTGATGGTCATCCATGAACTCATGGGAACATTACAGGCTTCATAAATAGTTGTATGTCCTCATTATTTAGTGAATACAATACGTAGTTTGTATCCTAGTGACAAGTTGTTAGTAAATTATAACTTCCACAAACCACCAATCATTCGTTAAAAAATGTTGTGCATTGGGTCTACCTTTAGATGCCCCCTTAAGGTGTAAAGAAAAGATCATCGAGCAATTGTATTTTTCAAATTTCAATGGAACTATTGGACATGTATTGATTAATTAGGCATTTGTTTTATAAAGTGTGTGGTTTCATGCTTATTAATGGGGAAAAATCATGCTTCTAATAAATGTTTGGTATAATGTTTGAACATACTAAATGCATTGCGTTACTAATATTATCAATGTAATGTTCAATATTCTTACAATCAGGATTTTGGAAATGAGCGATCTATTTACCATCTACCGTTGCACCCCACTATGATGTCAAACCAAGAGAATGTTATTAAACGAGCACAACTCAGAGAGGAATCATACCAAGCATGGTTGAATCAACCACCTATTCAATTCCCACAACGTCTTGAGTCACCAACTCAAAAACCTCTATAGCAACACTAACTCTTCACATGTTGGGGATGAAAGCAATGATATGGAGGTTGGTATGGATGATTTTTTATGGGATACACATGCCATGGAGGGAATGTCGTTACATGCATTCTAACAAAATAAACTGGGGATGACGTCAATATTGTCAATACATTATTTGAAAGCTAAAATATGCTTCCACCACCTCTCTCTTTGGACATTAATTAATGATCCATGAGGATCTCCCAAAATGACCAAAAAAAAACACTTCAAATGTTGAACATAAGGCTATAGTCACATAGATCTCACTGAGATCTTTTCCGCAACTCTTATTTCATCCAAAACACAGTTCGAATGTGAAAGATATCACATTCTAAAATTTTGGGAAGACATGCAAAATGGAAAATGGGGTGCCACGTGGCAGCACTAGAAGGGTGACATGTGGCCTATAAAGTTGGACCATACATCGTGTGTCAGGTGATTTGGAAGGTTGCAGTGGAAGTTCCTAAGACAAAATGTACCTATCAATATTTGACATGTGGCAGGATTATTGTACATGTGGCAAGATTATTGTACACGTGGAAGGAACGTGGACCAATCGAAGGCCGTGATGTGGTGGTTTGACTAGCCGGTGCATGTGGAAGGAACATGGACCAATCGAAGGCCGCGATGTGGTGGTTTGACTGGCCACATTATGGTTGTTTTCAACAAAAAAATACAAAGGAAGGTAGGATTGAACCCCTAACCTCCCACCAACTCCAACACCCTATCACCATGCTCCCCGCCACTATTCCATTAATGTATACTAGGTGATCTTGTATTTAAATTTGAATTTGTTCGCCACTACGCCATTAATATATACTAGGTGGCCATTAATATATACTAGGTGATCTTGTATTTAAATTTGAATTTGTTTTATGGTGAGAGAACGGGTGGGGCTTAGCCCTCAGCCCCATGTTATGTTATTAATATGTATCATAACAAACGAAAGATCGAACCAAAGTCCACAAACGATATTATATATATATATAGTTGCCATAAAAAAGGAGCCACAAGATTTGAACCCAAGATCTTCACTTAACCACTTCAACGCTTTGCCACTGTGTCAACGCCTTTGGGCTTGATTTTTGTCCTAAGAATATATTTTGGAATTTGAAATCGGGTTTGGTACCAGTGTGGGCATACCTCCCATGGGCGCCAAACCATTAGTTTCAAGCCTATAAAGCCATGAATTGGACCTCGGCAGTGGCATTTTTTTTGATGTGACAAGGGCACGAATTCCATTGAGTGCGTAGTTCCTGAGGTGGGAATTCGTACAGTGACCATATAGAGTGGTGGAAAATATATCACATGCCATGCTTTATTTAATGCGCTGGCGGCAGTATGCTAAGCCATTGGATCTGGTGGCAGTTGAGATCGCATGGCTGGCAATGCTGTCGCCAGAGCATTAAATAACGCATGGCATGTGATATATTTTTCACCGCCTGGGACCTCCTCTGCTGCGCAGTTTGAGAACCTCTTCTCTTACTCTATATGGCGAAAAATATATCACATGCCATGCGTTATTTAATGCTCTGGCGGCAGCATTGCCAACCATGCGATCTCAACTGCCACCAAATCCAATGGCTTAGCATACTGCCGCCAGCGCATTAAATAAAGCATGGCATGTGATATATTTTCCACCGTCCCAGGCAAGCCATAGTGTTTATACTCATTTTCACGGTTTTTTGAGATGGTCGCAATGGTGCTCTCTATTTTTGCAGTTGACATAAGTGTCCCTAGAGATGTAGACGAGTAGGGTCAAACTACATTATCGGTTGCAGTCTTCAAATTGTGATTTGCATATTTTATATTTGCATTCTTTTTACTTATATGCTCTTTTAAAAGCTGTCATTTTAAAGTGAAGGGTTAATCGCTGAAACATTCACACATAATTCATGGTTGTTTAAGATCCTATAAAATTCAGATCAGGTCTACCCACCTAGGGACAACAATGTTGTGCAACTTGAAAGTAATGTATGGTATGTTAGATGCATGTTTCTCAACACTTTGAAGGTAACTAACCATTCAATCTCCTATTTTTTTAAGGATTCTTGTCACACAATGAACATTGAAAATGGTTGATTTTATGCATGCTTGATGATAGCGTACATTTTTATTCCCAACTAATTGTAGGTTACTCACATATAAGGTACTTCCAAGTGATAGTGTCTTGCTCGATAGCTCCACAGAGACAAAGAAAATGATGAAAAGGTTGGGTGTTAAGTACATATCATACCATGTATGTCCGAAAGATTGTATTATATACCGAGACAAATATGAAAACATAGAGATATGTCTAGAATGTGAGCATGACATGTACCATAAATGAAAAAGAAGGGTAAGGGACATGGTCCTCCTCATAAGATATTGACGCACATGCATATAATTCCAAGGATTCAAAGGCTCTTTCCTACACAAATAATTACTTGTGTTGCAGGGGTGGCATGCCTCACATAGAAGTGAGCCAGAAGTTATGTGATTCCCATTAAATTCAATAGTCATGAAGCATATAGAGGATACATGGCCTGATAAATTCAAGTATGATGGATGGAGCCTTAGGTTGATCATAGCCATGGATGGAGTTTCCAAAACACCAACTATTTTATTTGGTCGGTGGTAATGATCAATAACAATATGCCCCAATGGTTGTCTATGAATAATGAACATCTTATGTTGGATCTTATAGTCCCAGGTAGAAGACAAGTGGATGTCTACCTCCAACCATTAATCGGTCAATTTAAGCAATTATGGGAAGAGATACATGTATAATATGATGTATCAAGACCCATCATAATGGAGAGGTCTTTTATGTTGTATGGCATATGTGTGTACACCATGCATCATTATCCAATACTAGAAGTTTGCTCCAGTAAGCATGTTGATTGATTTGTTTATATATGTAACATTATTTGACATACTTAATTTGGTGCAACTATCACTTTTAATGCCAACATGCTTTGTATACAATAACATCGCAAGTCTTGTAACAAAAGGGTATCAAGGATGTAAATGTTGTGGACCTTCAATAAAAGTTAGGTGGTCCAAGAAACTATGAAAACCAATGTATGACTGCTCGAGGGTATTCCTTCTAGTAGACCACCCTTATAGAAGAGTTGCACCTGCTTTTAATGGTAAATCAAAGAGAGCCCGCGAACCTGAAATAAACAAATTGGAAAATTGTATTAGGGCATACACCGCAAAGAAGGAGAATGAAATTGCATAATTTTTCAATTCAAATGGGGAACCTATATTCGATGATCTTGGCTTTTGGAGAAAACTATGTTTATTGAAATGCCCATTGTGATGAAAATGAAGTATGTATTTAAAGAGATTCCATATTAGGAGCATCTTAAGATTGCTTGCTTACTAGATCCCATGCATATATTCAAAAATGTTTCTTCTTCTTTATGGAGGCATATATCGTCGAAAAAAAGGCAACATGTTGACTGTTAGGAGAGATCTTATGTCGTGTAATACAAAAAAGAGACATTGGACAAAAAAAGAAAGCAAAGGAGAGGTTGGTACCTCTAAGTCTTTTAAAGCATGTGATGTCCCATGGATTTTAAAGAAAGGTGAGCTTTCTATGGCGAAGGATGTTATATTGAGTGTGAATGAACATTATTTATATGGGTTGACTTTACAAATTTGCTTCATTGTAGAAGGACACTTGTCGGGGTTGAAATCACATGACCATCTAAACCTTCTACAAGTATGTATGTCGAATACATGATTGTTTTTCAATAGTGTAGGTTAAAATATACTATGCACTCTTAGTTTTATGGCAAGTAATTATGTGTGTGTTTATTTTGTAGTTTCATTATCCTTTGTTGGTGCATGGTTGTGTCAACCATGACTTCCCTTAGGACTTGCAACATTCCATATCCAAATTACATGCATTTGTACATTGGATCACATCAAAGGAGATTCATATGGCTATCATTCCACGATGGCATCAAGAGATGGTTGAGATTGTTTGTATGCTTGAGAAGTAACTCCCCACGAGTTTTATGGACTTGTGGGTCCATATTCTAATTCACCTGCCTAATGAGGTTGAATTAGCTAGGGTTCTATCAATTCTTAGATACATTCATGATACCCTTAATAGAGAAATCAATTAACAAAACAACATCAACATTATATGAAAAACATAACATACATGAGCAATATACATATCAATATACATGTCAAATATACAACAAAATCAAAATCAATAAACATGTCATAAATACATCTCAATTCAAATATACAACAATCAATAGACATGTCAAGTACCACTACTATCTAGGTCCACCACCAAAAATAGAGTCATCAATGGGTCCACTACTAGAGTTAGAGGGTCTACTGGTACCCATGTCAAATAAAAATGAAGAAACTAGAGTATGATAGATCTCTCCACGAGGATCCATATCACTTGATGTGACCATAGTATCGTGTACAACATCAAATACTAATGCAGTAGTTATAGCGCATGGTGTCACTGCAACTAGTGGTGCAAGTGGATCATCAGCTACTGGCGCATGTGGAGGAGGAGGAGGATCAATGGATGGTGTACCTGATGATGCAAGTGGAGAAAAGGAGGAGTGGATCAATAGATGGTGAATTTTCTAACATATCTAGAGGAGGAGGAGGAAGAAGAAGATAAGGAGGTGAATCAATGGATGGTGGAGGAACATGTGATGGAGAATCATGCGGTGGAGGACTAGCTAGTGGAGGAACAAGTGGTGGAGGAATAGGTGGTGGAGGAGGCATATAATTAGGAGCATCATTGTAAGAAGATGAGCTACATGAGGAGGAATGAGCACCATCCCTCAACCTCTGCATGAGGTTGAGTATAACAACAACATGATGCATAAGTGACGTCATGTCACAAGGAAGCTTCGCCCATATAGATGATAGCTCTAGAACCCATAATATTTGTCTAGCATTTACATGTTCGACTTCATGCCTATCAATCAAGCCACAGACTCTATGTACCACCTCGGTTCAGAATTTTTGATCCGACATATGTGGCATGTGAGGTCTATGTATAAGTTTCTATTAAAGTGGATCCTCCATCACCTCATCATGTTGGGGAGGCATGCCATCAACAAATTTCTTGATATATATAAAACAATAGACAATGATAATCAAATAATCTAAACAAAATGATACAATACATTACATGTGCAGTAGATAAAACTAAAAAGTATGCAATTAGATTTATCAAAATATAATGATAATGTTACTTATATCATCTTGTGGCTCGTATGCATTAAATAGGATGTTTGGAAATCCTCTCCAATCCATTCTCGCATACAGGTACTCTACAAGATCGAGGATAGGATTGTCCTCTCCAACCAAAAAATCATGTATCTCTGTATTGACTGGAGTACATGGCCACTCCGACTGGCCCCTCTTGGGAAACAATTACCTCCACATGTGCATATGCACATTGGTCATAGGCCTAGGAGGTACGCTGGGTAATGTCGGTAAAGTGGCATGAAACCTCTCAAAAAATAAAGTAAATAACTCTTATGCAAATGGAAAATATAGTCGCCCATCAAAAATAGTGCAGCAACGATCCAAAGCAAAACAAAAGTGTCACAAAATATCTCTAACCACGTAATCAGTCAGGGCCTATAAACTAAATTATCTACATAATACATCAAAGGGAAACTAATGCGTTGCCATCAAAAGTATATTGTGAAAGTAGTGACACAATAAGGGACAAACACCTAGCCTCCTCTCCACCAAATGCATGTATCCACAAATGGCCACTAACAACCTGAAACTTTGTGGCTTTAAGAATGTCTTGACTGAAATATCTTTGCACATATGTCGGCTAGCTCTCTCCTGCAATGCCAGGTGGTAGATCATGGAACCAGGGCCAAAAATCCCCCCCTCCTGGATAGCCCAATGATAAAATAGACATCCTCCTTTGTGGGATGATACCGCAAATCGGGATTGACTCTAAATTCTTATATGTCATTATCCCATCGACAAATAAATTGTTGTAAATATGCAAAGTTCCCCTGAAGGATGTAGCCTCCTCATAAACTTGAGGAGGATGGCATTCCTCAAAGGGACACGAGTTTGGGTCGTAATAAGGCGAGGGGGAATCTCCCTCTCCCACTCCCTTGCCTCCCACTCACGTACAAAGTTGCATGTGTCAACCTATTGTTGTTGTTGTGCTCATTGTTATCATCTCTAATTTACAAACAATTATTTTTTAGTCACATATATGTAGACAAAACAAATTCAAATTATAAAACACACAGATATACAACATTTTGTATTTTTATCAAAAAGTTAAATTAATCTCTTAGTGCATAAATAAAGATATTAGGTAACCCGTGTGCTTGGTATAACTAATCCACGCCATGCCTAGTGCTAAATATCATAACAAACTCACCGAAACATCAACGATTTTCCTTTACATTGGCACACCGGTGCACATATACAAGAACACACAGTAGCTGGCACGCAACAAAAAAACAAGTGCACCACATCTATCGCGGTGTTGCATAAATATTAGTATATTGGTGCTCCACATTAAAACGCACTGTCGATCATGTATATTATTTGAACACACCAGCGCTAATGATTCCAAGACACGCACTGATTTTCTCAAAATAATTATTGTAAAATTTGTAATGTGTGTGGTGCATTAAATAGTGTGCATCATATGAATGGTGAGTTAGTTTTTTATATCGCATCGGTTCGCTCGAATTTATTTTATAATTTTTTAAAGAGTGGAGTTAATTTTATAGCAGTGTAGTCAGACTCGGACTCGGCAAATACTCGGCTGGCTTGGGACTCGGTGACTCAGATAAGACTCGGCAAAAACTCGGCAAATATGAAAAACATTAAAAATATAGTAACTTAAAAAATAATATATAAACATATATATTAAAAATTAAAATTTAATATATAAGCATATAACAATTCAAAAAATTGATAAAAAGACATAGCAATGCATTTTAACAAGTGTTTTCTCATTTGAAATCACAAAGTATAATTATTAATTACAAATTATAAAAACCATAAAATTATTAAAAAAAAGATAATAAGAAAATTTCATTAATTAACAATTATTAAAAATATTAAAAAAATGAAAAAGCAAATTGTAAAAAATACACTATCATCATCCTATCCTAACCATGAGCAATCACATTCTTCAACCAAACTACCGATGGCAGCACCATCGCCTTACCTTTATAAAATCCAAAGTATAGAAGTTCAATGAAAAAATTAAAAATTGAAAATGCTCAGACCAATGTTAGCGACCTTCCTCAGTGCACGCACACTCCAAAATTCCAAACACACAGACAACTGATAAATTGATAATAGCTAGGGGGCAAAAGAGAACAACTCGGGGGAAGCCAAACTATTCAATGAGATGACAGGGGAGAGCGGTGTTGTTTCAGGGGCTTATTCCCTCCCCACGTTCCCTCCAAAACGCAAAAGCAACGGTCAAACAGTCAACGGACTCGCGAGTAAGTGACGAGTTCAGCGAGTAAATGACAAGTTTGGCGAGTGGCGAGTTTACCCTGCGAGTATGTCACGAGTACTCGTCCTGGTGGTCGCTCGGCAAGACTCGGCAAGACTCGCGAGTATTCAAAGAGTCTGACTACACTATTTTATAGTGTGCACCATCAAAGATGAATTATTTTTTTTATATCACACCAGTGCTAATGTGATGATTAAACTCACCGTTGTACAAAAACATTTTGATTACAAAATTTAAATTGTACGGTGTGTTTATTGGTGAGCACTATCGATGGTGTGTTATATTGCTATATCGCACTAGGGATGACGCACCATTAAAGACACACGGTCATAGGGGCTTTCTATAAATCTACAGGATGCACCACTGCTAATGTATTTACCTCATGCACCAGTGTACCTTTTTTTTAATTAAATTGTAACATTGCGATGTTTTTTATTCAACATACCATCTATGATGCATTGTGTGGTTTATATCGCACTAGTAAGTGCACCAAAAAAGATGCATTGCCACCAGTGCTTCCTTTTTTTTCAGAGGAAAAAATACCAGTCTTTGTTATTCAATTGAATCCAAAGACATCATTTACATATCAATATGATGACTGATAAACAAGTCCATCTCAAGCATGAAATAGTGACATATGCAGAGCATCAAAACAAGAAAAAAAGTCTGAACGTAGCAGACTTTCCTCATCATCCCTAAATAATCCAGGTCAGAAATACTAATAATAATCTGAAGTGAACTTTAAATAGACATTTCAGAGCAAAAACACACTGGCAGAGTGAACTCTAACAGAACAACAAGAAGTACATCCTCAACTGCTGGAACATAAGCTGAATAATAAAGAATCAGTTACTATTAAAATAGATCAAGACTGCCTTGGTTAATAACTAAACCATCCAATGTTTCTGAAAAAGAAACAAATCCCATATCCAAATGTAAAGCTTTTTTTGAAAGTTCATCTGCCAGCGAATTATGCTCACGAAAAGTATGTTTAAAGATCACTGGAGGGGCCAAATGAATCATATATCTTATATCGGAACACCAATGTATCAGAGATGGAACATCAAGTGCTGAAATTCTGTTGAGCCAAGAAAGAATAACCATGGAATCACCATAAATCAACTGCAACGGAATTCCCATCAATAATCCGACTCTTAGAAGAGCCCAAATTGCCAATAATTCTGCTTTGGTATTCGTGCTACTTCCACATCCCATAGAAAAACTATAGAAGTGAGAGTCATTGATAAAAATCACAAAACCGACACCTCCAATATTTTTCGCAGCAGCTCCATCAAAGTATCCACAAGAAAAGCTTTTTAATGGAGCAGGACTAGGAATACGGGATTTATGAGAAATATTCGGCACAGGGTAAGAGTTGGTCAATCCTTCAATCCTGGAAATCAGAGCTGGGAAGGATGGCTTCTTGTTTTCAAATAAGCAATGATTCCGAAGAAGCCAGGTTCCCCAGAGGATGAACAACGGAATGTATCTGAAGGGAGCAGAACGCGCTGTAGAGGAGAACCATTGGTCCAAAAAGGAATGGACATAGTTAAAAACTGGGAAAGAGCATTTGAAATTAACCGCAAAATAATTGAAGATACTAGCAAAGAATGGACAGCAGAAAAATAAATGATGAATGTCTTCCAGATTATCTTCACAAAGAACACATCTACTGGGTCCCAAGTATCCTCTGCTTTGCAATTGATCCCAGGTTAAAATCTTTCCTCTGAGAATCAACCAAATAAAGCATTTTAATTTCAGAGGAATATTCAAAGTCCATAATATTTTTAGAACTGAATCATTAATTTCTGAACATATATCAAAAATTATGCATTTATATCCTTCAGCAGCGATAAGAGGACCTGTATATTTGTTATGAGACCAAGAAATAGTATCAATTTGATTATTGAGACGAATGCGGCCATATTCCAGTCCTCTAGTAAAATTGTCCCATGCTATTTTCCATTCACCAGTGCTTCCTATATATTGGAAGAACGCACCAATATAATTTGGTCAAAATGACTCACCGATTTGTTTTTTTTTCAAATTTGTAAACTTGTCACTACGTTTTATAGTGAGCACCATAAAGGTGCATTAGGTTTATGGTGAGCACAAGTAACGACATGACATAAAAGATGCATTCATATTATGAATGGTGCTTCCTATATGTTACCATCTAAGTTGCACCCAAATGAAATTTCAAGTGAGCCGACAAAGATGAACAAAGTACTTGTTCAAATTTAGAGTTTAGAAGTCCATTTAGGCTTTCTAAGGCCTTTTTTCACTTTTTTACCACATATTCATGTCCTGCGGGGAAGTAGTAAAAAATGTGTTAGCATAGGTTTTTTATAAAGAACTTGGCTTCCTAGGACGTGGTTATCAGGCCAATTATTCCAACGTGTTTTTTTCCTTGTTAATGATGCAATGTTGAATAAGTGATGCATAATTTTCAAGTTTTTCACTAGCTCCTCCAGAGCTAGAATGGTCGTCTTGGTGGTTAAACCATGGGAGGTTATTAAAGTTCACGTGTCAATGTATATGAACATGCTAGACATTGGTATTGAGTCATATGGACATGTGCTAGGTCCCCCTAAGTTTTTGTTCAATTTTGAGGAAATAATTTTCCCTCAAAATGAGGCCATTTTTAATGGTTTAATTAAAAATTGTGTAAAGGGCATAAAATATTGATCAGAGCTGGAATTTGGTGTGTGGATGATCGTTTTCACACTCATAACATTCACTTTACCCCGGGACCCACTTTTCATTTACTTTGAGTGATAATAAGTCACTTAAAGCCATTTTCCGCTAAAAAAGCATTAAAATGTCAGTTTAATGTTAAAGGTGCGACAAATTGGCATAAAGACAAAATTAAAAAAAGTCAACAAACATGTTTGAAAAATGTTTAAGTTAGGTGGCAATCATGTCCCCAATGAAGGGCGACTCCATTCAAACGTAAAGGCATCACTTTAGATTGATATTTGGAGGTTAGCGAATCATGGAGTTAGGAGATGCGCCCACCATAATGTTGAATGGCTCGACCCTCTTCCAAGCCTCACGTCATGTGAGGTTTCCCATGCTTAGAGTTGGAATTTTGGAAGGTAGATCGACGACTTGCTAAATGGAGAGGTGGTGAGTATGGGGAGTGAGGCCGCCTACCTCATGAGAGGTGGCGCCTCCTCCATGATGATCACTCTAGGTTAACTCATTATCTCTAATAGCTCATGCTTTGTCCACTCTCACTCGTAGATGCGCTCCCCCTCCTCTTGGGTTGTTCTATTTAATCAAGTCACTTCTCCATTGTTCAACAGAGGAAGGTGGAACCTCTACTAAATTGTATTGTAACCATTGTGAAGTATTTTTCATTGAATGAATAAAGGATTTGGAGGCAAATGATGTGTGGATCTTTCGCTTGTGGATGATAATGTCTTTATGCTCTAATGAGGTATAATTGTATTGTTTACATGCTTGCACTATAAAATATTTGGTTATTTATGTGGATTTTAAAGGAGAAGTATTTCTTAGTAATGTAGAGTTGCGTGATTATTGCATCCATTACTTTTATGTTAAGTTACATTAGAGACATTAGACGGACATGTTTATTAGATGAGAAATGCATGTTTTCTAAAGTTTCTATTGTGGTTTACACCGGGTGCTTTTAATCCTTTGTTGTGCAAGTTTTGTGAGATCGTAGGATATCTAGTTTGGAGAGTGTGTTGAGCATGTCGACATCCTCACATCTTCAAACATATTTCTACGAAGGACTCTTCGATCCCCACTTTGAGGACCCCATTGCCCAATTTCAACGGTTGTTTGTCTTCACCCTTCTCATATTCTAAAGTTTGATTCTCTTGGTTACTGGTTTGATTTTTATTCCATATCTAAAATCTCATGCAATAATATAAGTAGACCTTAGTAGATGGCTAGATAGAAGTAGTTTACAAATAAAATATCATAGTCTAGATCTGCTTAGAGTTGATCTACCATTTTAACTAAGTCTTTTTCAAGTAAAATACAAAGTTAAGTCAGGGTAGTTTGGTTTAAAAGTTTAAAGATTCATACTTGGCTATTTAGAGCTTGGTTTACTTGTTCCAAAAGGATAAGTAAAGATCCTAAGAAGACAAGCTTTCTAAATTGTCTTACTTAGTTAAATTTCACATTTTTTTTTAACTTATAATTTTTTTGCAAATTTTTGTAGTTTTTTCCCACACACTCTTAAAGTGTTTGGGACCACCTTCTAACAATTTCTGTTGGTTGTTTTTTTTCATTCGATGCAAAGGTAGAGAGAAATGTTGCCTAAAAAATAAAGATTCAAGCAAGTGAGAAGAATCCTTACCTTCCCCACTCTTCATCTCCTTTCTCTCCATTCATTTTTTTGAAAGAAACTTGTAAATATGTTGATCTAAATTATAAAGATCACGGATGTCCCCAAAAAAGAGTCATTTGAATATTTTAACAACTGTGATAAAGAGATCGGGAGGGTTGTGTTAAGCCTTTTGCAACCCCCATTCGAGGATCGATGCAGTGTGCTCAGTTAGCTCAGTTTAAATTTTCCTTGATAGTTTAGTTTTTTTTATTTCAGAAGAAAATAAATACTTGTACCACGCTTTCCCGAGTATCCCGCAAGGGGGGAGAGAATTGTGGTACAATTAATTAGAAAACAAGTTTCTTTTTGCTATTTTCTTTTAGGTATTTCGTTAGGATTTTAAAATTAACCTAGATGTGTTCTCCTGAGTATCTCGAAAGGGGGGAAGAGACTCTCAGTCGTGAGTAGTTAGTTAATAAATATCACATTCAATCTTTAATAAAATTGATAAAGGATCCTTCCCCATATGCTTTGTACCGCTACAACTTGCTTGATCAGTTGATTGTACTAGAAGGGATACAAGTGACTAGAGTAATAGGAAAATCCACATAAGCATGTTCTTGAGGAATCGGGAGGTCGCAAGGGTGATTACCACAGAGTCAGGGGGCTAAACCAAGCAGGTTATGCCTCACCCTATTGGACACTTGATAAAGTCGCTTTAGCACTCATTTAAAGAGAGCTTTCCTTATTGGGCCAAACTAAAAATTGACCCACTGGGCCCTTAATCACTCATTTAATAATCTAAAATTTACCAACCGAGAGACTGCAATACTTTCATTGAGACTACACTAACAACCCTCATACACAAGCACTCTCTTCACTGGCATTGGTCTACCTTATTTTATTTTTCATATATTAATTTTGCAAAGTGTCTTGAATGATTTGGATATTTTCTAAAGTTTCTACAAGTAATTTATTTATAGTGATTGGTCGGTAACATTTTAATCTATTTCATCTTAACTCCTGGAATAGTTGTTGTTTTTACTTTTATAGATTAAACAACCATAGATTATTTTCATAGGGACCACCCTCTTGGCTTCACTAGGAGTAGGCCTAGACAGAGTAGCCGAGTATTAGGTGATAACATTTCGCTAGAGCTTTCCCCCAAGGTCGCACCCAGTGGCTTGAGTATTTATGCCACATGACCCGAGGTGCAAATTAGGCGGTAACACTATACAATTACATGATGCATTAGTGTTAATGTGTTGATCATATGCACCATATTGCTATAAATTTTTAAACATGGTGTTGTGTTTTCTTGAGCATGCCATTAATAGTGTGTTATGTTGTTCATGTCACACTAGTAATGGTGTGTCATAAACGATGCACTATTGTCACGTCCCCTCCCCTCTAACCAACGAAGAGGACGAGACTAACCGCTATGAAGCCGGGCAAACTAAGCCCCATGAACATAAGATATAAAATGCATTGGAAATGAAACATACACATATCCATAATTTATTTAATAAACATATAGCAGAAGCAAACATAATCATTCAATACATTCAACATGTTCATCATCTCATTTAAGTAATAAATACAATTGCAAAGACAGAATGGACAAGAGATACTTATCTTTAACAGAAGCTTGTCCCATAACCAGCTACGTCACTGCAACGTTCCACCCAACCATAGGCCAATGTGCTCATCAATCACTCAGCAACAATGCCACCCCGAGTTGGGCATGATTGCATAAGGAATAAGGGGAAACCAACAGGCTCACGTGTAGCCAAGGATACACAAAACTCAGCCAAGCCAACATAGTTGGGTTTATCAGGCTAACATGGAGCTGGAAAGGTTGGTTGCTAAGCTAGTGAGCTCAATCCAAGAGATATGGACACCTGCACTAGAACTAGCCTAACTTCTAAGACATCCACACACACCCAACACAAGGAAGCATCCCCTTCTCTGCTACATAGTCCCTCAGGCCATGACTTCCCTTCCAGAGCTATTCAGGGGGTGTAGAGAAGAAAGCCAGCCCTCTAGCTCTGTCTGTGGGGCTCCTACACACACTAGGTTTATCAAGCAAGCTCAAATCCCATTTCCACTCCCAATTCAACTTATGCCAAAGCCAAAATATGCACCCACAACACAATACGATTTTTGGGTTGGAGGAAAAACAGTTCCAACAACAAAACAAATTTCCAGAACGGGTAAAAATGGCCCTTTAGCAACAATTCAATTTCCAAAGATGTTTTGGCCCTAACGTGGCCAAAATGGCTCAATAACACCTAAAATTGTGGGTGTCCTCTCCCACTCACTGGGCATTACCAGAAAAATGATTTCTAGCTTGGAAACAATGGAGAAAAATGAAGAAAAGCGTGGGGAAGGAAACTCAACCATTGATAATCCCAAAAAACAATTTCTCAGCCTGAGCAAAGTGAGGTAACAACCAAAAACATGAATGGTTTCACACGCAAGAAGTTCTGAATGCCTGAGAGAGCTCCCGTGAAGGAAAAATGGTGAGAAAAACATGAAAACATGGAAGCATCGTATAAAGGCCTACATTTTTGGGTTTTTGCTTGCCCAAGGAGTCAAAACGCATTTCCCAACAACTGATGGCTTCTCCAATTCGAATTTGGGCTGTCATACCTTGCCCATCCCATGGAATAACCAACCCAACCAATTTCTGGCAATAATAAATGATTGGGTGAATGAGACAAGAAATGTAGTTGATAGTTTGATGGGTTCTCCCTTTGACATTTGACTTTTCCCCATTGTCCCAAAGGTTTTGAATATCCCTCCCCACCTTATATTTAGGAAATCATGCCCCTTCTCATTATTGTTGCATTGGCATAGCTCGTTGTGGGTATTTTTAATTAAAATGCATATTTACATGATGTCCAAATTATAATGTGCCTGGATAGCACAAAATACCATCAGCATTGATTTTAATCGCCGAACATATAACGTTAAATCGATGGTGGGTATTTTGCCTATAGCTCCACACCATGATTAATTACAATATATATATCATATACATTTAATACAAACGGGGTCGAAATCGGGGTGTTACATTTCCCTCCCCCTTCAATAGCACTATCCTCAGTGCTTTACAAAAAATTGAACAAAAATGCTACACTGGCATCGCCTCAATGCTCTGCAGAATTGAACAAAAATGGATGTGCCAGGTGCATGGCATCCTCCAACTCCCATGTAGCCTCTTCAGGACCGTAGTGCTCCCATTGCACCTTTACCTGCCCTATGGCTCGGTTCTGGAACATTGTGACCTTCCTATCGAGGATGCACATTGGCTCAATTTGGAACTCTCCCTCGGGTTCCACCTAAATCACATCCCAATTTATCATATGGTTAGGATCATGTACATATTTCTTAAGAAAAGAAACATGAAAAACATTATGAGCTCTAGTGCTAGCAGGCAATGCAAGTCTATATGCAACTATCCCTATTCTTTCAAACACTTCAAACGGCCCACAATATCTAGGTGACAACTTGGTACAACTTTCAAGTTTCAAGGAACTCTTTTTTTCCCTCACTCTGAGGTAAACATGATCCCCAACACTGAACTCTCTGTTCACCCTATGCTTATCTGCATAGCTTTTATGTCTGTCCTGGGCTACTTTACGATTTTGCCCGATATTTACAACCTCTTGCTCCATTTCCTTGAGCAATTATGGCCCAAGCACAACCCTGTTCAGTGGATTATCCCATGTCACTGGTGTCCTACACCTTCTTCCATACAAAGCTTCATATGGACTCATCCCTAAGGATGCTTGCCGTCCATTGTTGTAGGCAAACTCTACCAAGTGTAAGTAATGTTCCCACTTGGTTGACTTGTCCATCACATACATGCGAAGCATGTCTTCAAGCACTTGATTCACTCTCTCTGTATTCCCATCAGTCTGAGGATGGTAGGCAGTGTTGAAGTTTAGCTTTGTACCCAAATATGCAAACAAACCCTTCCAAAAATTGGAAGTGAACTTGACATCTCTATCAGAAATTATTGCTTTGGGCAATCCATGCAATTTGAAAATCTCCTTCATGAAGATCTTTGCAATGTCATCAGTCTTATGCGTAGACTTAACTGGTATAAAGTGTGTTGCCTTTGTCAACTTGTCCACCACAACCATGATGGAATCATGTTGTCTCCAAGTCATTGGCAATCCTGTAATAAAATNGTGGAACTAGCAAAGGATGCAACAAACCTGCTGGGTGTTCGTGCTCCACCTTTACCTGCTGACATTTCATGCACCTTGAAATATATTCATCTATGTCCTTTTTCATTCCTGGCCAAAAGTACTGCTTCCTGGCTATAGCAATTGTCTTTTGATATCCTGGGTGACCAGAATATGGTGCCTGATGGATCTCATCCATAACAACTCTCCTCAAATCTGCTATATTTGGAATATAGATTCTGTTCTTATAAGTAAGAAGTCCATCTTTTTCCAATTTATATCCCTCATACCTCTTCTCAATACTTTGCTGCTGCAATTTGTCTTTTACATGCTCATACAATTCATCTCCAGTAGTATGATTAACAATATATTGTCTCAAATATGACTGGAAAATACTAAGAGATGCCATGTGCATTTCTTGCACCTTTCTGCTGAGTGCATCGGCTACCCTATTCTCCTTTCCTTTTATGTGCTTGATTTCAAAATAAAACTCACATAAAAACTCCATCCATCTAGCTTGCCTAGCATTTAACCTTGGTTGATCAAACAAGTACTTCAAACCACAATGGTATGTCCTTAGCTCAAATATCCTTCCCATCAAGTAATGCCTCCACATCTTGAGAGCATGTACTATGGCTGCAAGCTCGAGATCATGAGTGGCATAGTTCTTCTCATACTCCTTCAACTTTCTTGACTCATAACATATCACGTGGTTGTCATGCATAAGAACTCCTCCTAGTCCTTGTCTGCATGCTTCAGTACACACCACAAAATCTTTTTCTGGGTCTGCAACTTTCAAGACTGGTGCACTTGTGAGAATATTCTTCAATCGTTGGAATCTTTCTTCACACTTCAATGTCCATTCAAACTTTATACCCTTCCTTTACAAGGAAGTGATGGCATGTGCAACCTTGGAGAATACTTCAATGAATCTCTTGTAATATCCTGCAAGTCCCATAAAAGATCTTACATCTGTCACATTCCTCAGAGTAGGCCAATTCATAATGGCCTCAATCTTCTCATGGTCTACTGATATACCCTCTTCTGAGATAATGTGACCCAAATACTGAATTCTATCTCTATAGAAGTCACACTTGTTCAACTTTGCATACAGCTGATGCTCCCTGATCAATTGTAATGTCAATCTCAGATGTTCCTCGTGTTCTTCCTCATTCTTAGAATAAGTAAGAATGCCATCAAGGAAAACAAGAACAAACTTGTCCAAATACCTGCTGAAGACACTATTCATAAGGCACATAAATGTAGCTGGTGCATTTTTTAGACCAAATGGTACCACTACAAACTCATAATGTCCATACCTTGTCCTGAAGGCTGCCTTATGAATGTATTCATCCTTGATTCTTACTTGATGGTAACCAGACCTCAAGTCAATCTTGGAAAACACCTTTGCTCCTCTCATTTGATCAAAGAGGTCATCAAACATAGGCAAAGGGTATTTGTTCTTCACAGTGACTTTGTTCAACTGTCTGTAATCAATACACAACCTGAGTGTACCATCTTTCTTTTTCACAAACATAACTGGTGATCCCCAAGGAGACACACTCGACCTGATATACTTCTTCTTCAACAAATCTTGCAATTGCATCTTCAACTCTAGCATTTCTAGTGTACTCATTTTGTAGGGTGTCTTGGAAACTGGTGTTGCTCCTAGCACAAGTTCAATTGTGAAATCAATGTCCCTTTCTGGAGGAAGCCTTGGAATCTCATCAGGAAACACATCCCTGAATTCCTACAACACATGAAAATCCTCCAACCTAGGAGCTTCATTCCTTGTTTCCTCCAAAATATGGGCTGCATATAACTGGCAACCTTTCCTACATAATTTCTTCAACTGTATAGCTGAAATCTATTTCACAGAAATCACCTTTGTAATGCCTCTTACAACTCTCGGGTTTCCTTCTTCATCCATGCATTCAAAAGTCTTATTATAACATTCAAGTTTTACTTTGCAAGCTTCTAACCAATCCATTCCAATGAGAACATCATAGGAACCAAGCAGTAGAACATTCAGATCTACACAAGTGACCAATCAATTCATAACCAATGGGCATTACCACTTCACTAACCTTTCTCTTAGTTCCAGTGGCTAGTTGAACTAACCAAGATTTTCTATGCTTTACTTTCTTGAAAGCACAAATCTCCACTAATCTAGGGGTAATGTAACTGTGAGTAGAAACAGGGTCAATCAAAATAGAAACAGATTGCTTGACAATCTTACCTGCAACTTCAACCACAGTTGACTGGTTATCTTCCTGGCGGTCCTCCAGTGTTGCATAAATCCTACGGATGGCTCTTGCTACTTGACCCACTGTTTTTGCCTCTTGAATGTTGTAAGTTGGCATTGCATTCTCATTCTCAAGTGGACAATTCCTGCACATGTGAGGTCCTCCACATTTCCAACATTGGAGTGGTCCTCTGTTCTATTGTGGCTCGTTAGGCTTCTCTCCCATCACTTTGGTTGGCTGGTTCTCAGCTTGTGATGGTTGCTTATGCTGATTCCTGAAGTTAGAAGGTTTGAAACCTTTCTTCCTTTGGTTAGACTTCTCATTCCTTTTGTCCTTCCATGTCTTCTGGTAATCAAGTTTTCCTTTGCTTTGCTCATAGCAGTACTTAGCCTTCCTTATTGCTTCTTCCAGAGTTTTAGGTTCATAAAACTCAATTCTATCTTTGTAAGACTGAGGCAATCCACTCAGAAAATGTTGGATCTTCACCTTTTCATCTTTGATGTACCTGACATACTTCAACAATTCCAATAACTTATTTGCATACTCTTCCATGGTCTATTGTCCCAATCTCGGCTCTTGGAACTCCTTAATTTTATCATCATAGTACCTGTCAAAGAGGTATTTCTGCTTGAATACTTCTTGAACTATTTCCACTTAAGTCGCCTTTCACCGATCATCTTTACTTGCTTGAAGTGCTCCCACCAAATGGATGCCCTTCCATTCAGATTGAATATGGAAACCATTGCCTTCATGTTTCCCGAATAATCCTGAACTTGGAAGTACTTCTTTATCCCAAGAAGCCAAGCTTCAGCCTCTTATCCAGTCTTTACCTCGCCATCAAACATAGGAGGTTTGGCCTTCTAAAATTCATCCCGAGAGCGATCCCTGTGGTGCCTCTTTCTCTTACCCTTGCGAGAAGAAGAGCTTGAATCCCCACTGGATTCTTTTGAGTCAGATGATCTACTAGAATTCCTTCTTCTTCTTCTCATACTCCTCTTACCGCCTTCTGGTTTTACTATACCCTGTTGAGAGACTATCTTTCTCTGCAACATAGCAGCATCCAACTGATGCTACTCTTCCTGTGCTTTAATCAAGCTTCTCATGGTGGTTGCAATATCTGGCGGTGTCTCTTGGAATCTCCTTCCATTAGACTCTATGTCATCATTTCCAACTTGGACATTTTCCCCCATGGCATCTCATGCATGCTCGTAGGAGTCCCGAGCATCATATCTGTCATGGGTTCTCATGGCTGAACCATAACTTACTTTACCGAACCACACTACTTGGAATGCTGCCCTTGAAGGTGACTATGATTCTGCAAAATGTGTTAGTAGCACAATTGTTAGCTGCATAACATTTATACAAATCATAATTACTTACCTTCTCTTGTAAAAATCATACAATGATAACTTTTCGCAAAACATAGAATTTTCTTTCTCAAAGAACGACTGTCTCAAGGGGATGATGGGGTTTAAGGGGGCTCACCCCCTTGTGGCTTATTTGACTTTCACCCGTTGTGGCAGCTCCTTCCTATGTTTCCACCCACCGCCGTAGCGGCTTCAACTTCTTTTTCCTTCTGCCGCCATAGCAGCTTGATTTCTGGTTTCCAACCATTATTGTGGCTCGATCTTCAATTTTCGGCCACCACTCGTCGGCTCAACTCAGCCGATGTTCATCAGCTCTAAAATTCACTTTCTTGTCGACGTATCAGCTCTTTCCTTAAGTTCCATCCATTGTGTAGCAGCTCAACACTTCACTTGCTTGTCGCCAACGTAGCCGACATTTCGGCTTGAAGATCAACTTCTGCCCGCCGCTGAATCGACTTCTTCTTTTTCTTTGGCTCGCCGTCATTGCAGCTCAATTTTTAGCTTCCACCCACCATTGCAGAATATTCTTCATCTTCAAGTCACCGTAACGTCTCGTCGGCTCTTTCTTTGTTATTTGTTCGCCGTTGCGGAAAGATTTGCCACTTCCAGCCACTATATCGGCTCGGACTTAGGCTTTCCCCCGCCGACTCCATACTTGGGAAATTTCCAAAATTTCCTCCGCATCAGCGACAACTTTAACTTGCACCCACCGTTGTGGCTCTGCTTCAGTCAACTTAGCCACTACTGCGACTCCGCTTCACGTTTCTCAGCTGCCACACAGAGAAGAGTTTTCACACATAGTGATTTTCCAAAAATTCTTTTTGCTGGCCTGTGCTCAACAAAGGTTATCCCACCTATTTTTGTTGCTTTTCTTGGCCCATAAAGGCCCACTACTGCAACCTAGATGCTCTTATACCAATCTGTCGTGTCCCCACCCCTCTAACTGGCAAAGAGGACGTGACTAACCGCTATGAAGTCGAGAAAACTAAGCCCCATGAACACAAGATATAAAATGCATTGGAAATGAAACATACATAGATGCATAATTTGTTTAATAAACATACAACGGAAGAAAACATAATCATTCAATACATTCAGCATGCTCATCATCTCATTTAATCAATAAATACAATTGCAAAGACAGAATGGACAAGAGATACTTATCTTTAACAAAAGCTTGTCCCACAACCAGCTACGTCGTTGCAACGTTCCACCCAACCATAAGCCAGTGTGCTCATCAATCACTCAGCAACACTGCCACCCCCGAGCTAGGCATGATTGCAAAAGGAATAAGGGGAAATCAGCAAGCTCACGCGTATCCAAGGATACACAAAACTCAGCCAAGCCATTACAGTTGGATTTATCAAGCTAACATGGAGCTAAAAGGGTTGGCTGCTAAGCTAGTGAGCTCAATCCAAGAGCTATGGACACCTGCACCAAAAATACCCTGACTTCTACGACATCCACACACACCCAACACAAGGAAGCATCCCCTTCTCTGCTGCACAGTCCCTCAGGCCATGACTTCCCTTCCAGTGCTATTCAGGGGGTGTAGAGAAGAAAGCCAACCCTCTAGCTCTGTCTGTGGGGCTCCTGCACACACTAGGTTTATCAAGCAAGCTCAAATCCCATTTCCACTCCCAATTCAACTTAGGCCAAATCCAAAATATGCACCCACAACACAATACGATTTCTGAGTTGGAGGAAAAACAATTCCGGCAACAAAACGAATTTCCAGAATGCGTAAAAATGGCCCTTTAGCAACAATTTGATTTCCAGAGACGTTTTGGCCCTAACGTGGCCAAAATGGCTCAATAACACCCAAAATCATGGGCCTCCTCTCCCACTCACTGGGCATTGCCAGAAAAACAATTTCTAGCTTCGAAACAATGGAGAAAAATACAGCAAAACGTGGGGAAGGAAACTCAACCACTGATAATCCCCAAAAATGATTTCTCATCCTGAGCAAAGTGAGGTAACAACCAAAAACATGAATGGTTTCACACACAGGAAGTTCTGAATGCCTAAGAGAGCTCCCGTGAAGGAAAAATGGTGAGGAAAACATGAAAACGTGGAAGCATCGTAGAATGGCCTACGTTTTTGGGTTTTCGCTTGCCCAGGGAGTCAAAACGCGTTTCCCAACAACTGATGGCTTCTCCAATTTGAATTTGGGATGTCATACCTTGCCCATCCCGTGCAATAATCAACCCAACTTAATTTCTGGCAGTAATAAATGATTGGGTGAATGAGATAAGAAAGGTAGTTGACAGTTTGATGGGTTCTCCCTCTGACATTTGGCTTTTCCCCATTGGCTCAAAGGTTTTGAATACCCCCCCCCCTTGTCCTTAGGAAATCATGCCCCTTCTCATTATTGTTGCATTGACATAGTTCATTGTGGGTATTTTTAATTAAAATGCATTTTTACATGATGTCCAAATTATAATGTGCTTGGCTAGCACAAAATACCATCGGCATCTATTTTAATCGCCGAACATATAACGTTAAATTGATGGTGGGGCTTTTGCCTATAGCTCCACACCATGATTAATTACAATATATACATCATATACATTTAATGCAAACGGGGTCAAAACCGAGGTGTTACAACTATGATTGATGCACCATTGCTAATTTTTGAGAAAACGCACAAGTGTGCAGTTTTTTTTTAATAAATTATTAAATGATCAATGCATTTTATTATGCTTTTCTTTAATGGTGTGCTTTTAATTCTTTACGCAATGGTTATGGTGTGTTATAGTGTATGCATCGTAGATGGTGCTTTCTGTTTATAAACATAATGCATCATTGGGTAGGTTTTGGTGCGAGCCAAACCAATAAAATGCACCGGACAAAATAAATAAATAAAATGAAAATAATGTTGAATCTGAGGTGAACTGTGAATTTTAATGCGGTGAAATTGAAAATAAGGACTTAACAAAGAATTTACCTGGTCTCTTGCCAATAGAGGAGGCATGGTTGTCCCATTTAGGAAAAATGACTATTTTTGAAATTTTCAAATTGGATGGAATTGATCGACAAAGCTAACCAATATGAGCAATGAGTACTGTGCAACACTAAAATCATGGCATATATGTAGGGCCTATGAGCACTGGTGATTGTGTGAGCAGTTGGATGCACAGGTGAAATGTAAAAATAGAATTTGGTTTGATATTTTATTTATTTATTTTAGCCTACTGTGGTGCACCCTGTGACAGATAAACTCATTGGGGAATTGTTAAATTAATCTAATGCATTGAAAATATTAAAAACAATGCACTTTTAATGTGAACGCATTGGTGCATTTTAGTATTTATAGAGCACTGGGTGGTTTTATGCCTATACTAATATTAAATGCATTGTTAATGTTTTACTGTGTTCTTATTGTTTATACTCGCCGAGGTGGTTATGTTTATTAAAGGCACTGATAAAGATTATTTAATTAATATTTTTTTATTAAATTTCAAAATGATCTATCTAGATGTGGTGCATTATTATAACGAGCACTTGTGTGTTTTATTTATATTAGGGCACTGGTATGCAATTTATTTTTTAAAATATAAATGATATTTAAAATTTTGTAACAATAATAGTTCTTGGTGCTACTTATGTGTTATGCACAAGTGCGTTTGTTGTTTTGATGCACACTGGTGCATTTTAACGAGCCAATAAATTTTCAGTTTTGTTAAGTTTGATTATTATTGAATAATAAGTTGTCTATCATGATCCAATGTGTCATTAGAAGGCACATTGGTGCCTCCTAAGTAGTATGGACGATCGATATGCATTTAATTTTTTTTAAATAAAAACTATATCTTATCATTTTATAATAATAACAACTATCAATGCTTTTCGAGGCGGAAAGGTGGGCGGGGTTTTCATCACCCCGGATGAAGAATCAGAATTCAGTTTTTCTTGGGGACTGGGAAGGGAAGCTTATAACATAGAAGAAGCTTTGGTGCTATGGCAGGGACTTAAGATATCCATAACTCAGGGAATCAATGAAATTATCGTGCTGGGGGACTCGAGAGTAATAATTCAAGCCCTAGTTGAAAACTCTCTTCCATCCCATTTGCATCTCCAACAGATGATTAGGAAAATCCAAGCTCTGGTGTCCTCCTTCCGCAAAATTGGGTTTTTTCATATTCTAAGAGAGTTCAACGAGAAAGCAGACTGAGCTGTAAACATAGGCGTTGCTCTTGGTTTCAGAGTTTTAGAGTGTAATGGGGTCAGTACCTTCTGCCAACCCCCATAGAACCTTGGCCTGGCCCAAGGGGCTTAAGGTGTTCACTTTCCTCATCGTGGCAAATGTTTGGAATGACCATGTGACGCATGCCCCATCACGTGGCAATATGGCATCCTCCATAACGACGCGTGTTCAAGGACAAGGATATTTATTGCTTGTATGCCCGAACGCTTGCACTCATTGTGCTGATGGTTTCCCGGTCCCGTCCACCTAATGCGAACCCATAAATGAATTCACAGATAATTATGGACAAGTAGGACTGACTCGGTGGTTTTTTTATTAGACGGGTCATGGGAATTGATCATCGTTTTATGTTTTGGGCTGACTACCCCAGAAAGGAAATTGTGCTATGGTTTGTCTGGGTCTACAAGGATTTGGTTGGTTCATATGCTTCTAAGAAGGATTATGCTCAGGTTCTGTCTATTATTCACAGTATGGAAGCTTCATCTAAATCCACTGGTTCCTCCCCACTTGCTCAATTAATCGAAACAGACATTAAGGAAATGAAGAAGAAGATAAGAGGAATTAACAGGGTTCTTGGCATGATTGATTCTGAGGGTGCTCATTGGTTTGATAATGTTTACAAGGACATGGCCCATGTGAAGAAAGAATGTGAATGCTCAATTGCACACACAAAGAATGTTTTGACAGGTATGCTAGCAGATTTGGAGATCAAGTTCGAAAAGATGAAGTTGAAGGTAGCAAAGCTGGAAGTGACGAATTTCCCAGGTTCCTCTTCTTGCCATGGTAAGAAAGCTAAGTGAATTTAGAACTTTTAGTCTCAAATTTTGAATTTTGATAGCTGGTTGTTGTTCCTGCGTTTAGCTAGAAACACCTTTGTTTATTGTTTAAGAATAGAACTCTATATACGGTAACCTGTAAGAAGAATGGCACTATCTAAACTATAGGAAGACTTGTATATCTAAACTACTTTGCCACTTCCACAAGGGAACCTATGTTATTTATGGACCTGTGTTTTTGTGGTTAAACCACCTATAAATATAACTGTTTTTGTCTAAAAAACAACTATCAATGTTTTTTATTTGTTAAGCATCAACGTGTTATTATACATATCACATTAGTGTAGTTTTTTTTCCTAATTATTATTATTTTAAATAAAAAAGATTCGTTTTAATCTAATCAGTGTGTTGTTTCATCGCGCATTGGTGCTTTCTTTTTGTTATAGAGCACCATAAGGAATTTTATTTTATTTTTTAAATTAAAATATGATAATTCAATATTTTATAATCATAAATTTTTGTTGTGAGCCTTATATTTCACACATCGGTGCTTTATGTATATATGTGCACCTATGTGTTTTATCCATTTTAAACGCATTATTTTGAAAACCTCTGGACACCCTCCTCTATTACCAACCTTCGCTATAAATGGAGAAGGGCAAACTTTTTGGGGGAATTTCCTCAAAAACCTCCACTATAAGGTGTTCTCCTTGTACTGAATTTAGGGCAGATGAATACCAACATTAAGAGGGTGCCCCAAACTAAGATTAACCCAATTTGATATTTTGTAACTCCTTTGAGGTTTACCTCAACTTTCAACCTATAATGATAATTTATGTTGCATATCTAATGTTGGACACTTTTATTCAAGTGTAGAAGGAAGATGATAAATCTCCCAAATTCTTTAAGTAGGTACAAAATCGACAACTACAAGTAAAAGACATTATCGCATAAAACTCAAAGAAATACAAGCAATGTGATGATGTACTCAACCTTCATCACTTTTATATTGGTGAATTAGTTTGGTTGCACACATAGAAAGATTCATTTCAAATTTTAATATCACAAGTTTTACCCATGATGACAATGCTTTTAAGCTTGATTTATGACCCTACCTCACTTTCTCTTAGTCTTTAATGTGAATCTTCCATGGGATTACAACCCACCTCTTCTTGAATAATCCTCAATGCAACCTAAATATTCAATACACATTGATCTCAAGTTTAACACAGTAACAATTAAAGATCAAATCCTTGTCATGAAGACTGGACATACATGCAGTAAGGCTATTCCACTTTTTAAAGTCAATGTTAAAGTGTATAATAGCCAACTTGAGCCAAGTATGTCACACTTAACAACCTTAACACAAATTTATATCATTCACGCCATGGCGTAGTACTAGAATCGATTCAATGGGAGTGTCACATGTGATGGAGATGTCTACTATTTGGATTGGGGCATTTGAGCCATGCATAATCTCTATATCCAACTTTAGAATGGGTTCTTCAATTATTTTACTTAGTTTTTGTGTTTACAATTGAATATAATTACTACAAATGGCCATGCAATGGTTGATGGTTATGATACTGAGTAGTTTTCTTTTGCCAATGCCACATTAGATGATCAAATTTGACTAGGTAAGTCCTCAATGCCTAAAAATCCACCTACATCAACCTAGGAATAGGAAACAGGTTTTCACATCTAGTTATCATCTTCAATCATAGTTCTGAAGGAACATTGTTGAAATTCACCTTATATAACATGTGAAAGGCACTAGTTGTAGTAAGATTCGACTTAGATAACATATTTAAGGTGATTTAACTTACAATATTCCTCAAGGTTATGGCACATAGAATATTTTTCTATCTTACAATTTTTTTCAAGTGGTTCACAGCCTCTAGAATAGAGGTCGAGGCTCGCTACATCCACAGTAGTAATTCTAGGGGGGCTACCCAAAGGGGCCTCGCCCTATCGGCTCTAGTTTTGGGAGCCTAACCCTGAAGGACCCAGAGAGTTGGATTCATGAGAATTTAACCTCTAACCTCAATATCAAATGGTCTTTGGATTCAGACTCCAACCAACTGAGCTACCCCTTAGGGATTTTGTTATCTCACAATTGCTACTTTGTTTTTTTACTTTTTGTAACCAAAATAAATTATGAAGATTAAATTTCATACGTTTCAATGTGTGATGACCTTTTATGTGCTTGCATCACTTTTAACTCATCTTTACATACAACTCTAATTATCATTTAGATTGTTTCTTTCATGCCTGACTACTTATTTAAATACAATTTTTCCACAATTATTGATCTCCTTGGTTTGGTAACTAACCCTTATGAACCAAACCTAAGGGTTTATGGATCATTGTTTCGATTTGATATTTCCCTCCCCTTTATCACGACTTATTATGTCTTCCTCCCTCCCTTTGTGCAAAAAAATAAAAAAATATCTTGCTTGCATTTTTCCAAAGTACCCCTTGCACATGCCTTCCTAAAACATGCATGTTACCAAGTCATATACACTTAAAATGTGCGCGTCTTGGAATTGTTTCTATGATATAAATACCTCTCTACACAAAAAATACCATTCCACATTGGTTGCGAGAAGTGGTTCACAATAATGTGGCGGGGGCAAGAGGGATCATATACGATCCCAAAGGAATTCAAATACTAGCTTACACTTGGGGCATTGACGAGACACCCCACAACCAAATAGAAGTATTGTCTATCTACTAAGGTCTATTACTTAAATATGAAATGGGAATCCAAAAAACTACTTTCATAGAGGACTCAACATAGTTATCAATCATATGAGATGCCCTTCATCTCCCAAAGATGCTCAACTATTCAGACTTGTCCAAAGGGTGAAACTGATTGCTAAAGCATTTGACAAAATATCCTATTTTTTATGGAGTAGTATAGAAACTTGCATGTGTTTTATGGTACTCAACATATTTTCATACTATTGTAGCTAAGTCCATCATCAGGAGTATGATAACTTGATGGAAAAAGAGGGACAAAAGACAAGTAAACAAATGAACAATTAGAAAACTACCACTCATTACCCAAGCTAAGTTCAGCTCAGTGGACAACAAGGGAAGTTATGGATCTTTGGTCATTTTTCTTTTTTAGGTCATGAATAAGTGGTTTGCGGGAATCACTCAGAATTAACCCATCTTCTCAGTTGAAATTTTGAGGATGTTTTTCAATCTCTACTGCCTTTTGGATACATCACCTATTGCAATTCTCTTCCATTGCAACTACTTTTGCATCTTCCACACATATATGGTGGTTTGACTTTTGAGAGTGTTAAGCCACAACTAATTTATTTACTCTATCATATCCACGCAATGTTACTTCAATCTAGCCTTCACCGAGCATCCAACTTCACCAATTTATAATTGACCACAAGAGCAAGGAATTGAATAAACTCCTTTTCTCATCCTAGGATCAATATAATCTTTGGCTTTGTATAGCAAATTCCTTCAGGAGTTTGGAGGAGAGAAAACAATTTCAATATGTTTTCTTCTCAAAACCCTCGCAATTTTGTTGTTTGTCCCTTGGATGTATGGAAGAACCACCTTTCGTTTGCTTTCTTTTGTTATAACATGGTTTATCTGCTTAGAGAAACCATGTTATAGGAAGAAACCAATACTTGAAAATATCCCATTTTCAAGTATTAAGGCATAAAAACAAAGAAACCAATTGCCAAGCCAACCAAGATACATTCCTCAACATATAAATGTTATGGAAAAGTGGGGCCCCTTCAACATCCAACCACCTCCCATGAAATTGTTTTCTCACCTACGAATCTTCCTCACCCAATATTAACATTTAAATTCCTGGTCATGAGTAGGTATAAGATACATGGAAAATGTCTCCTAGATTACTCCAACGTGTAGAGATATTGGTATTCCTCAAGGGTAGAGAATTGCCATATAGTCAAAGGAGAACCTTGACTCTCAACTTGCTTCGCCACTCAACGTTTTAGGAAGCTTTTGAGTGCATAAGGGTTTTGTTCGAATTTACTCAACAAAGAAGATTGACCCACAACAGAGGATAATACATCATTGCATTAAGGTCAATGGGACAACACCACATCAATCGTTGTGTGGTTTGCCAGGTTTTTGAGTTGAGGTGAGGTCTTAGCAGATGTGATCGAGATATGGAAGAGCTCCAGGAATGTCATGGCCTACTTGTCTGAAAGTTAGACAAATAGCAAAAGAATTGGCAACAAGGCCACAAAGAGGAGAAACAATATTGAAACCAACAAATTGAAGACATTAAGACTAAAATGGAACCAATGCCAATAAAGCAATAAATAAAAGAAATAGATGTAAACAACACAAGGAACATATTCAATGGCATTGAAGAGAAATACAAGGAGTTTATGGAAACAATTAAACAAGTGGAGCAAGGTAAGAAATTAACAAAATAATTGGCATCTTCCTACTCTCCTCTCGAACACTCAACATGTATTTATGGCTTAGAGATGTAGAAATCCATGGAAGAAGCAACGATCTAACATGCTACAAAAATTTAGTTAGAAGAAGCTTAGCTTTCAAAAGATAAAATGTACAACAACGGCTAATCATGGAAAGGGCCCCTTTAAAATTGTTTTGTAGTAATGTTATGTAAATTCCTTTTCCTAGTAGGCCAATATATAAGACAATATACCTAATATTTTTAATATAACATAAGCAATCATGGGAAGATATATCCAATAAGTGATAAAATAGACTAAAATCATAAAGAATCAAGGATAAGTTCAAAAATTATCCGCGAGATGTAGAACAGTTGGTGGCGGGGTATGGTTAAGACGCCCCCTAAGCTAAAAGGTTGCTGGTTCTAATCCCGTCGGATACCAAAAAAAATCCAACCATGTTAAGGGTTGGTGCCGTCCAGGCTGGGTGCGATCCTCAGGTCATTTTGACGGCTTAGACACCCCTGGTTCGTGTTTACTTATCCAATGGAAACCCTGCTAGTCAGGGGGGTTCCACCACTTTCCCAACCAAAAAAAAGGATAAGTTCAAGACTTATTTGCTTCCAATTTTGTATTACTACATTGCACAATTCTGAGTATATTTTTAAAACAAAGTACCCATTCGTGTTTATTTAAAAAAGAAGTGGTCAACAACAGCATATAAGTTCCAATATATCATTATCCCTCTATCAATAAGGATAGCCAAAGAATAGTACCTCTTATTATGTCCCCGACAGGGAATATATATGATTCGGCAAGGAGGATTAGTTGAGGGCTTCAAATAAGAAATTTTTGTGTTTTCTATAGTTTTTCAATAGTTTGATTTTCTGTTGTATTAATTTTTTTTAATGCTATTTTACTATATGCTCATTGGTCCCCTGCAGGTGACATTTGCCTAGGGTGTTGTGCCCCAGGACCTAGCAGCGGGCTCGCAAGCATATTTTAATGCAGTTTTCTATCTATTATTCTAGGTGTAAATTTATAGGAGCAATGGGAAATGAGCCACTCTGACAACCTTGAGGCTCGTTCATGGAGCTGCACTTGCAGTGACCCTATGGTTATCTGCATGCATCTCTATGCTAGCATTTTCTTGGTGTTGCCACAACTTTGCATGCATTTCTTTGATCATGTTTTTTTTCTGCCCATGCATAGTTTTGCCATTTTAGTTGTTCAGTTGTGGAATACTAATTTTTATTTTACATATTGTTAAAAGAAAACCCAACGATGTTTGGTTCTTATATGATTAAAATTTAAACTCTAAAGATTTGAAAATGTCTCTATTATTGTTTTTTTTATTTGATTGTGTTCGTTTTCGATGCATGTAGTTGGTGGTAATGGCGGTTTGGGGTAGTTTGAGATGTTCGATAGTGCCTTTCTGCAGGATTTTCTCTTAATCAACTTAGGCATTTTTGCAATATGATTTGGTTGAAAAGAAAAGAAAAAAGAAAAAAATATGTGGCTATCGGTACCTCCTTCAGCCTTGCGGTCATACATTTGTAGAGGAGGAGTGAGGTTTTGAACTTGGAATGCCAAGTGTGCTCGGTTTTGAAAACCCGTAAGCAGAGATACTTAATATAAACTTTGTTAATCCATGGGTTTTCATGACTCACTGCAACGGCTAGAATTCAATCCCGTTAATTAAATTAGTTGTTTCTCCTAGAGCATAAGGATAAATATTGTTTGTTGCGCAATGATGGTAGCAATTTGACTTTATTATTTGTAATTGTATTTAATTTAATTTATTTTTTTGTGATTTGCCTATTCTAATGAAGTAGAAAATTGAAAGTTAGATTTTCTCCCCCATTGGAAAATAACATAGTATATATATATATGAAAGGCAAGGATGTTGGTGGTGAAGAGACAACTATAATTGAATGGGATCATTGCGTTTTGGGCGGGTTACATAACCTGTGTTTGGCGCTTGGCCTATTGTTCCATGCTATGTTGGACATGGCTTGAAGTATACTGGGATTGATAAGATAGCAGTCCCAATCAGGGTTCTCATTGAGATGTTGGTTCAAGAACGGAAGTAATCACTCGCGCAACATTTCCACTCACACAAATTGGGAAAATAAGCTCAAGGGTCATAGGGATATGGAAGGCAAATAAGGCCACAAACCCTTAGCTATATAATGTAAACTCTCACATGAAGAAAGGGCTTTCACTTTCTTGATTCTCTCATGTAATTTACTGTAGATGAAATGAAAGGATAAGTTTTTTTACTGACTTAGTGCTTGTTATTTTACTTGCTTATATTTTTATACTTGGCAAATCCATTGAGAAATCCTTTATGACAAATCCTATTGTGACAAATCCTATTCTTGGGGTCATTAATATAAATATATCAAATCTTATTATTTTTTCATGAGATTATTTTATCTTGATATTCCTGCAAAGACGGTTATACCATTCAACAAGGAAGCCACATGAGGGTGCGTGATAGCCATGATGGTTTGATCATCCACAAAAACATGCTCTTGTTTTTTGCAGGTGGTGACAGGAAAGAACTATAAGAAAGACTTACATGATAGATATGGAAGGAGCAGTGATGAATTGGCAGTGACCAACTAGTGTAAGCACTATGGAAAATAATACCACATCAATTGGGAAGCATCGATGCCTATTATTAACTTTCCTCTCTCTCGGAAGGAATACTTGGGACCTGAATCTGCCTATTTATCACCAGGAGAGGCCTATTTATAACTTACCTAGAATTATGTTGCCCTAGAACAACGTTTCCCTAAAGAAGCTATCATAAAAGTGGGTCATTCAGTAATAACTACCCCCAACTAACAGTCAACAGAAGTTTAAATGGGTGGCTGACACATGGCAAACTCCCAATGACCCCCACGGGTTGGACAACCCCCCCCCTTAACCTTAGGAATCATACCCTTTTCATTCAACGTTGCACCGTCGTAGCTAGCTATAGGTTTATTTTAATTGATGTGCATATTTACATGATGCCAAAACTATAATGTGCCGGATAGCATGATATACCATCGGCAACGATCCCTATTGTCGGAACATACACAACCAAATCGATGGTGGGTATTTTTCCTTTAGGTCCTCACCACAATTAACTATAATATATACATCATGTACCTTTTAATGTAATCGGGGTCAAAACCGGGGAATCACAATCCCCTCCCCATTGGAATAACACCGTCCTTGGTGTTCCAATACATAGGAATACATATACAATTTGCACATCAAAATTTCAAATTTTTTGCAGATCCGCCCCATGTTCAATTATTTACTTTGAACTTTCAGGACCAATCCCCTCGGCTTCCACGAGCTTCTCAACTTTTGGCTCATCCCCAAGTCTAGGAACTTTGTGGCTGTTGCCCTCTTTATGTTCCCTCGTTGGGCAGTCCCAGCGTAAATGATGTCCTCCGCATTTCCAACATTTCGCTAGTTGCTTCATCTTTACCTACTCAATTTCTTTTCTTTTGAGTTTTCATGCCTGGAATGTTTCTTAATGGATCACTTGGACGAATGTCCCTTCATTGATCCACTTTCCTTTCCTTTGCCTTTACGGATTGCTCCTAGAAGGATTTTCACCTCCTTTTGCAAACCAATAGAGTCTTGCAAAATCTGGTGATTCATCTCATTCTTCCTTTTATGTATCTTGAGCATCTCTCCAAGATTCTCTTGGGTCCTAGCAATTGTTTGAAGGAGACTTACAGCCAAGTCTAGCAACTTTTGGTCTGCTGCCATGATCAATGTGCACCACTGGATTTCACCTTTCTCACCTGTGAAATGCATCATTGAAATTCTATTAGACTAAGCATAATATAGGCATTAATATCAGCCAATTAATTGCCTAATTGGCATGACAGTCCAAGTCTCATCAAGGAGACTTTCATATTTTTCATGCCTTCCCAACAGGCACATGGGCTCATTCATGTCCAGTCTTGGGTAGGGAATTAACTATTCCAGCATTCACAATTTACTTTAAGCAAATACACACATTCCATTTTCAGTCATACATGCATTCAACAATATTTTGTTTTCACAATGCATATATATATATATATATATATATATATATATAATCAAAAGGGCAAGAGAGAGCAGCAAGAGTTTTTTTCCCTCTTTGTTTTGTTCCATCCTGGAACCCACACCACCGTTGTGGTTTTTATGCTCTCAGCCTCTTTCACTTCACCGTGAGTGCTGGACCAATCCCTCTTGGTCATGACACTTAGTGTCTCCGGTCTATTTCAGAGCTCCCAACCATGGAGCCTCCCCACATGGTTAGTATCGGCTGCTAGGACTTGCACAGTATTACTAGCACCTTTTCCATTACTACTCATTCTGAGCTCTTTAGGATAGTCACATGTCCACATGCACCCCTAGGATGCTTTCGTAGTCCTCGCTTCCAGCGATACCTATATTCAAACATTTAATAAATTCACATGTTTAGTTTATTCTCATTGGTTTTTATCTCTTAAACAGAGCTTAAAACATCATAACCAAATCATATACACATGTATATTCATAAGCAAGAAATTGAAAAATAATCCAATACTTATCTGTATTGTGTGTTTCCTCTTTGGTCCACAGGATCCTGCTTCGCTTTGCAAGCATTGGGATCACATATGGACTTGGATGTTAGGTCAGCATGCAGGCTGCTTCACAACATCCTTATATATATATATATATCAGGCACAGTTAAGCCAACCTTCAGTTGGATTTATCAGACCGTCAAAAAATCGCCTGCACTTATATCAACAATACACTTATATCAACAACCAATCATTAGCCAAGCCAACACAGTTGGGTTTATCAGGCCATCAACAATAATACATGCACTTATATCAACAATAAACGACCATTTACGGGTTTCATTTCCAGTAGTGAGCTCTAATTCCACTACCCCATATCACACAAGAGACCACTCCCTTCTCTGAGTTGACAGTCCCTCAGAAATGTCTCCTTCTATGTGCGTCTTAGTAGAAGGTAGGATGAGCTCAAGCCATTGTTCATTTAGTGTACAACACCAGACTACATCTGTTTAGCCTAACAACACAAGCAATATAAGCATATTTGTTAACGTTATTGCTCTAAAACCATAACCACATTTCACATCATTCACTATCAAGTATTGAGACACCAGGAGTGCGTCCATTCTCTAGGGTGTAATCAATATTGAAAACCCTTTCATGATCCGACATTGGAAAAGTGTGCACCCTTTCCCAGTGTGTGCCATGTAGGCCCTATGCATACTCAAGCAATCTGTCATAATGGAAACAAAATCAAAATCAAAACATGCTCTGCATATTGAATTTATCAATTTAACATGCATATTATTAGGTAGGGTCACAGAACACTTATCCATTTGTCGATGCAGTATTCCTTCGTTAAGGAGGAATGGGGGTTCCCTTCTCTGAGTTGATAGTCCCTCGGTTTTCCATCCCAATTCCTCTTTACATTTCGTATCCACACATGTCTTACCGACATAACCTATACCATCTCACTCATGTTGCTTACCAAACATGCAGTGCAGATGAGACATTCCCAAAATGTCCAATGGAGTTTCACCCGAAACCCATTTCCAAGATAAGGGAAAACCTTCCCATGAATTTTGGCTCCTGCAGGCCATCACACATGATCTTCCTGTAGTGTGTACCCCTGGAACATTCATCAAATAGCCAAATAGTCAATCATTATCTGATAATACAATCCAAATTTGATTGTTCCATAACCAAGCAATGACATCAGTAATTAAATTCAATGGGAATTTTGCACTCTGTTTAATACATAAATTGATTTGCTTGGTTATGAGGTGATCCTCAATTATGGGTCTCTTGTAAGCAGCACCACTATTCCCATTATAATTTTATGCTTACTATCATAACATGAATACCCACTTACAATGCGTCCTCCTGACACAATCTTATGCAAGCCAATAGTGATTAGTAGTTGTCAGCAATTTCTCAAATCCGAAATTCACAAAATCAAATTTAACAACCCATTATGCATGCAAACTATTTTCACAACCATGAGACTCTTCTCATAAGGTTTGGCTCTTTCACATGGTGGATTCTGCCATTTGTCATGGTCTTACTCTTATTGCCATGCTTCGAACAATCTACCTGAAACCTGAACTTCAATTAGCCAAACACTTGGTAAGTCTGGATGCATATAACCTTTTCATTGCTGCAACCATCATTGAAGCATTTTCAGAATTTATCAAATTCAAATACTTCCAACTGTTTATCACATCAATATTACCAAAACTCATTTACTTCATGCAATCATTATCATTCTTTAAATTACAGGGTACAGTCACATCATTTATGCAATTAAATGAAATGTTTAGATACTCCTTGCTTCACAAGTGTATCATTTTTACCACCTTGCTCTTCCATAGAGCATTTCTAGCATCCAATTGATCCTGACTACACTCTTCATGCACTTACTATCCTGCATTCATAACAGCTCTTGAAATGGTTCCAGAATTGTCATCAATTCATCATTTCAACCATTAGTTATTTATAATAACACATGCACTATCTCTATGCATTCATGCATTGCATCACAACATTTGTACCCATATTTGTGTATGCATATCTACAACATCTACTCATCTATTCAATGCATAACCACAATATTTATAAAATCTTTTAATGCATATCCACTCAATGCTACCTTGCATTGGTTCAGGAATACTATGCATTCAAACATACCATGCATGGCCTAACCATGACTACTGCATATAGGATGCATTACTATAATCAAGATCATCAGTGCTTACTTTCTTCGGGCTACTAAGCTCATAGCAACATATATAGGCATAACATATTTCTATATGAATGCATGCAATTCCCGGATTTGTCCATATTGACAGCAACACATTTCTTTTTCAAATAACCACTAGTACTTTGCAACACCACATTCAAACTCTGGTGATTCCTTCTTGTTCCCTGTTGGATAAGCTTTCCAACGCCTATCCACATGCTCGGGTGGGAAAATCACACCACTTCTAAATGATGACTTTCACCAAATTTGGCAAAGTACACTACTACATTTTGGTCTGAAATGCCAACTTCAGCCATCTAGAATTTCTTCTTTTTTAGCCCTGACAACCTGCTGAGAATTTTACTGAAACTGCTGAAAAATCCACTTTGAAAAACTCAAAATTTCCTTTACTCAAATCGGGTCTCATCCCATCTAAAATTCTGACACTTCCGTGATCCTAAAAAACAACTTTCCTCTGACACTCATCAGTGGCCCGATCACCTATTTTCCTCTGATGTGTCAGATCCGTAGTTGTCTAAGCTTCCAGCTATTATTGGCGATGCCAAGGACTATGGTGTATTGGCAATCCGATCCACTAGTATTCTCCACCGTATCGATGATTCAAACAACAATGCTTCCCGCTGCGTCGGCGACCGGAACCGTTAACACCACAACATGTAGTATTGGCAAGGAAACTAACTCTCTAACGATGCATCAGCGGTTGGAACCACTAATCATCGGGTGGATAGCTCTCTAGGCGGCCGCAACGACGGGTAATAAACCGTCTGTGGATTTTTTGGGCTAAACAACTCATCGACGGCCATACAACTAACTCTTCCACGGTATCGGTGGTCTATTCATCTACGCTTCCAGAATTTATCAGCGATGCCAAAGGCTATCTCTCGGCGGTCAAACAGCTAACGTTTTTCCACTGTTTCGGGTTTGTAGTTATCTAATCTTTCGATCTTCATCGACGATGCAAGTATGTCGGCAATCGGATCCTCTAATCACTACCGCGTCGGTGATTGAATCATCTACTCATCGGACGGGTAGTTCGCTAGGCTTCTGCAACGGCGACCAACGGAATTTCTAGAGTTTCCACGGGCCACAATCCTATAGGCGGTCGGATGCACTAATTACTGCGGCATTGATGGTCTCATCAACTAACTTTTGTTGATCGCCGATGGATTCAACACTTAGACAAATTTTTGAAATTTTTTCTTAGCGCCGCATCGGTCGATTCATCCTCTAAATTTCGTCGATGTTTCGACGTTCTCGTCGACTATTCATCTCCGAAACTATGGCTTTGTTTTAGCGATCATCTCCCACGGGGCTTTGGAGAACCTTTCAAAGGATAGTGAAAAGTTTTGATTTCTTTTTCCGAACTCAAACAAATTTCTGGAAATCCTTGCATGTTATCTTTTCCTCCTTCTTGCCGCCATATCGGTGGCTCAACCAACTAGCTTCCCTTATTTTCCACCGACATCTCGGCAACTACGTCCACTGATTTTCGTTGAAACTTACCTTCTGCTGACAGTATCAAGTACTTGGACAAATTTTTTAGAAAGTTTTCTTTCTAGAAAAATCTTCTTTCCTTGTTCGTCGCATCGGAACTTTCAACAACTGTAGCTTCCGCAGTATCGACACTTGGGTGCGCTAACATCGGGTGGTTAGTCTTCTAAGTAGCCGCAATGGCGGGCGACGATCCTACTGTGGTTTTCGCAGACCCGAATACTCCATCGGCTATCGGAAGGACTTTCCTATGTGGCATCGGCAGTCGAGGACTCTATCCGTTGGAAGGATAGTCCACTAGCCAGCCACAACGGCGAACGCCCAAACAACTAAGTTTATCCGACATAGTTCATTGGCAACTTCACCATATAAGCATCGGCGATGTGATCAACTCATCCTCGCTGATCGCTGACGATTTCACGACTTAGAAAAATTTTCAAACTTTCCGCTTCGCCATCACTGTCGACTGTTCAAACCACTATCCTCTTGTCCCTTCCGCTGACGTTTCGACGCTCACATCCTCTAAGTTCGCTGACCAATCCGCTAGACTTCGTCGATGACCCGTTGAGCACTTAAAGGCATTGCAGTGAAATTTACTTCAGGTACCTACTGTTGTATCGGCTCCCCCTTCCACTAACCATTTCTGATGGTCGACGGACACTTAGGAAAATCCTTACAATTTTCTTCCTCCGTCGTCGTAACATCGGCTGGTTGTTCTACTAAAATTCACCGTCGCTGAGGTCTGCTGTATCGGACGGCCATCAGAATAATCTGTCCATTGTGTCGGAGTACCTTCGTACTTAGTCCTCCAATGGGTCGACGGTTCCAATACTTAGAGAAATTTTTCAAAATTCTCTTGTCATGCACAGATTCCTTCTGATTTCTGCTGGGCAGAAGGAAACTTGCCTTTGCTAATTGTTCCTCATGGCCCTCTGAGGCCCAAATAAGTTCTGCCACTGCATCTTCACAACCCATTCAGGCTCATGCTGCAACTAGAGCTCTGATACCATTTTTTAACGTCCTCGACCTTGCGACCGGTGAAGAGGACGCTACCAAACAAACAAAAACCTCCAGGAAAATAGCCCTATGAAGATGAACATACATATAATGCTGATATAAAATGCTTGGAACACAAAACATTCTAAGATGCGTAAAACATACAAGGATGCATAGTTACTCAACATACAGCAGAAGCAAACATATACATTCCAGCATCAAACAAACATTCCAGCATCAACATGTTCATCATTATGATTCATTATACATTAGACAGTAAATGTAAATGTAGAAGCAAAATGGACAAGAATGCTTATCTTATAAATATCTCGTCCTGCAACCAGCTACGTCGCTGCAATGTTCCACCCAACCATAGGCCAACGTGCTCATCAATCTCTCAGCAACACCGCCACCCCCGAGCTGGGCATGATTCCTCAAGGAATAAGGGTCAAGCAGGCTTACACATAGCCAAGGTACACAAAACAGCCAAACCCGCACAGTAGGGTTTATCAGGCCGTTAAGGAGCTAGGAAAGGCTAAATGCTAAGCTGGTGGCCTCAATGGAGAGCTAAGGATGCCTACACCAGAGTTAACTTGACTCCTAAGACATCCACACACCCAACACCAGGGATTAATCCTTTCATTGCTTCACAGTCCCTCAGGCCCTGACTTCCCTTTCCAATACTCTTCAAGGGTTGTGGAGAAGAAAGCCAGCAGTCTAACTCTATTTGAGTGGCTCCAAACACCAGTTTTCTCAAGCATACCCAGCCTCTATTCCTACTCTAAATAGTTCGAAGACCCACCACTGCATACCCACAGTAAAACAAGCAGTTCACAGCTCGGTAAAGAAGGTAAAGATGACAGGGTGACAACCCTAAACAAAAAGGGTGAACACGACTCAAGTCAGCAAGACAACTCAGAGTTGTTCTTGGCCCTAGCCTGGCCAAAACAACTCAGCAGCAACCCGAAAAGGTACTTGCATACACAGCAACCCAAAACCAGGGAAGATCAACAACCCAATCCCATAATGAAATAACGGGAACCTTACACAGTCCATAGATGGGGAAGAAGACGGATTCCTAGCATTGACAGGGAAAGCATATAAACAACAAAACTGTGCCTCTCAGGCTGATCTTCCAGCTCACCACATGAGATCACAGTCCCAAACCTCTGTGTGAGGAAAACCATCCCATTTTCGACCTGTGCATGAGAATTCAACAAAACGATGGGGAAATCATGAAGAGAGTGAATGGAACGACCCTCTGTGTGAGGATTACCAGAACAAACTCACGGTGGGAGAAAAACACTAGCACCCCACTGTGTGAGTGTGAGCAAGACCAAAACCTCCCAAGAAGTGGGATCGTGGGAGAGTAGGGTGAGTGGAAAGAAATGGAGAGAGTGTTTCTTCTGCCCCCACGCGACGTGAAGAGGGAGAGTCTGCTGGTGGAGTGGGTGCGTGGGCAAGGACTGACAGTCTTGCCACACCCACTGCTACTCAGCAATAACTGCCCCCAACTAATAGACAATAGAAGTTTAAATGGGTGGCCGACACATGGCAAACTCCCAATGATTCCCACGGGTTGGAAACCCCGCCCCCCTTAACCTTAGGAATCATGCCCTTTTCATTCAACATTGTACCGTCGTAGCTGGCTATAGGTTTATTTTAATTGATGTGCGTATTTACATGATGCCAAAACTATAATGTGCCAGATAACACAATATACCATTGGCAACGATCCCTATTGCCGGAACATACACAACCAAATCGATGGTGGGACTTTTGCCTTTAGATCCTCACCACGATTAACTACAATATATACATCATGTACCTTTTAATGTAACCGGGGTCAAAACCGGGGACATCACATTTGAGATGACAAGCACATTATCACTGAAGTTATTATGTCATTATTTTCTATGATGAAACCTCTTCATCTGAATTATCAGTAATTTGGATTCTGCAACATGCAGTTTTTCTCTTGAGGCTCCTGCTAATGAAGATTCGTTTTGTTTAAACCATTTAATTTATATTTATACAAACTACATTTGCTGCAGCTAGAAGTTTCTCCATTTTCTACGTTCATTTAAAGAAATTATGTTTTAACATTGAGAGCTTCCGCAACTTACATCATGCTAAAGGTGACAATTCTAGAAACAAATTCTATGAGATATTCTAGAGTTGTTGACTTGTTTTTTATGGTCCTTGTTTATAGTTCACAGTCTATGATACTGTCGAGATAATTCCTGGACACAAGTTCATTGCAGTTAAGTTGGTATTGAATCTACAATTTGATGAGAGTTTGAAAGATTTGCATGCCAATGGTCAATATTCATTTTAAGAGATTTAAAAGTCATATATATGGGTATGGATCTTCTGAAGCCAAAATGTTATTGCTAGATAGGTAGAAGCAATACTTTGTTACAACTTCTATGTTAAATTTCACACAAATCGTGCGTGAAACTTGGCCTTAAAACCATAAATCCTAAAGTACAAGCATTGGGCAAAGTATTATCATTTTTTTCTTTAAACATGTTGAAACCATGATCTTTATGTCTTTTTATCATCAAATGCTTAATTGTGCAAAAATTAAGGTTGTTTATTGTGGCTTGGTTGATGCCATATGTGTTGCAGGGCTATTAATTGGGTAGACTGGCACAAGTCTTTTATTGCATGGTTGTGTTTCTTGCTCAATTTCTAAGCATGCAAGATTTAAGACTATCATTACCACTCATTTGAATTTTCTTGGACAATGGATGGCAATGTATGTTGCCTTCTTAGTTATCTTAGGTTAGGGCTTTTTATCCTGGTCGTTCACATGCATTTACTTGAATGACAACTAGAGGCAACATGTTTTGCATTGTTGTCTATTCTATGGATTAGCATGGGTCCTTTGTTGTGTGCTATGTGGTTGTTGGTTAAATCTACTAATAACTTTAAGTATTTTGATGGCCAGGTGAAGATTGTTTGAATGGGAAAGGCTAGGGTGTCTTGTGAAAAATAATATAGTTTTTTTCTCCATTGATCAACCAAAACTTAATTAACTTGTTCATATCATGAATAGGCTATTTAATCTATTTTCTATTGGGATTTATGTTTAATGGGATTCTATATATTTGGTAATTGTATATGATTTATTGGGATTTATGTTAGATGGGATGTTTCAATAAACTTGAATTATTATACATTATATAAAGATGTTAATGATTTTTTGGTTTATATTAAAGACGAAAAATTTATAGTCAATTTTTTGTATAATAACAAAAAAAAGCAAGTCAATGTACTTGCTTCCTTAATAGTTGAAAACAAAATTACACCTTCTCTTGCAATAGCCTATGGCAATGTTGGGGACATTGCCACCTCATGGCTCTTGTTACGCCGAAGGCATTATCACAATGAAAGAAGTTGTCTCAAAAGATTCCTCATCTCCCTGGACACTAACCTTCCGACACGTGCCTCCCAGTCATTGGTGGTTTTAGGTACATCATGACGTGGTTGAATTTCCTGGTTCTTATATCCTGTAATCCGATAGGGATGGAACATGGTGGCATGGACTTTAGGTACGGAAAAATCCGGCATGGAGTTGATCAATTAAGTACACAATCTAGAAACTTTCAGGCTTTATTCTGTCAGTTCATATTGTTTCCACGTAACTTCTTCCTGCCCCAAGTCCATCCTTATTTTAAACTCTTGTGAGTTTTTTCTGATGGTTCTACCTCTAAATTTGTCGAAGATTGTGGCCTCTAAATTGGTATGCTGATGAATTATTGTTTTCTTAGTTCGGTCCCTGATTGTTCAATCTCGATTTCAAAACTTCTATCCCGTAGAGCATAGGGTGATGTGCGTGGTATGATGGAGTTGATCGGTACCGTGTTTTTTCAACAAGTGGATTGTGTGTTTTCATTACACCTCTATTTATTGTTGTCCCTGAATGGCTTGATGGACTCAATGAATTGATTTTCAGTTGCGGATCCTTCTTCCTAGTTAGTGTTTACCGTGTTTTTTCGACAGGTGCCTTGCGTGTTTTCACTACACTTCTATATGTTGTCCTAAACACCTGGTGCTGGAAATTATTTTTTTAGATGCTTTTAGACAATTTTGCAGTTCATTTCGCTCAATTCGGCATAGAGAAAACACTTTGCCCTTGCCAAGATTTTTCGAGTTTCAGTTCAACAGTTTATTTGGGTTTAGGCTATTATTTTTTGTAGCGTTTTTATGCGTTTAGGATCTTAGTTTGGGGTCAATTTGGTCGTGGTTTAGTTTCACTGCTGGTTCAGGTGATGAAAGATGCTTTCCCCATGTCTCTTCATTCACATTAATGCTTCATCAATGCATTGTTGCTCCATTAATGCAATAAAGTTTGTCATTTGAGATAAACATGGGGCTATATCTTCAATTTTGCTCATCTTATGACAATCTCCAAAATCTTCTTACAATATTTCATTTATCGCATTCGTTGCTACACTGCCTTTGCTTTCCACATATAAACAGACCTTCATGTAACCACTCTATTTTACTATTTGCCTTTGTTTTGCTTATATTGATTTTGTTGTGTTTCATTTGCACTTCGAGTTTCCATCAAAATATTTTGAACCTTGCTAAATTTTCAAGTATTCCCTACTTCTTCATTTAGTTTGCTTATTAGATGGTGAAACATCGTTGTTGTGTTTTAATCCTCTGTGACTCTAATCTTAATATAGCTCAAGTTAAAGATCCAATATACGTGGATAGCTTGATTTGGGTATATGAAATTTATTTAAATATCCAATGACAATTATTTATGTTAATAAAAAACAAGTTTCAAGTTTCCATCGGAAGATTTTGAACCTTGCTAAAATTTCAGGTATTCCTTACTTCTTCATTTAGTTTGCTTATTAGATGGTGAAACACTATTGTTGTGTTTTAATCCACTCTCACTCTTGCTTTGTTGCGAAAATATTGTGCCATGTACTGGTTATGCCATGCCTGTCAATAAAATGTTAGGTATTAGCTTTAAAATTGTTGTTTAAAGATTATCAGGTCGATATACAGCATCAAACCAAGTTTAGAGAGCAAATTTCCGCCAAATTTACAAGGAGACCAATGAAAAATAATAGAGAGTGAATTTAAAAGAGGCATGAACATAGCGTTGGAATAAATTTTATGAAAATAATACGAATAGTGAAAATAAAACGTGAAAATCAAGATTTTGGATTCCGAAATGTCGGAAATAGTTACACCGACATGTTCCTATTTGAACACAAGATTTCTGGATATGTTGCAAAATCGGAAATCGGAAGATAGCATGTTCCTTATTGGAAAACATACGACATAAATTTATGAATTCTGAAGTGTCGAAAATTGAAAATAGGAACATGGAGATGTTCCTATTTCAACACATAGGATTTCTATATATGTCGCAAATCCGAAGATTTTGAACCTTGCTAAATTTGCACGTATTCCTTAGTTCTTCATTTAGTGTGCTTATTAGATGGTGAAACATCGTTGTTGTGTTTTAATTGAATATGAATCTTGCTTTGTTGCAAAAATATTGTGGTATGTATTCGTTATGTCATGCATGTCAATAAAATGTAGAGGCAGACATTGGGTAATTTTGATTATAGTTCTTTCTCTTAGTTGTCCATTTTCAATTTTGTAATTTATGATTTGCGAATAATGAACACCTAATATATCTTCAATTTTTCTCATCTTTTGACAATCTCCAAGATCTTCTTACAATATTTCATTTACCGCATTCGCTAATACACCGCCTTTGCTTTCCATTTCTGTTGATTTATTGAATTAACAACTTTCTTTTCTTATTTGTTAACAAATATTATATTTTTTTCATATATCCTTTTTCATACTAGATTTTGTTGTTCTATTTTGCTGCTTTCTTACAATTATAAACGTGCGACCTGAAAAAATATATTTATTCCATCAATATTATTTTCCATAAACATTCTTGGTTACCTGCATGCAATTAGTTAATATTTGCTTTTTGTCTTCTACTTTATACCGATAAACTTTGCAGTTAACAATTTTACAATTTTGTTGTAGGCATTATGCCAACTCACGACAATGAACAAGCCAATGCATGAAGAGGAATTATATATGCAGAGAACAGAGATAAAAACAACAAGAGACAACGTCTTCTTTGCAAAGCTGCACGACTACCTGTGGATATGTCTTGTCTAGTTTCTCTTCCCAAACCTTCCAACAGACCTTCACTTCGACCACCTATGCTAAATCCATCAAGCACCCACCTCGATGATGCACATCAATGATTTCGTAAAAAAATGAACCAACTGCGTGATATGCATGTCTGCTCAATCTGCAAAGAAATTTACCCTGGTATTGTAACGAAAAATTTCCATGAAGCATATACTTGTTATCATTGTATTCTAGAACGGAAAGGCTATCGCTTTTCATTCAAAAACAATATGAATCCAGGCATCCAACCACCTGTACTTGCAGCACTTACACAGGTTGAAGAAATGCTCATTAGTCGTGCTAACCCACTTTTACAAGTTACACATTCTCATGGTGGTCAATATAAATATTTTGGACATACTATTTGCTTCCCCCGGGACATTTCCAATATTTCCAAATACCTGCCCCATTTAATATCAGAACTTGACATCCTTGTTGTTAGGAAATGCAACTCTACAAACAATCCATATGAACTATTTGTTAGTCGTACACGTGTTCTTGCTTCCCTTGAATACAAAATGGAAAATTACCCATACTACAAGGATGTACAGGTCAACTTAGTTGCATTATCTTCACTTCCTCTTGTATCAACAGGCATTTCACCTTGGATTTCGCATGTTAATAACAATGATACATTATCTCATCAACAAAGCTTATCCTCTACAGTTCAACCACCAAATTCATTTGAACCCTATGAAATAGAATCCTCCTCATTTATTTCAACACAACCTAATGCTAGAACTGAAGTTGAAGAAATTAGAGAGTTGTTACATATACCAAATATTCCACTAGCACCTTCAATTGATTGGCCTCCTATAGGAATTTCCCCTATCAATGAGTACAACACAGAAGGACTTCTTTCCATGGATTTTCCAACTTTGTTCCCCACAGGTGCAGAAATGCTTAAGAAACCACGCATTCACGAGGTTGATATGCACAAATATGCACTTCACCTAATTCACTATCATGACAATAGATTTGGGCAGCATCCTCGGTTCCACTACTACATATACAATGTAATTATGTGTCATCGGAGTAATGCTATTGCCTCTATTTTTGTCAAAACTAATCTTGAAAATAAACTACCTTCGACAATACTTGAACTTGTTAACCAATTGAAAGACATGCCTAATTACAAAATTAGTGAGCGGGTCGCAAGCTTTGGATCTTCATTACGTGGAACACGCTCATATTGGAACAAAAGTAGGGTTGAACTGACAAATATGATCAATAAACAAGGTACACCAACTTTCTTCTTTACCATTAGTGCAGCTGATACAAAATGGCCAGATTTGCATGTTCTAATGCCTGCTGGACGTTCTACCGGTTTAGCTCAAGACTACCAATGCAAAGTTCACAACATCATATCAAATCCACACATTACATCACAATACATGCACAATAGATTCAATACATTCCTTCAAGAGGTGCTTGAAAAAGGTTTTCGTATAATGGATTCTTGGTGCAGGTATTTTACCATCTCTTCGTTCTTATATTTCTCTTCGTATTTTTCACTTTATGCATTTTGATTTCTAATATATTCCTTTTCCTTCCATGCAGGTATGAATGGAAACATAGAGGATCGACACACATTCATGGTTTTATTTGGTTGGCAGATGCACCAAATATGGACACCTTAGATTAGAAAGATATTGTTGCAGTTGAAGCTACAATTTTTTTTTTTGACACATATGTTACAGCTTGGAATCCTCATGATACGCATTTGTCAACATCTGGGTTACACCATTCTACAGAAAATGATCCATGCAGTCTTGCATCACCATCCATATTTGCATCAAACTACTCAGTTGACTATGAAGAACTTGTAAATTTTGTTCAAAGACACACAAGATGCTCAGAATCAACTTGCCTTCGTAAAAAAGGAACATATGTTCAATGTCGCTATGGTTTTCCATATGAGCTGCAAGCTGCTTCTTCATCATTCATTGATGCAAATGGACATAAAACATACAATCATGCAAGAAATGATTCCCTTTTCAATATTCACAACCCTATCATGCTTTCAATATGGAGAGATAATGTTGATTGCCAACTTGTTCTTTGTAAACATGATGTCCTCAAATACATCTCAAAGTATGCATCAAAAGTAGAGCCAAAATAAAAAAATCTAACATGCAATTCTCTCTCGCCTTGCACATGCAGCACTAAGTGATGACCCTATTCTTCAGCCAATCAAACAGTTGCAGAATGAGACATTAGTGCACAAGAGACATGTCACATGCTACAAAAACTCCCAGTTGTTATTTGTAGTCGTCACTTCTTTTCATTGAATATGAGTCAAAGTGTCTTCTGCTGTGTTTCTAATGGCACTAATAATATCCCTCCAACTCCGCCCTTTATATTTGCATACATGCAAAGATCACTAGCTCTTGAACATCTTACCCTACTTGAAGCTGCTCGTTCTTGGTCTTTCTCTGCTAATAGGAAAAAAATCCATGGCAACAAAACTTGCATCACAAAATTGTTAGAGTCTATCCACAATTCCTTTCCATTCCTGCCTTTAATTCTTCATCTTTTGAACTGTTTTGTTGGAGCGAATTTCTTCTATACAAAACTTTTCGTTCCATCCCTCATGATATTGGAACAACAACTTCTGAAATTACTTCTGAAATTATTTCTCATTGGCAACAAATTAAAGGCACATATACTATCTGGCATGTTGAACGTGCACAAGAAGAAGCCTGTACAACTCTATTCGGTGATTCAAACTCCGATGCTATTACCTTTCCGTTGTCCCATAACATGGATGAATGGGAACTTCTCTCTCAAATGTGAGTAGGCAATAACATTCAAATTGATGACCTTGAAATGCTTGTACATTGTGATTTTGACAAAAATCATGATTGGACACATAACAATATAACCAATGACTTGCATCATACAACAACATCATTTATTGACCCAATTGCTTGTCCACACAGCTACATGAAGACAACCTATTGTTGTCCAATTTCCTGATTCCTTGTCTCCCACACAACATATAGCTTTTGATGTTGTTGTTTCTCATTTTAGAAACACTACATCTGCTCCATCACTCAAAATGGTGATTCAAGGTACTGCATGCACTGGGAAATCTTACCTGATATCTTGCTTAAAATCTGCACTACAAACTCCATCTGAACAAAGTGCTTGTGCACTTCTTCTCCTTGCTCCAACTGGTGTTGTTGCTTTTAATATACATGCATCTACAATACATTCTGCTCTTTGAATACCCATTAGTGAAATGCAACTCCATGAAGGCCAATCCCTTTCAAAACTTCAAGAAGAACTCCACCATATTCACTATATTCTCATAGATGAAATGAGCTTTATCAGACGAAAAATGTTGACTCAAATTGATGCACAATTATGTCAAGCTTTCCCCTCAAATTTTACAATGCCATTTGGTGGTTGTTCCATAATCCTTGTTGGTGACTTTGGATAATTGCCTCATGTAAAGGACATCCCCATGTATGCAGGATCATCCATTGGAACAACTCTGTGGTGTACATTTGATACTTTTATCATGCTAGAAACAATTTTTTGACAACAAGGAAATAGCCCTTCTCAAACTACCTTTCAGCAACTCTTGCTAAACCTATGAAACAGAACACCAACTGTTGAAGACTGGGCACTCCTAATGACAAGAACAATCTCATGCCTTTTAGATGCAGAAAACTGCTCTTTTCAACAATCTATCCACTTATATCCCACCCATACCTCTATTGCATTGCAGAATAAACACATGCTGAAACAACTTAATATGCCAATTGCACATTGCTTCGTAGGACAAAGGAATAAACATGGCTAGGGATCCATTGACGATGGGAAGTTGCCATTAAAGGTCCTTCTTGCTATTGGTCAACAATTCATGTTAACTGCTAATTTATGGGTTCAAGCAGGACTTGTTAACGACTCACTTGGAAAAGTCATTGACATTGTCTACAACTCCAATGAACAACCTCCTAGCGTACCATCTTTTGTTGTTGTCGAATTCCTCTATTACAAAGGACCCTTATGGAATGTTCTGAATCATGCTTATGTTCCAATATTTCCTATAACAAGGGGATCCCGTAGGAAACTACCACTTCGTATGGCATGGGGTTTAACAATTCATAAAGCCCAAGGTATGAACCTACAAAATGTTACAGTAGATATTGGAAACACTGATAGACAAGGACTCACATTCACTGCAATATGAAGAGTTACATCTCTTTCAGACCTTCACATTTCTCCAGCTTTCTCTTTTTCCAGATACTCTTGAATGCAAGACAATCCATCTGTCCAACGTAGGAAATAAGAGGAAAGCTTACTTGCTTCAAAGTCTTTAAAAGCAAATTGTGGTTGAACCTTCTCATTATTTGCTCTATAAATGTATTGTTTTTTTTTACCACTTGTTAATGTAAAAAATCATTGTAGTTGTGTCGACATAACTTGTATACTCCATCAACTAGGATTCGAATGGTTGTAGATGCTTAGCAGATTTATCTACTGCACTGTGAAGATCTACTTCATCTGTTTTGTCTTAGTCTATACTTAGTACAACATTGTGTCTGCCTTAAAGATTGTCGATTTCCTATTTCCGATTTCTAATTATCGGGTATCGAAAACCAGAAATTCCAATTTTTGTTAAGGTTATTTGGGGTATCCACTATTTCAGATTTTTGATATTTCAGATATTGGAAACCGGAGACTCAGTTTTTTGTTGAAATAATTTGTTGGCTTTCCCGCTTGCGATTCCCGATATTTCGGATATCGAAAATCCGGAAGCGAGCAAATTATTTCAACAAAAACCTTAATTTGGGGTTTCCCATATCCAAAATATTGGAAATCGGAAATCCAGGCTAGCCCAAATCGATTTTAGTCTGTTTTTATCGATCTGTTTTTATTTCTAAGTTCATTTTTTTATTGCTTTTATTTCATTCTGTTTTTATCAATTGTTTTATATTATATCAATTATTACGTTTTATATCAATGGATAAAAACAGAGATTGATATAGGGAATCAATTGATATAAAAACAATAAGGAATCATATAATGTGTATAACGAATCATATAATGTGTACAAAACAATAATATCAATTATTACGTCTTTATCAGAAATAGAGAACTCCGTTGGGTTTACTGTTTCTTTAAAGCAATTTACCTCTTGGTATTTTCCAAACTGGAAAGTGAAATCTATCCAATCTGGGATGTGCGGATGGATTGAAATGCATTAATTGATTTAAGAGGTGAAATTTAACTAAAATGAAATATTTTTTCAATATAAATTCATTTTAATTTTGAATTTGTAAAGAGCGATAAGGATCCAGTTTATAGAAATGTAACTTTCTTCAAATTTTGATTGACACCTTATTCATATATTATTTAATTGCCTTAATTAATAAAAATATTTGATTATAATACATAGAATTCACTGTAAATCAAATTGTTTGTTTCTAAAAAAAATAACCAAAGCGTAAAAACAAAGAGGTGCGCCGATTATCATATTTAGTTAAAACAATTTTGTGTCTTAAATAGGGCAAATGGTTATTATATCCCATGGTTAAATAGGGCAAATGATAAAAAAGGTAAAATATTTACGTGTATTTATTCTCAGGAAATAACTATGACAGTTATTATATATCAGGAAATAATTAACGCATACAAATTTTAGATCAACTCTTATTTCCTTAAATGAACTTAAAGGAAAAAACAAAACAAAAAATTTATCATTTTAAATTTTCCGTTTGGAAAACACGATACCTGATTTCCGAAAGGTTCAGTTTCAAAACAACAGTTATTTACTGTGTTCGCGATTTTCGATATTCGATATCTTCAATGTTGAAAACTCAGATTCACATTTTTGTTGAGATATTTTGGTCCCTTCGCGATTGTGATTTCCAATTTCTGACTTTCGAAACACTATAAACAATTTTCAAAAACCGAATCGGAAACCGCAAAGTCGATTTTTTCTTAAGGGCATGTTCCTTATTCGTGATTTCCTATTTCAGATATTTCGGATATCGAACAATGCAGACTCAAGTTTTTGCTCAAGTGATTTGCTAGCTGCCGCATTCTCCAATTTCTGAAACACAATACCCAATTTCCGAAAACCGATATCAGAAACTGCAAAGTTGAATTTTTCTTAAGAGTATTTCCCTTATTCATGATTTCCTATTTCCGATATTTCAGATATGGAACAACGCAGACTCAACTTTTTTGCTCAAATGATTTGAAATTTTAACATTCGAGTTATTTTAATGTCAAATCTTCTAAACGAAAATGTTTACAAAATGTTTGATTCTTTAGTAAATTCAAAAATATATTTTCCGAATAAACAATCTCCTAGCTTGCTCTGTATATTCACCAACTTTTGCAAAATAAAATCGAAGTGAGACATCAAAATATATTTGATGCATATGCGATAATTTCAATAGGAACTAAAGTCTCAGATGAATATACAATTATTTGAATGCGTCCATCACAGGCAAATGAACTCCTACCTCCTACACAACATTCACATTTGAACCTTTCTCGCCCCTTTTGAAGGCTTCTAACGCTTCCTCTAGAGTCTAGACCGTATATATCGTATGCATAAATGAAAATTGACAAAAATTACTTTTCCATTTCGAGATTCGATAGTCAGAAAACAAACATTTAGTCCAAAAAACTAGACAAATCGACTTTCCGACATCGAACGTATCGAAATTCGAAAATCACTAACTATCGAACTGTATATTTTAGCTTTGTTTGACAACTAACTATCTTCACAAAACAAGATTTGATTTTGTCACCGTTGACTTCATATTCATGTCTCAAAAACACCACAATAGCCCTGTTTATCATCTATTAGGGTTTAGGTAAAAATTAGAGTTAGAAATTTATTAATGTCTTTTTATAAAATTCCTAAAGAAGCAAATGATTAAAATATCCAAAGTTAAGTAAAAGTTTTATTAAAGTGTTAATACTAATATAAAATAATAAAAAGTATTGATTTAATATTAATATAGTATTATTATCTATTAATATTTGTATTTGTATTAATATTAATACAATATTAGTATATACTGATATTATATTCATATTAATATTAATATTAATAAAATAAGCATTGTTATTTAATTGTCGCTATAATAACATCATAATTATTTTAAAGAAAATTTTAAATAAATGCCACCAGACCACCATGCTCATGTTTCTCTATATAATTTCAATAATTACGTACTTTCCAGTTAAATAATGAAATGGTCACCATTGTATTAGAAATAATTTGAAATCGAAACATATGGTGTTCCTTAATGGAAAACATAGGACATAGGATTTTCCTATTTCCAATTTCCGATTATCGGGTATCTGAAACCCGAAATTCGACTTTTTTCTTAAGGTTATTTGGGGTATCCGCTATTTCAGATTTCTGCGTATCTCATATTTAAATCAATACATTAAATTGCATAACATTAGAATCTTTCCAAAACTACAAACATATCCAACTTGCACACATCCTATGTTTCGATTTCCCATTTCCCAGATTCTCATTTCCAACATTTCGAATTCTGAACTAAATTATGATTAATTTTTCCATAAAATAACTCTCTAACATCCATATTATAAAAACTTTCCCCATTTTCTTAAAAAAAAAAAAATTCAAAATCAATCTCAATAAATCTTATTAACTATAACCATTGTTCCCAGAGATAACACTTATATATATTTTAATAAATAAAAAATAACTCTCTAACATCCATATTATAAAAACTTTCCCCATTTTCTTAAAAAAAAAGAAATTCAAAATCAATCTCAATAAATCTTAATAACTATAACCATTGTTCCCAGGGATAACANGGAGTAGAAATTTCATATACCCACAAATTCCATTTTACTATTTTCAATTGCCCAATTTCCAATTTTCGACAATTCTGATTCTGAATTCGTATGTTCTATATTTTCCAACAATATACACCCTGTGTTCCAATTTCCAATTCCCCAATTCCAATTTGCGACAATTTCGATCTCGAAAGTTTGGTTTTTTCAAATAAACAAAAACCTAAGTTCCACAATTTCCGAAATCGAAAGTTCGGAAACCGATAAAGTTCAGAAACGTGTGAAAATAACGAACATATTATGTCCCGATTTCACATTTTCCAACATATACACAAATCTTATGTGTTCAAATACAAATCACAATTTTCACTTTCACATATCTTGATCTCGAATCATCTTCAAACTTGATATTGATTAACATAAATAATTATCATTGGATATTTAAATAAATTTAATATACCCAAATCAAGCTATTCACGTATATTAGATCTTTAACTTTATCTTTATTAAGATTAGATCTTTAAACTTCATATTAATTTTTTTTGTAAGTCTGCATTGCTATTAATTAACTATACAAAAATATTACAGAAAATCGAGAAACCTAATCAAGTGAAAACAATGCTCTAACAACCACTCTAATCCATTAAAAGAAAAAAACTCTACAGATGAAGTGTACCGAGCATAAAAACCATACAGATAATGAATGTTGTTGCCTAAGTAAAATTTAAATAAAATTACAAACATATTCAAAAGAGCCATAATAACCCATGCAATATATGGGGGGCTACGTACAAAATTACTATCAACAAATGTTTACGAAGAGACTTTGAAAACTAAAAAACAACATAAACTTAGAAGTAAACAAAAGGAACCAAAATAGAAAAAAACAAAATAGAAACAAGCTCATGAGTTAGCACCGCTGGTAGTGACAGTCGGATCCTGCGTGTCCTGCGTTTCCTCAACCATAGGACAAGGACCAAATATTTCATCATCTGAACATGGTAGACCACCACTTTCTCGACAGAGGCATCTGGTTTCCCCACAGAAGGATTCACTTTTCCCACAGAAGCATCAAATTCAAGACCTCCTTTGAAAAGTTCCCTAATTGTAATAGGCACTGTAGATACAACAGGTATCGTAGGAGTTGCGTCGACATTCATTTCTGGAGCCATAGAGACATTACCGCTACCTCCATCACCCAACGAGTCAACTCCCAGAGCTAATTTTTTCCACATGCCCATGATATCTATCTCCATGATAACCATATCTAAGTCCAACATTTTCAACGTAGCCTCTGAAATTTTCAACTTACTATTACTCCATCTCCCTAGCATTTCCTCCACGAGGGACCCCATCATGTTTTTTACAATCCAATAGTGATTCGAGCTTACCCCATCAATATTGCGAGCAAGATTCTCATTTACTAGCCTCCTTTCCCAATCATCTATTATGGATCGAACTTGCGGAGAAATATCATTGTTGTAACCATCTACTTTTGTCACGCGTGCCCCTCGTTGCACACGACCGCGACCACTTCTAGCACGACGTGACGTGACATGCTGCTTGGACATAGTATAATGCTTCAGATGCAAAACAAAACGGAGGAAAGGCAAGCAGAATGGTTCTGCAACAAAATCAGGGAAGAACAAAAATGGTTGAAGACCCAATCAGTTAGGCAAGAAGTAGTTGAGAGAAATTAGGGAGAAAGATTCATCACCACGCTAAAACCAACAGGAGGCCATTAATGGGAAAATAATATTGATATACCACTTCCACTTACTGACCAAGCGAAAATGAGCAAGCACATAATGAAATGATTTGCGTGTCAAATCATCCCTTACCTTAGTAGCGATAGTGTCCTCCATTGAAGTCGATACGTGTTAACAGAGCTTTGTCGACAACGACTAATTAATTAATGTCGTGTTCGACAACTGTAATCCCAACATTAAATCGAATATAATAACCAAAAAATTTAATCATAACCGTGTTGTATCTAAACTCAATAATCAAAACTCTTCATGATAGACGTCATTACTGAATCAACTGCAATCGCAGCATTAAAACTCCACCCGCTTCATTAATGCGTAATGAGTGTAGATTCAGTAATTGAAACTCTTCATGATAGACGTAACTACCGAATCAACTACAATCCCAGCATTAAAACTCCACCCGCTTCATTAATGCATAATGAGTGCAGGATAGATGACACAAACAAGTACAACATCAATCTGCGACAATATACTTGTCATTTCCCTGCTTGCTAATTTGACTCTTATCATTCATATCCACGGGTAAACTTCATATTTATTAATAGAAATAATTGTTATTATTCAATCTATAAACCTTATAAATTTGTTTCTTAAAAATTTACTGTATACATTAAAATTCATAATTCTTTACAAATATTATATTTTATATCCCTCTCTAACTCATTTCTGCAAATAAAATTAAATCATATAATTTCCAAAGTTGAATATTTCAGATATTAAATCCGGAATATCGGAAATCTAAGAAATCAATAAACATTACAAATAAAAAAACCCATGTTTCCACTTTGTAATATCCGAAATATTCAAAATCGAAAATTGCAAATGCAGGAAATTATTTCAACAAAAACCTTAATGTCCGGTTTCGAATATCCAAAAGACAAAGGTTCGGTTGCAGAAAGACACAATATTTTTACACTCTCTGAAAAACTCTACAATATCGGGCATACCCTAAATAACCTTAACAAAATTTAAATTTCCAGTTTTCGATACCCAGAAATCGCATATTCGAAATGTCAAAAATAGGAAATCGAGGAATAAGACAAAAAATAAGAAAATATCACAAAAATATTTTGTCATATTTTTTAATATCTCTGGAATAAAAAATTGTGAAGACAACAAATTATTTCAACAAAATCTTGAGTGTCCCATTTTGGATATCCGAAATATCAGAAATCGGGGATACCCCAAATAACCTTAACAAACAATGGAATTTGTGATTTTCGATACCCGATAAGCAAAAATCGGAAATAGAAAATAGAAAACACTGAATTGTCTTGCGAAGACAACAAATTAGACGACAACCCCCTGAAAGCTAAGTGTATTTCATTAACATATTCCCAAACAAGTTGCAAAGTTAAAATTACTTTGAGCATAAACTCACTCCTAAACAAGATAACTAATGATTTCAAGATAGAACTATTACAAAATATAACAAATGAAATAAAACAAAGAATTAATGTACAAACATGCAAATCAAAATTACTTCTTTCATTTTAATTTGGAGCAACTTAGCAAATAAGTGTTAAAGATAAAAAAAAATTGGAAAAAACATTGTTTCTTGCACTTACACAATAAGTCCAAATCCGCGATAGAAATTTCTTTCCCCAGCACAACTGTATACGTAAATATTTGCAAATATTACCAAAAACGTGTAATTACAGAAATAAATAGTTTCTAGCTTTGCTCAAGGGTAGAATGCCATTTGGCAAATAAATCCAAAATGTCATCAACTTCCTAAAAATGAACATTCCTCAACTGAATTTCGTTCTTGCAAATTTGGGAGGAAATTTCCTCCCTTCTGATTTTTTTCCATTCTTTAATGAACAACTTTATCTAAGCTATCGAGGCATGGGAAACTTCTATCCATTTCTTGGTCTCTTGTACCATTAACTGACTGATTTGTTGGATCAACTATTTGGAATCATCAAGCTGCTTTTCTACTTCTTCCAAATGAACTTTAGGACAAAGTGCCTCACTGAGAGGTTCCAAATCAGGTAAACTCAAATAGGTTAGCAAATTCTTTGAAGCAGACCACGTGTTTTCACAAACCTTTTGTCTTACATTGACTACAGCTTCAACTAAATCGCACATAACCTCCCATGTCTTAATGGAAACTTCAATTGTTTTCAGCTCTAACTTATCTAAAATTCGCAAGCCATCAGGTCTTTCCTTAATATGCTTTTTCCAACCTCTTACTTGCTCTAAAGCAGTGGATGTTGCTCTCATCCGATGATGGTGACCCTCAAGAGTTTCATAATGCTTGATAAACTTCTCGTATAGGCATTGCATCTCATCAAAACAACTATACAAATATATCGCAGCCTGTCAAAATTCTTCCTGTATTTTACAGAGTACCTATTTAAAATCCTCATGTCTCACATCGACAAAAGAGCATCCTTTTGAGGCTAAATGGAGATCTTTCAATTCTTGATTGACAAGAGTAATTTGTTCTGCTTGTTGCTGATTCACAATCTCTGCATTCCGAAGCTGCTGCTTGGCTTCTTCAACTTTCTTTTTCCATTTCTCTATTTTGTCTTCATGTTCTTGTTTCAACTGCCCAATCTGTTGTTCATACCTCTATTGTGTTTCGGCTAACTCTGGTTTGGCCTTCTCCAATTCCTTTTGTTTTTAACCAAAAGCCAAACTTAATTGTGAAACAAATTGAAAATTAGCTGCAGTAAAAACTCCCATGGAAACTACTGTCTCCACTGCCCCTTGCTGCATATCACTTGTGTCTGCCTTCCATATGACCTCACCAACGACAGGCACATTTTTGGTTGAGCTTTCTCTGGCCCTCTTGGCTCCCCTTTTAACCACAGCTTTATCCTTTTTACTCCACTAATATTTACCAAAGGATACTACTGCATCTTCTCCAAAATTTGCGATAACTTCAAAAGATGAAATACTTTGCTGGTGGATGGTAACCAAAGGATCAGTTTGGGTTTGATTTAAAGGAATGTCTATGCTAAGAGGGAGAATATTCATACGAGAAGAGACAAAGATAAAGTGAGTGACGTAAAAGAATCAGATATAGGTAAATCCTCCTTTTGAGGAAGAGTCATACAGACATAAGGAATGTTGTCTTGAAAAATATAGGAAACTAGGGATGTAGTGATAGGCTGAGCTGATGAAAAGGAAAAATGAGAACTATGAATAGGTGAGTCAACTCAACTAGTGCACATGCTAATAGTAGCTGACATTATTGATGACAAATTTATGTCGGGAAAAAAATGTTGGAAAGATGATGTACCTAACATATTGGAAAACCTTCGGATATTGGGGATAACTGACACAACCGTAGTCATAATAGCATCAACGTCTTCTTCCACATTTGTATCATGATTCTCAATCTCAGCTGACGATAAACAAATTACCTTTTGTACAAAAGCTTCTTGCACAGGTGTATCTGGGATCGAACATTCTTGAACAAGCTTCTCCTCTTTCTTGCGAATTGAGATCAAATAAATGAGCTTTTCTTTTGTCCGTGCTTCTAGCAGTTGAGCCTGTTCAAAAACTGCTACAATCTTCTGTCTTTTAGGATTTAGTTCAGTTAACACTATCTTAGTTTGTAGTTGAGACCCGAATTTTTCAAAATTTCTTTTGAGTCCTACCCCTTTCTCTGACATATCTTCGATTGTTGTAAGAAAGGGGCTTGATGGGCCTTCAAGAACACCTTTCCCCTTATTCTTAGGTTGAGCAGCAACAACAACAACAAACCTTGCTGCATGTTCTTTCGCTTCTTCTCTCTTCTGCTTCCCAAGATCTTCTTTTATTTCGAATTTATCTTCTCTTTCTCGCAGAGTTCTTCTCTTAAGATGATTTTGAAACAGGTACATATGAGACTTTATCAATGAATCAATGATTTTATCAATCGCCTCCTTAAAAGTGATAGATGCTCGGAACATGGAATCGTCAGGCTCATTTTGATGAACGTATTAAAATTTCACATGCTCATGAGCAAATAGATTAGCCAAATACACCACTGGGTCATGCATTTTTTTTGGTCCCTCCCCCAAACTCATAAAAGAAATCTCTTTTCCCAACAAGGACGCATGAACAGGATTCTGTATTGTAAGATTGCCAAGATTCACAGGAAATTTGGGCCAAGCCTTCTTCTTATGTTTAGTCAACTTGGAGAAAGCGCCATCAATCATAGTTTAATAGGCAAATTCTTGAAGCACCAATTGATCTGGAACTATTCTCGGAAGCAAATGCACTATATTGCTACCCCAAATCCTTATGTAAGAGAAATATTGTCCTACATACTAGTCGCCATACACTGAAATCAATTCCCTAGCTTTTTGAGAGAATGCAGCAGCATCAGCTTTAAAATTTTTGTAATATATTGACTCGAGAAACAGGTTACAGAGCTCATAGACACGAGGTATGAAATTGTCGTCCCACATATTAGCGCAATATATATGAACAAATGGACATTTCTCACTCCAATTCCAATTTAGCTCCAGGATACAAGAACCCGCATAGAATGCATCCATAACGAACCTTGACATGTAGAAAGATCGTTTCCAGTTGGCCGGGGTTCTCTGATATTTTTCAATTTCCTCCCGTAAATTGCAAAACAGAATTTGCACCTAGTTGAAAGAATCACCTGTAAGCAAAACATGGTTCGCCATAGGGACCCATATCGCTTTGAATAAGGAACAGTTGGGTAAGTCAAATAACCTGCAAAACATGGCAGCCAACAACGAGAAAGGCTCTTTGAACCAAGAAACTGGATATGCCGAAAGTGAAACATGAGTCATTAGTGTTGGGTCATTCAGCCAAGATTTCACCACTTGTTTGTTATTCATTTTGGCAAGGGTTTTCTTGAAAAATTTCGCGGAGAAAAGTTGCTTGGGAGTTGCCAAACAATAAGCCCTAGTAAACACATCTGGATGAAACGAAGCAATAGAGACATTCTCAATATCATTAAACTTTCGTTGGTTAAGGTAGACGTGGTCCAATGCTCATTTAACAGGGTCCATGTAAGGCATAAAAGGAGGTCTCGCTGCAACGCAATGAAGTTGAGAAATGCGTATGTGCATGTAGAAAGCTTCGTCATGACCAACAGATGAAAAATCATAACTGTCAAAAATAGCATAAATTCTGGACCAGTCCACATATGAGGAGTCATACACATACCCACTCGTGTCAGTGAAAACACCGGCATTGGGATCTTTGATTTTCTGCTCTTCAAGAGCTGTTTTAAATATGCTATTTCTGGTCGTAGCAGATACCTTCTCTGATTGAATTTTAGCAACCATGTCTAAAAACGACGAAAGTTTAAATTTACCAGAAAAAAAAGGTCAAAGAGTGAAAACTTATAAGTCAAAATCAAGAGTCTACGCGCTGGGATAGAGAGAAAATGAACAGTAAAAAACCCTCGCCAGAGTGAAAAATTCTAAGTTCGATTCTTTAAAAATCCAACTAAAACGGCCAAAATAATCTTGACTGTAAACTTCTGATTTGCGAAATCAATAACCCGAGATTGAGAAACAAACATTGAGTTGAAAAATTAAGTTTGTTCCCCGTTTCCGAGATCCGCAATATCGTAAATCACAAACTTGGAAAGCAGAGAAAATTATTAAGCAAAATCGCGAAGTAAATATACGACAAACAAACTTCTGCGATACTCACAAATTGGTACTTCCACTTCGCAAAAGTATATACAGTCGGAATTCCACATTCTACTTTCTCGATTTCTTAATTTCCGATTTCCAATTCTTGAAATCGAGAAATTATATACATTCGAAAATTAGATAGCTTCGAAAAATGACAAGTTGTAAACTCCAAAATCGCAAAAAAAACATAGGTCGTAAAACAAGTTAAAATTTATTTAAAAAATTAATAAATCCAAAGATAAAATTTACCTAAAATTTCAATACTGAGTGTTAAATTCCAGTATTGCAAGATAAGTCACAAAGGATGGCTTGCCGAAAGAGACAATATTTTTTGCACCTATCGGTACAAATGCTAGTTAATATAATAGTTAGTTATTGCAATTATGAGTACATTTTCTACTTTATGCTTCCCACAAGAATAATGATTAAATGACTGGATTATGAATATAATCATTGCATAAAGCCTTCCTCTCCCTACTTTATTTTTTTAGCGCATAGATACCTTTATATTCAAACTTACTATCCTGCATTTTCTATTTCAATAGCCATGGAACACTCTGTTTCAACTCTTGCAGGTACGGCATCCTTTTACGAATCCTGCTTTGAAAACTTTCGTTTTATGAAGTATTCAAGGAGCAGCAGTGCAATACATCATTATAACCAGGAGAAATTTAATCGTGTTCTGGGACCATGCTGCTCAATAGTAGTAGTAATAGGTCTAGGGTTGGTTATGTAATCAAACTTGATCGGCATTTAAAGGAGATAAGTTCACGGCGAGCATGTATAAGTTAAAATATCTGTAATAGGGAATTCTTGCAGTCGATTCTGCAAAACTGTTATGTTTTGGGAAACTGACGTCAAGATTATATTACACTGCAGAAAATAGAGTTGCACAAGCCGATGAGATGGAGGCATTGCAATCCATTTATGGCAATGACTGTACTGTTTTTCAAGAGGAGCACTATTGCCAGGTACTCAATTTCTGCATTTTTAAGACAATATCTAAACTACATTCGCAAGCACAATTCCATAACATCTGGATTGAAATTGTGATGTTTTCATTCAATCCATTTATGGCGATGACTGTACTGTTTCTCAAGAGGAGCACTATTGCCAGTTACTCAATTTCTGCATTTGTAAGACATTCAATGTCTAAACTACATTCGCAAGCACAATTCCATAACATCTGGATTGATATTGTGATGTTTTCAATTTCAATAGCTCAATTATAGACCTCAACGTTCCAAATAAGCTACATAGTAATTGAATCAGGCCCAGTTCATACTGGCAACTCAATTCAGTTCCCCCAGGATTCCCAGCGCCTTAGTCAAAGTAGGTACATTGCAATTTTTCTGTTTCTTAAAGAGCTTATAATGGATTATTTATCCTAATTACGTCAACATTAGTTTGAGCCAATAGCAGCCCTTAATGAACTCTTAATCTGGATATTTAGAATCTATTGCCAGGATTTTAAACATTGGATTCTAAGCAGAACACATGGGTGTAGAGTTTACCATCACTGAATCTTTATCTCCAAATAAATTGCTGTAACTCACTACCACATCTGTTTTGGGCTTGAAACTCGCATTAGTTATTTTGTATAGCACATGCTAAATCTCATTCATCGGTGCCCTCACGTTACCCAAGGTCTACCCCGGCACTATAGGAACAAATGGGGTTCCTCTCGCATACGACACGCTGGTGTTATGTGCAGAGCCCAGCCGTACCATTAAGGCAGCGTTATGAAGCCCGCACATGGGTGTCGTACTGCCCTACCAGCCATGCCTGTATGAACGTGCATAAATTCTGTGCTGCTCATAGCCGACATAAACAAGATTTTTGTCCATTTTTTATGTATGCTCAAGATTTTGTAACAAGGTTCTAGTCCTAGACATTTATGATATCGTATTTGAATAATCTTAATATGCAACTTTTATATAATGAGGGCTTTATCACTTTTATGAACAACTGAAGCTTTAAGTAAGGGTGTTTTCTTATTTTTGGTATAATTTGAGGTTCTAGGGTTTGCCTTCTCTCATTTATAATCTCATATAATTTAATCAATACAACCTATTGGTTTATTTGGGGAAGTTTTCCTCAATTACTTGGATTTGTAGCGTTGGGTGTGCAGGTGCCCCCATTGTTTTATCTGCTTTTAGATCCATTTTTTACATCTCTTATTTTATTATTATTATTATTATCAGTTAGATCAATTGTTATAGCAGTAGTTCCATTTTGGATATAGGTACACTACAAGTTGGTATCAGAGCTTCAGTGAAGTTTTGCTCCCGTTGTGCGGTTCAAAAAGAAAAGATGCTAAGGTGCAGATCACAATATGTGATTAAGGCAGAGCTGTATGAAAGATTAATGAAATTTGCAGAAGAAATGAGGCAGCTTCTGCAACTACGAACCTTAGGCAAAAGGACCATAGACCTTGAGCCATATCACTCATCGCAAAGCCCCAAAATCTTTGAGGATTAAAAGGAGGATGTATACCCTTGGGGAACAGAAGGTAACAGTCCTCCAAACTTACTGGCTGCATAGAACTTCACTTTCAACCTTCACATGAAGATCCCACAATATGCCTTTGGAGCTGAAGTGGAGTTGCCTGCATGGCTAAGCAAGATTAAGACGGTCTTCAAGGTGCAACACATTTACAACCAGAGGGATACGTTAAATGTGGGCTCGCAACATTTGGATGGGGCAACCAATACTTGGGGTGAGTGATGGATTGCCAAAATCGCCATAGGGGACTTTGGTCAGTTTGCAAATGTGTTAACCTAGAGAGTAGACTAAAAGGAATGAGCCCTTGACGTTCAACAGAAGGACATGATAGTCAAAGAATGCACTGAGAAGTTCCAAGTCTTAGGGTCAAGTGTCAAACTATTTGCAAATTTGGTGTGAAAGGTCTACATCTCAAAGCTGAGGTAAGACTGTTTGAGGTTGATCCTTTGGACAAAGCCATTATTGTAGTTAGAATCACAAAGAGTCATGTTGAAGCTATAAAGAGAAAGGACTTGGTCTAGTAAAAAGGGTTCTGCATATGTATGGAGGACTAAAAAGGGTTCTCATGCACTTCAAATCCTTTGGTAACTGAACTATCCTGAACTAGGCCAATTCGCTCATCTGAAGCACATCCTAAAGTAAGAGTATCATCAAGGGGAACTTTTTTTTGTATGAGAGAGTCCAGAATCCCTAGCTTTGTACTCTATAATACTCCCATGGGCCATTAGCTACAACTCTGGAATCAATCTCAACAACATCCCCCATCAAGGCATCGCACCTTTCCTCCATTGTACAACTAGACGTCTCCTGGATGGAAGAAACCAATGCTATATGACTAGCATATGTCCTAGGCAGAATACTCACCCCTACATGTTCCTGAGCCATTGGATTAAACCCGAAACAAATAAAATATCACTCAGCACAAGAACATCACCCAAGGGCATTTGGAATGAAATGGATCCAATGCTTCTAATAGGGTACATTGCATCATCACCAAGCTCCACGGTTGTTTCTCCCTCTTGCTTTTGAATCCTTCTAAATAGTTACCTATCAATTGTCATATGTCTTGAAGCTCCATTGTCCACATACCAACCAACACTAGACATAGTGTTAGTAGATAAACAAGAAGCCTTAACACATATTTAAGAGAGCTCTCCAAAGAAGAGATACAAATGAGTTTGTGATGTTTTATGTTGTTTGGAAAAGACTCTCTCATTCCTCTAATTATATGAGAGGTAAGGGAGGCTAACAATATAACATAGGTTGGCCTAAGCCTTACAAGCAATCCTACTAAACATAAGTAGGCCACGCACAAGTGAAGTGCTCCACTCCTAGAGTACAAGTGTCAAGCTCTAATGATGATGTTGTGCACATTAGTGACTCAAGGTGATGTAGCGCCGCAACGAGATTTAGCTCGCCTAGGTTCCCATGGGGATAGTGAGATCCTAAGATATCCCTTGCCTTAGATTAAAGTGAAGACGTTGGTGGCCTAGGAATGTGATTGGTTCTCAATTGCTACTGATAGGTGTATCGTGATTGGCTAATATGCAATGCTAACATCCTTGGATTTGGTGAACTTCCTTGCAAGATAAGTTTATGTACTGCTTGTGATTTTATTAAAATGCCGCAAATGGGTTTAATTGTTGTTTGTTTTAAATGTCTTGCTTAAGAGAAAATAGAAAACAAGCGTAGATTGAGCTACCCTCAACTTCTTGGAAGCTGAGTCAGTCTCTTAGATCAAGACAATGCTCCAAAATGGCACAATTAATTCTAGCATTTGTTGCATAATTTTTACCAAGCATGACAAATTTCCTTTGTTGCAAGATTGCTTTATCTATGCTTCCCCATTTTGTAATACCTTTTAGGGTGCTATGTGGTATTTGAAAAATTCAATAAATTGAAAGTACCCACATATTGTATTTACGATAAATGCCCTATTACCTCTAGTGCTAAATGCAATTATATAAATCTTATTTCATATTTTTTCTTATTTGGTCTCTATGTTTCGTTGATTTCGTTTATTTTATTCAAAACCGAATTCTGTACCGGCCTTATTGGTAATATGTTAATTTCCCATGATATACCATTAACATGTAATGGCCCATTACTTATCGTATTCAGCATCATTATTAGTGAAATACAATATATGAGGGGTTAGTATAAACCTAAGTTCAATATAAGTTAATTACCAAGCTCATTATTGCTGGTATTGACGTTAAATTAACTTAGAAAGCTAACTAATATAATAGTTGTGAAGTGGCCCTCATTTTTGTTAGAGATGTTCACTAATTACATAGCGACAAAAGTTTCTAATTTTTGTTCATTTATCTTGATGCATTTTGATTGGCAGGCAAAGGTCGTTCCTTCGGATAAAGATTCTAAGTTTGATTTGGCTTTATATTTGACTGCATATTTTCCTGAGCTGTATCCCTCATCTTCTCCACCTATAGTAGAGCTAGAGGCTCCATGGCTACAAGAAAGCACAAGGCAACGAATAAACATTGAACTAGGAAAATTGTTTGAAGAAAATATTGGAGATGTTGTCGTGTTTCAATGGATAGAGTGGTTGAAGGTACGATTTATGCTGACTTTTTGTGATATTAAGGCATTGGCAGTAAAGGTGGCAAAAGGCTATACAGTTTGCATTGTTTTGTAAACTATGGATGAATTCAATGCAGCAGTGGGGGAAATATGTTGATTCTTCTACAATAAAAGGAGCAAATGGAGTATTTGTCTAAAATGTAATAGATGTGTAATAAATACTTGTTCTTTTTTCAAGTTGTTATAACTATATAAAGTTTAAACACTACATTTGTAATGGGCATAGATATTAGTTTATGCCATTTATGAATTCAAGTTCGTTAATAGATTGCTAGTCTTTCAGTGGCCAACCTAACCTATTTTGTGGTAATGGCTTCCTTTAACTATTAATTTAAACAATAATGTAAAGATTGTTAGATTTTCTTGATCATTGTAAAAGGAGTTTGCACTAAAAGAATTCCTAGAAAAAACTAGATAGCTGAAAACCGAGGCCATTCAAAACTGCAGCTCTAATAATGCTAGAATCTATAAACACAAACTGCAGAAAATGTATAACAGAAACTCAGTAGATGGACTGTCAAAACCTGTTACTGCTTTCTTATTAATTTTGAACTCAATTCTGCTACAGGGAGAAAGGAAGCAAATTAATTCACTGCTCACTGCCTAACTGTAAAAAGTTAATCCTATACCCCTCCCTTCTCCTTTATAGACTAGAAGGTGCAATAAATCTAGATACATGCACAACAATGCCTCAACTGAAGGTCTTAACTCCTAATCCTAGTGCACGTTCCTTGCATGGATAGAGGAGTCAAGTAAACTGTGCATCTACTGTGGATGATCTGAATCATGCAAGCATGCATCCTCCTCATGTAGAGAACAAGACACCTCTAATAAGGGGAGGAAAAGAATGTGGAAAGAGAACTCCCTAGGTCTCTGAATAAAGAGCTCCTGAGTCTCTGCATAAGAAAGTGGAAATAGAGACCCCTAAGTGAATGGAATTATCTCAGCCACTAATGTGAGAAAATTGTCAAATTCTCCTTAGAGATGACTGTACAAGAGAGGTTGCCTATCTTGAATACCTCACTAATTACATATTGTTGTTCAAGTAGCAACCTTCATTAATTATGATCCAAAATTGGCTAACTCATAAGGTTTCTGGAAACTAGCCCTTGGAGGCCTATAGAACCTGATATACTACTGAGATGTATTGTAGTGCACATAATAGTTAGACTAAACCATATATAGTCAAGAAATGCCCAAATGAAGATTTGTCTTACATTTAGGAGGACAAGAAAATTTGTCACCATTGAAATCATCGAAACAACACAGTTGTGGATAGTGTTTCTGCCTAGATCTACACGTGAACGTGAGAAAAATCTCAACTCATTGAGAGCGGTTTCAGGGGCAAGTCAATGAGCCGAGGGCAACTATCACCACAACACTCAACTCCTTCTGTTTAGGCCAACTCTTAAACAAAAGCCAAGGGAGGTAGACCCTAAAATATCTAAGGATGGAGAAAGTGACTTAGGAGTTAACCAAAGAAAACAAGCATTTAATCTAGCAATATATCTGACAAGTAAATCAAATGACCAATCACTAAATCAAGCAAATCAAAGCTTACATCATGTATATAATAAAGATCAATGCTTTATCCATTGGGCAAAAGAGATGCGATTGGAAAACTTGAAATAACTTGCAATCTAAAATTTGAGATTAATTTACCAACAAAAAGGAAAAGTTATCTAATTACTAGAAAGCGGAATCAAAGTCAATGTTATCATGAATCTTGTAGTTACCCCGCAAGGTGATCCTATTTCAGGACGGCAGAGGAAAGGCAACTAAAGTCTCGACCTATGATATCCAAAACCTCTGAAAGAACTCAAATGTCATGCCAGTCAAGGATATCGACACTTCGGACTCAGTGAAAATACTAAGCCCACGGGGCGTCCCTATGACCAAGATAGCCCTATAATAAGGAAAATGAGTAGATGACCTAGGGAAACTTGGTCAAATCTCTTAGTGGGATAGTTAATTAGAGTTTAAAACAATTACTAAGATATTTCGAGCATCCATGTGAAAAACCCCAATTTTGCCCTAGGGGTTTAAGCAGAAAATTGAGATCTAGGGCAAAACAGTGAAATTAAACGAAATTGGATACTCAAATTGATTGCTGGATGTAAGATTAAGCAAATGAAAGTGAAACCAACAATATCTAGTTCGCGGTTATTTGAAATACCCACTCCTCCCAAGGAGGGTGTCTTCCCCTAAGAAGCAGACCAGTGCTTAAGATGGGCAAATGGAGTCCGATGATGATGAAAATTAAGACTTAGGGGTTTTACGTTTATTCAAAATTGGGTTTTATGTTTTATAGCTCACTGCAAACTAGAACCTAAAGGTCTACGAAATGAGGGTTTTAAAAGAGGGTTTGATGAAAGGAAAACACAACCCCAATTAGATACTGAGAAAAATGATAGGCCTTACCTGGGAAAAACGTACTTGATGTTTCAAGATCAAGTGAAGAAATTGTGAAAATCTAGCTTTGTTGAAAACGCCCAAGGAAGCCAAATGCGCCCTCTCTTTTGCCAAGTCAAGTAAATAACAATGAGAACGGCAAGAAAAATGACAAATGCTGACGAGAAGTAAACGAATAAGAGCGCGAGAAATCATAAGATAGAAAAACTACCTGTATCCTTCAATCCGAAAAGAAGAGCAAGGTGGGTGCCTCCCACAGGTGTGCCCCTCTCCAAATCGTCTTCCCTGTCAAACAAATGGATCCAAAAAAATATGCTACATATTTACCAATGATCTCCAATGCAAGCGAGAAATAATGTCAATCAATCACAAAGAACATTCTTCAATCATCCACAAAAGACAAGAAATCCTAGAAAGATTTTCTCAATTATTCTTCAAGATCCAATGGTGCCAAATTTCCTGATGGGATACAATGAGGGGGTCTCTCCTTTATATAGCTTTTGAGAGACGCAAACTCGAACTTACTTTTTCATCCAACGGTTGAGATTATAACATCATCAACGGTAGATATTACTTTTACATGGATCAATACATGGATCAAGGTGACTAAGTCAAGAGGGGGGCAAATTACCTCATAAAGCTCATTTTTACAACATGATAAATCATTATTTTTGCAAGTTTCACATGGGGGGGTCATTAGGGGGTCCGCCAATACATATTTCTAAAGATACAACTTGATTTATACACTTTTGTTTTGGCCATTTTGTCCAATTTCGCCCTATGGGGGACGCTCTCCCTATGAGAGCCCAAAAAATAATTCGGAACATCAAACTGGATGAAACTGGTGTAGATATGTCCGGAGAGCCATAATAAATCATCTAGAAGCATTCCCTTGCCATTTCCTTGACCACACAAGCCAAATCGATTTCCTTAGTGATTTTCCTAGTTCATTTTTTAATGATACATCCTTTGAAAATAATAAAAATCATCATAACTTAATTCAGGTTGAGAACTGGAGCAAACTGATTGCACTGGATGATCTAGAGACATAGAAGAATGGTATAAGTGACTACTTATACCCCCTAAAACACTGAAATGCTCTAGGAGAACCAAACATATTGCCATTTGTAATAAAATTTGATCATTTGGCCAATTATAAAGTGATAATAATCACTTTTCAGGAGAACCGAGGCCAAACTCTCAAAATTGAAACTGTAGTATTGGTCCTGGGCATGTCTGGAAAAAATATAAACCATGTTTTTTGGATCACTGCCTTGGGAACCATGCTCGACTTGGTCAACTGGGTTGACCAAGTCAAAGTACCCAAACTGAAGGTGAGATATTGCATCAATATGATCCTGTAAGCATCCAAGGTAAGAAATGCTCCAATGGTGTATATCAAAACAAACTTAAATCAATGTTATTCGTAATCATGGTGACAACAATAATAATAATAGAAGATATACCTGTGCTTCTGAAGAATCTTGAAACTTCCTAGAAGTTTGCTTGTTCATGCCATACTTACAAAGTGTAAACAATGTGCTTTTGCTGGGTGAGGATGGAAAACAAAGGCTAAGGCAAAGGGTAATGACTTTTGACTGATTTTGACTCTGTGATCTCTCCGAAGGATGACAAATTCAAACAACCACAATGACATATGCATGACAGATAAACAATAGGGAATGGTGGTGTCTCACAAGTGGATAAGTTGATTTGAAAATGGTCCATTCAACTTTAACAACATGTCTACGTCTCACATCCAAGCTAAGAATCAAGCTTTGTTAGGATCTTTTCTTGGACCCTTGCATTGAGTACACAAGAAACTGTAGCGAAGAGATCCTAGGGGACACTTAGAATTAGCTTTCCCTTACTCCATCTCACATCAAAACCCGCGGGCTACTTGAAGAATTAATCATTACATTCTGGATAAGATGGCCAACAGTCTTTAGATTTTGCATTTGCTTATCCACTGCTTTATTTAGGCCTTTCATAATTTCATTTCATACCCCTCTTTAAGTTGTGTCTAAAGACACAGTTTGCAACTTTATTTATGGGCTTGCATTTCATAATATATAGCATGTGACACATATTGCATATAATGATGGTAGAGATATTGCTTCAAGTTTTAGCTGACAACTCTTCGAGCAACTAGGAGGAATATCCATAGTCAAGACCAAACATTGAGGGAAACCGACCAGAGAGGTCAAGGCTTCAAAACCCAACTCGCCTAAGCTTAGGAACCAACATTAGCAGGTTCTCCTGGCCCAGAAGGATTAAGGCGTCGACAAGTTTTGTTGCATGACTCAGAGTCGAGACACAGAACAACATGGGATCCATCATGCTTGGAGGTCAAAGTGGGGAAAATATATTCAATCTCATAGGTCTCAAACAGTCTAAGTCATGGGATAAAATCAATGGATGACACTGAATGGATGGGGACAAGTGATACATGGAACCAACCTAGCACTAAGGTTTACTATTTGTACGAGCATGGCATGAGCAACAGTCTTCACATTAAGTTCCTTGATTAGTCATAACACAAGTTCAAGCATTAGTACATGTAAGCATAGGTTACCATAATCATCCTAACATGACAAGCATAGGTGTTTGACATACATCATAGAGCAAAATCAAACCAAAGAGGCATATACCTAATCTCATCATATATACCTATCCCCAATTGATAAGGCCCCTCTGCAACTGTGTGTACCGCATATGATTTGCTAATCTGCTGAAATGAACTAGGTCATCACTGAAATCATCTCAATGGACAAGGAGATCTCATTCCTGACAAGGAAATACTTTTTATCTGCTGCAAAACAAAGTCTGTGAATGGCTCATGCTACAAAATGATCCATGTTGTATCCCCATCAATAAGTCTGGCTTAGAGGAAAAGAGAAAATCTAAATGCTGCATCATGGTAGCCCAGCTACAATATATGTGATAACATCTGGCTCCAACTGGGACAAGTGTTCTAAGGGAGAGAGCGCTTGAGAACCTCATAAATCTCTGATCTACAGCACCATCTCAGCAACAAATATCCAACACTTTAACTTTCTACTTCCTCTTCAGATGTTACTTGTTTTTGCGCACATGGAAGCAAGAAATACCAGAGCAGCATGTATGGGAAAAATATATGCGTAAAATAAACAGACAAAAGTAATGCTGGAAAGTAAATTCAACTCTAAGCAAAATAAAATAATACGAAACACAAACTCATAAGACTCATGACACATGCAACACTCAGAAAATAAAAGACTCAAACTACTGCTCAAAGGAGCTTATTCAATCCTACCTACCCTATTCTAACCAATTAGGAAAGTGCTAAGTAAAATGATAGATCCAATGTAACCACTTGCTAAAATGATCGCGTGTTCTTTATTTACAGTTAATGACCGAATGAGCCAGAGATGGTTTAAAAGCAATGTATATGAAACTTGAAACCATTCTAACTTGCTGTTTGAAATTCAAAGAAAGATATGGAATGAAATCATGTCGAGGATGAAATTAACTTTTGAGAACCTCATCCATCAAGATACCGATAGGATCATAAAAAGAATGCGAGCTTGTTCTTGATGGAAGAAGACAATATAACTCTTGATTCAGCCACTTCAAACAATTGTTTGTTTTCTCCTCTACCCTACTAGGACATTCAATCATATTTACTCCAGGAAAAATGGATGAATCAAATGGGGACAAGTTGTAATGTAATGAAACTGAGAACGAGATCAAGCCCATTTGTTGGTTAAAAATGGAGAAAAGATGAAATTGATCTTTATACACCTTCTCCAACCACCCATAAGAAAGATTTATAAATTGAAAAATATTATTCATGATAGATGACCGAGAAGGGAAATGAAGCGCATTTTCTCCAATTATGTGACCATGCTAAAACTCTTGACTACAAATTTCAAAAGTAACAGCTTGATTAGAACACAAATCCATACAAGAAGACTTGAAAAGTTGGGACGGGAGGGTGGATTGAAAATTTTCTCCCATATGACTTGGAATAATTGATCTCGAAATTTGATGAGAGAAAAAAGTTTTCAATTGAATTCTAGGAATGATTGCAAGATTTGAAGCAAGGTCAGTATCCACACATCGAATCGACACATTTTGATCAAGGATTGGATAAGGAATTTTATTGATAGCATTAGGACGCATATGTTTTTGATCAGGTTCACTTAAAAAATCATATCATAATTATTATGTGATCGATCTTCTTCCGAGATATGATCATAATTTAAATCAAAATAATCGTCAACCAGGCAATGAGTATCTTCGATGGATTCACATATGAGAGATTCATCTATGGATGGTTCCTGATACTGATCATTTTGTTCTCCCTCATTATCTATGCCTTCTTGAGCTAATGATGAAAATATTCTAATAAGTTCTTCTATATCAACATCAAGGTCATAATCCTTAAGGGTCGACACTTGCTCATCATCATTCTCTTGAGTTGAAGGATCATTCGAAAGCACACTCAAAGCAGGATTGAGAGAGGAGGAATCAATTTGATAAGGGAAACTGTCTGTCATCTCATTATGGTTATCCTGATCATTTTTATCAGATTGATCCACAACAACACAATCGTTATTTGGCTGCATGGACTCATCAATGTTTTTACCCCATTCATCTCTAAATAACTTGGTGAACATGTCGTATCTAGTGATGGATCCAGGTGCTAACGTATATAACCAGAAATCGACATTAGCTCCTAAGGATTCACATAGGGCTCGCATATAGACATCTTCATGCTCTGTGCCTAGGGATTCCATATAACACAAAAGAAACATCCAGGTGACTTTCAATTGATTCGATTGAATTTGCAAAGAAACGAGGAAACCCTTCACTGCACTCTTTTGGATAGGATGAGATGCCTCATAGATTTCAGAGAAGTCCAGACGAGATAGAAGCTGCCTTTTAAGCTTGGTTGGATTTTCTTTGATTTCTTTGAAGAATTGGAGGAATAAATTTGAGTTCATTATGATTTATGGGATGGGTTTGCTTCCCAGTGGAGTCGCATTGTGGAGTTGCCAGGTGAACGAATTGTTGTGTTCACTAAAAATAAATGTCGTGAGAGAGATAGAAACAATACAGTGATTGTGTAGACTTGTGAAAACGAAAATGCAACCACTGGATTTAAAACTGGATGAGATATGAATGGATAAAAAGGTAAATGCATTCACAGACACCGGAGGTACGTAAGATGGACCAAGGTAAGCCTCTACCTCCCCGGCACCAGCGCTAAAAGTGTTATCACGAATCTTGTAGTTGCCTCGTAAGGTGATCCAATTCAGGACGGCAGAGGAAAGGAAACTAAAATGACCTACGATATCCAAGACCTCTGAAAGAACTCAGATGTCACGCCAGTCAAGGATATCGACACTTTGAACTCAGTGAAAATACTAAGCCCAGGGGGCGTCCCTATGACCAAGATAGCCCTAAAATAAGGAAAATGAGTAGATGACCCAGGGAAACTTGGTCAAATCTCTTAATGGGATATTTAATTAGAGTTTAAAACAATTACTAAGAGATTTCGAGCATCTAGGTGAAAAGCCCCAATTTTACCTTAGGGTTTTAAGCAGAAAAATGAGATCTAGGGAAAAACGATGAAATTAAACGAAATTGGATACTCAAATTGATTGCTGGATGCAGGATTAAGCAAATGAAAGCGAAACCAACAATACCCAGTTCGCAGTTTCTGAAATACCCATTCCTCCTAAGGAGGGCGTCTTCCCCTAAGAAGCCAACCGGTGCTTAAGATGGGCAAATGGAGTCTGATGATGATGAAAATTAAGACTTAGGGGTTTTACGTTTATTCCAAAGTGAGTTTTAATTTTTATAGCTTGCCGCAAACTAGAACCTACAGATCTACGAAATGAGGGTTTTAAAAGAGGGTTTGATGAAAGGAAAACACAACCCCAATCAGATACTGAGAAAAAAGGATAGATCTTACCTGGGAAAAATGTACCTAATGTTTTAGAGGATGAATGCCGAAGTAATGAAGATTAATTCTGCATAGATCAAGTGAAGAAATTGTGAAAATCCAGCTTTGTTGAAAACACCTAAGGAAGCCAAATGCGCCCTCTCTCCTGCCAAGTCAAGTAAATAACAATGAGAATGACAAGAAAATTGACAAATGCTGACAAGAAGTAAACGAATAAGAGAGTGAGAAATCATAAGATAGAAAAACTCCCTCTATCATTCAATCCGAAAAGAAGAGCAAGGTCCAAATCGCCTTCCCTGTCAAACAAATGGATCCAGAAAAATGTACTATAGATTTACCAATGATCTCCAATGCAAGTGAGAAATAATGTCAGTCAATCACAAAGAACATTCTTCAATCATCCACAAAAGACAAGAAATCCCAAAAAGATTTTCTCTATTATTCTTCAAGAGCCAATGGTGCCAAATTTCACGATGGGATACAATGAGGGGGGTCTCTCCTTTATATAGCTTTTGAGAGACGCAAACCCTAACTTATGTTTTGATCCAACGGTTGAGATTACAACATCATCAATGGTGGAGATTACTTTTACATGGATCAATATATGGATCAAGGTGACTAAGTCAAGAGGGGGGCGAATTACCTCATAAAGCCCATTTTTATAGCATGATAAACATTATTTTTGCAACTTTGACACTTAGGGGACATGGGGGGTCATTAGGGGGCCCCCTAATACAGATTTCTAAAGATACAACTTGATTTATACACTTTTATTTTGGCCATTTTGTCCAATTTCGCCCTATGGGGGACGTTCTCCCTTTGAGAGCCCAAAACATAATTTGGAACATCAAACTGGATGAAACTGGTGTAGATATGTTCGAGAGCCATAATAAATCATGTAGAAGCATTCCCTTGCCATTTCCTTGACCACACAAGCCAAATCGATTTCCTTAGTGATTCTCCTAGTTCATTTTTTAATGATACATCCTCTGAAAATAATAAAAACCATCATAACTTCATTTAGGCTGAGAAATGGGGCAAACTGACTGCACTGGATGATCTGGAGACATAGAAGAATGGTATAAGTGAATACTCCCTGGAACACTGCAATGCTCTAGGAGAACCAAACATATTGCCATCTATAATAAAATTTGATCATTTGGCCAATTATAAAGTGATAATAATCACTTTTCAGGAGAATCGATGTCACTCTCAAAACTGAAACTGCAGTATTGGTCTTGGGCATGTCTGGAACAAATATAGACCATATTGTTTTTTGAGTCACTGCCTTGGGAACCGTGCTCGACTTGGTCAACTGGGTTGACCAGGTCAAAGTACCCAAATTGAAGGTGAGATACTGCATCAATATGATCCTGTAAGCATCCAAGGTAAGAAATGCTCCAATGGTGTATATAAAAAACAAACTTAAGTCAATGTTATTCATAATCATGGTGACAACAACAATAATAATAGAAGATATACCTGTGCTTCTGAAGAATCTTGAAACTTCCTAGAAGTCTGCTTGTTCATGCCATACTTACAAAGTGTAAACAATGTGCTTTTGCTGGGTGAGGATGGAAAACAAAGGCTAAGGCAAAGGGTAATGACTTTTGACCGATTTTGACTCTGTGATCTCTCTTAACGATGGCAAATACACACAAGCACAATGACATATGCATGACAGATGAACAATAGGGAATGCTGGTGTTTCACAAGTGGATGAGCTGATCTAAAAAGGGTCTATTCAACTTTAACATGTCTACGGTTCACATCTAAGCTAAGAATCAAGCTCCGTGAGGATCTTTTCTAGGACCCTTGTGTTGAGTAGACAAGAAACTGTAGAGAAGAGATAAGATGGGCTCCGTGAGGAAATAAATCATTACATTCTGGATAAGATGGCCATCTGTATTTAGATTTTGCATTTGCTTATCCACTGCTTTATTTAGGCCTTTCATAATTTAATTTCATAGCCCTCTTTGAGTTGTGTCCCTCTTTGAGTTGTGTCTAAAGACACAGTTTCCAACTTTATTTATGGGCTTGCATTTCATAATATATAGCATTTGACACATAATGCATGTAATGATGGTAGACATATTGCTTCAAGTTTTAGCTGACAACTCTTCAGGCAACTAGGAGGAATATCCATAGTTAAGACCAAACATTGGGGGCAACCGACCAGAGAGGTCAAGGCTTCAAAACCCAACTCGCTTAAGCTTAGGAACCAACACTAGTGGGTTCTCCTGGCCCAAAAGGATCAAGGCGTTGACAAGTTTTGCTGCACAACTCAAAGCCGAGACACAGAACAACATGGGGTCCATCATGCTTGGAGGTCAAAGTAGGGAAAATATCTTCAATCTCAGAGGTCTCAAACAATATAAGTCATGGGATAAAATCAATGGATGATACTGAATGGATGGGGACAAGTGATGCATGTAACCAACCTAGCATTAAGGTTTACTATTTGTACGAGCATGGCATGAGCAACAGTCTTCACATAAAGTTCATTGATTAGCCATAACATAAATTCAAGCATTAGTACATATAAGCATAGGTCACCATAATCATCCTAACATGACAAGCATAGGTGTTTGACATACATCATAGAGCAAAATCAAACCAAAGAGACATATACCTAATCTCACCATATATACCTGTCTCCAACTGATAAGGCCCCTCTGCAACTGTGTGTACCGCATATGATCTGCTAATTTGCTGAAATGAACTAGGTCATCACTGAAATCATCTCAATGGACAAGGAGATCTCAGTCCTGGCAAGGAAATACTCTGTATCTACTGCAAAACAAAGTCTATGAATGGCTCATGCTACAAAATGATCCATGCTGTATCCCCATCAATAATTCTGGCTTAGAGGAAAAGAGAAAATCTAAATGCTGCATCATGGTAGCCCAACTACAATATATGTGATAACGGTCAAATTGTGAACTCGTTGGAGCGAGGATTGACTTGCTTGTTAAATGGAGGAACAAAAAGGAAAATGAATTGTTGAATTGTGAACCTGCTTGATGTAGGGATTGACTGTTTGTTACTTGTGGATTATTAAAGGGAAAGGGGAGTTTCCAATATACACAAGGTACATGGAAATGAGTCTAGGTTTATTGGTATCATGTGTGGTACTAAATGAAGAGGGTACTAGATGGGAGTCACTTTGGATGTCCAACGCAGTACACCAAACAAGGATGTAGCCCGACGAGTCCCAACATTGGTCACTACCTAATATGGTCCCTCAACCATAAAACTTTCCCATGAAGTGACAATCTTGTGGATCTGTATAGACACCGGAATACGTCTCTAGGAAAGAATAATTTTAAGTTAAGTTAATGTGAAGTGATTAGAATCTGTAATATCCCAAATTTGATTTAGTATATATTATTGTGAGTGTTCTTGTGTTTTGGTTGATGACTCTTGACACTTCTTTGATCAATACATTCCTTAACCTTTGTTTTGTTTGTAAATGAGGATGTAATGCTTGGATAGAGTTTATTATTAGGAACTTTCACAATACAATTCAGGGTTCCTTATCATGCTAGACTTGTTGATATGTATACTTAGTAATGATCTCTATTTGTATCCAATAGAGATAGCCCAAAGATTCATAATAATTGCAATATATATCCATAAATAACAACAGTGTAGAAGTAATGTAAATTCAGGAAATGATCAGATATGATCTGAGAAGTACCTTGGACAACAATAACTGAGATGGCAGTCTTTTGAGCCTTAACAGAGCAGAATTGTAGATGACTGTACAATTGCTTTTAGTGATCATATTGATGCACAAAGTCTGAAGATAACGAATGCCTAAGAATGGCCCAGCTATGTAAATAATTATTTGCCCAGATTGATGGTTCACGCCTTTTATGGTGACGAAAGCTTATGGAGTATGAAAGCGTCCCCTCTCTGTCACCAAATATCTTTCATGCAAGTAATCGGGGGCTCTCCTAAGAGCTGTAAGCTACAACTATTGAATACGCCTTCTTGGTAGATGATTTAGGACTTGTCAAACAGTAATAGCTTACATAAGAGTGGATTGTATTGATGAGAATGGAACCCTGCCTCTTAAGGATAGATCACAACCCTCTCTCTCTTGAATATAGCAGTCCGCAATGATCACAACCTCAGCAACAAATACGCAGTAGTAAAGAGGGTAGTCTCTGCCCCAACAATTTGGAGAACACACCTTTGCTTGGTAAAGAAGAAATCTGTCCCAATAAACAATTAATACGCCCTTGCTCAGTCAATAATAAGACTCTAATGAATGCGCCCTTCCTTCATGAATAATAATGCCCACAACTTCAATAAATAACCAAGAAACAGTTGGAAGAGGATTGCTGCTCCAAACCAGATGAAGTGGTTCACTGCCCTGAATGCTTGATGAATGCCTCCTTTGTTAGTAGAGAGAATTGCTTCCCAACAAACAATGAATGCACCCAACTACCAATAAAATCAAACCCTGACCTTAAACTCAATGATCTTTGTCTTCTTTGAAGCACGACGATAGATTTGGATGATCTACCCTCTTGAATTGACTAGGGTGGATAGATTTTGCCACTGAACCCAGTTGTTGGCTAAGGAATTCACCCTCAACCCTACATAGCTCTTAGAGCTCTCAAAACCAAATCTCAATGATGAATAATAACAATGATACATAAGGATTCGATTTGCCTTCTTTTGTAGAGTTGGGATTGCATGAACTTGCTTTTGCATGCATGCAACTTAACTTGCATGACTTGCTTTTGCATGTAGGAAACTTAAATGATGTATGTTGCATGCAAATTGAGTTATGGCCCGCATGTCCGTTGATAATTGCTCTGATGGCCCTCTTTTAACTATGATGACTTAATATCACTGCTTATGTTGTTCTTTTATCCCATGTAGCATCATTCATTAGTTAATTCCTTGTTTGTTACAAACAGAACATTACAGTCCTCCCTCGGCAAAGATTGCTTGTCCTCGAGCAATGCCAACGCAACTCCACAATCAATCTAATTGAACCAACTGAATCCAGGGATGATCTGAGGGTCCCAAACTATCCTAGAAGATTTGTAGCATCCTTTGCTCAAAGCATTGAACTATATGGTACCATCACAAGATATCTCATAGAAGCCTCTTGTAAGTAGAGTGATCAACCACGATGTAAACTCAGTCAGTAGATATACTAAGCTCTCGATCCCTTGTGTCTAGAAATAAACAATGATCCTCCCACCTCTAGCAACCACTGGTACCATTGTACTGCCAATCACTGTAATTCTGGGATCCCAAATCAATCTAAGAACGACGAAGTACCTACTACATCCACCACTATCTAGTGTAGTATCAATACCAGGAGAATCTTGAATACCAAGAAACCAAGCCAGTAAACATTGTATCCATCCCTCATAAGGTCTCCCACCTGCAAAACTATTCCATTGCTCCATATGGATCAGCTCCTAAAAGTGATAGCTGCCTCTCACCTCCATGTCAACTGTTGGATCCTGGGCTAACCTCAAACATAAACCATCATGTAGCCATTGCGCCACTCTGATCATCACCAATTGTTTGTCATGCCCTGTCAACATCCACCTATTCTACATCTTTAAGTGAACATACTGTAGGAGCTGACCCCTTCACTATGAATAGTGTAGTGCATAGGAAACCAAGAGAAGTCTGCAGCTTTGTTGTCATACTCGATCTCAAATACCAACAAAGGAAGTTTGTTCTGATAATTGGTGATGACTCCGGGTTGCTCATGAACTCTAATCATCTCAAGAGATAGATCTATCACCAGTGTTTCCTTATACTCCGGGGAAATCACTGGAACGTGTATGAACTTTGATAATCGGTGAATCTATGCACATATATACTCTGCGCTTTGCATTCCCAGTAATCTTGTGATGCAATCTAACAATATGCTCCCCCATGGTTGCCCATAAATGGTTGAAGGTTGCATCAATGCTGTTGAATGAGTGGGTCTCGACTCGCCCTGCTGACCAGACGTAATATCCACCAAGTATCACTATGCGAACCTACCTCAAACTTGCTTGTGAAAGGTAAAGTCCCCCGGGTCCCCCACTAGCCTGTACAATGTGAAGCACCCTCTACTCAAAGTGTTGGTCTACCTGGTGCTTACACAAGGATCAATTTGAATGCCCCTAATGAGCCGAGCAATCATAAGTTGCACAAACTCCTCAGAATACTGCTTCGTCATGCCTCCAAACCTAAGCATCCCTTGAATAAACTCTTGAAAATGGAGACTGGCCCTCTCCTCTGTAGCAACTCCACTGTTAGTTTCAATCCTGCATATCAAGGAAGAAAGCTTGTACTTCCATAAAGAAGACGTCTCACCCTCTCCTCCACGGTCATCAGAACATAACAGGCAACTGATCGCCAAATCCTTGTCGATCATCGCTATAATTTGAAGCAATCCATTGCTTGGATGAATGCCCGAATCCCACCACCAAATGGGGAGGCCACCAAACCCAACTCCTACGGGCTGCTGTCATGTCGTGCTGATAATCATCGGAGTCTCCATGAACCAAGCGCTCGAGATACAATCCTCTGGTGGAAACCAAGTACCAAGAGTTGTCCTTGAGCCTGCCAAATTACTCGGCTCTTGCCAAAATTCCTTGTGAGATCTACTACCCCACTTACTATCTATGTGCTCCTGAAGAGGACTGCTTGGAAATGCAAGGGTATGCTTCTTTTGTTGCCCCATCAAGCAATCTAACTACTTCTCAATACTAGAAAGCTTGGTAGCTGTCTTGGCACATATAACTCAAAGAACATTAAGCTCAACATCTTGCTGTAATATGGTGTCGTGGAGTATCTTGGTCCTCTCTTTCATTGCTAGAATGCCTTCTTTAATATGTTCAATCATTTTTTGGTGAGTATCATTTGGGAGCCCTGTAGCCCCTATGGATGTCTTTATATCTGCTTGTACTTTATTCATGGTTGCATAATCCTGTTGTGACCATCCATCCTGCGAGCCAACCCCATGGTCATTGTCTGTAACATCCGTCCAACCATCCATGTGCATTTGGGAAGTAACTAGTGTGCTGGTCAACCCTAAGGGCATGACCAAACTCCCAAAATGAGGTCTAGAAGTAGACCTGTGAGCAACATATTCTTTGACCCTCATTTGATGATATCCCTGATAAAGATAGGCCATCAAGGGATCTATTGCTCCATGAAGCACGCCCTTCCCCTCATTGATCTTGGGGCAACCCAATTCAAGGGTATTCTCGTGAACTCTGTTAGGTGGTCTCCTTGGAGGAAAAACTCTGAAACTCCACGGGACCTCTTTGTGTACCATCGGGTATCCTGTATGCTCTAGTGTAGCCACTACTCCATTGGTGTCAACGTAGCCTATAACTAGTGTGTCTCCATATTCGCCATATACTTGTCCACCCAATCTCTGTATGCATATACTTCCTTGTTGGCTGGTCCAGATGGAGAGTGCTTAACTACCTCCTCCATGGTTGATCCTTTATCCAATAGAGGCGACTCATGATCCCATGCCTGATCCAAACCCTCTATGGCAGATCTCTCCTTAGTCACCTGCAACTCTGAGTGCTCCTCGTGCAGGGTCATCACCGGAGTCTCTCCCCTCAAACCATGAGTGCCACTCATGCCCTCATGTGTCACAGTTGTCCCGTATCTTGTGTGTGTTGCGGTATCCTCTTGTGCACTCACTCTACTGGTGTCATTTGAACTCAGATCCCACACATCTGTACTATACCCATCTTGGAAATAAGGGATGCGCCCATGTCACTATAGATTGGTCTTTGGAGTATGTCTCCCATCGATACAGTTGCAACTACAACCGGAGCCATTAATGGCTCCTCCACAAGAAGTGACTCATAACCTCCATACTGCCCAGCATGTAAAGAGTCAACCATCTCCAAGTCATGTCTCTCCTCGTGCTTGTAAATCTAAATGATGCTTCTTCGTTGAATCACCAATACTATTGTTCTCATGTATCTCGCCTGTCATAAATGTCTGGACTCTTGCTGTAGATGATGAAGAGTGTACCAACTCCAACTCACTACATGACCTATCCACAATCTGACTATTAGTTGTGCTGGTGTCACTAGGCTCACTGGATAGCTCTAATGCTACTTCCTTATGCACATCCTCATCATGTATTGTCGACTCCCTATCAAGCTCACCACCAACATATACTTCATGCTCATCTTTCTCCACTCCCCCAACTATGCTTTTAAGGAGATCTTCATCCAAATCCTTGGGACGACTCCCAAACTTGATGGTGTAATAGTTTGAAAGGACAATGTTGCACATACCTCATCACCCAAGGCTAGATAGTCTTGATGTCGAGGCAAGTGTTGAAGTACTGCTAACCTCTACAAATTTTTAGCTAAGATCTTTCTCATTGTCTTCATGTTCTCACAAGCTGGCAAGAAACCTGTTCTCTAGCATGCACTTCCAAAATCATTGACATGCACTCCCATGTACTCTCATGCACTGCCATGCGTCAACATGCACTGACATGCACTATCATGCATTCCCATGCACTGACATGCACTCCCATGCACTTCCATGCAACAACACGCGCTGGCATTCACCTTCATTCAATCTACTATGTGTCCACAACTGGCGTGGATCATGCTTTGATACCACTGTAATATTCCAAACTGGATCTGGTATAGATTATTGTGATTGTTCTTTTGTTTTGGTTGATGACTCTTGACACTTTTCTGATCAATACATTCCTTAACCTCTGTTTTGTTTGTAAATGAGGATGTAATGCTTGGATAGAGTTTATTATCAGGAACTTTCACAATACAATTCAGGGTTCCTTATCATACTAGACTTGCTGATATGTATACTCAGTAATGATCTCTATTTGTATCCAATATCAGAATTAACCCAGAGATTCATAATAATTGCAATATATATCCATAAATAACAGCAGCGTAGAAATAATGTAAATTCAGGAAATTATCAGATCTGATCTGAGAATTACCTTGGACAACAATAACCGAGATGGCAGTCTTTTGAGGCTTAACAGAGTTGAATTGTAGATGACTGTACAACTGCTTTTAGTGATCAGATTGATGCCCTAAGTCTGAAGATAACGAATGCCTACGAATGGCCCAGCTATGTAAATAATTATTTGCCCAGATTGATGGTTCACGCCTTCTGTGGTGACAACAGCTTATGGAGTATGAAAGCATTCCCTCTCTGTCACCAAATATCCTTCATGCAAGTAATCGTGGGCTCTCCCAAGAGCTGTAAGCTACAACTGCTGAATACAACTTGTTGGTAGATGATTTAGGTCTTGTCAAACAGTAATAGCTTGCATAAGAGTGGATTGTATTGATGAGAATGTAACCCTGCCTCTTAAGGATAGATCTCAGTCCTCTCTCTCTTGAATATAGTAGTCCACAATGATCACAATCTCAACAAGAAATACGCAGAGGGTAGTCTCTGCTCCAACAATTTGGAGAACTCGCCTTTGCTTGGTAAAGAAGAAATCTGTCCCAATAAACAATTAATACACCCTTGCTCAGTCAACAATAAGACTCTAATGAATGTGCCCTTCCTTCATGAATAATAATACCCACAACTTCAATAAATAACCAAGCAGCAGCTGGAAGAGGATTGCTGCTCCAAACTAGATGAAGTGGTTTGCTGCCCTAAATGCTTGATGAATGCGTCCTTTGTCAGTAGAGAGAATTGCTGCCCAACAAACAATGAATGCATCCAACTACCACTAAAATCAAACCCTGACCTAAAACTCAACGATCTTTGTCTTCTTTAAAGCACGACGATAGATCTGGATGACCTACCCTCTTGAATTGACTAGGGTGGATAGATTTCGCCACCGAACCCAATTGTTGGCCAAGGAATTTACCCTCAACCTTAAATAGCTCTCAGAGCTCTCCAAACCAAATCTCAATGATGAATAATAGCAATGATACATAAGCATTCAGTTTGCCTTCTTTTATAGAGTTGAGATTGCATGAACTTGCTTTTGCATGCATGCAACTTAACTTGCATGACTTACTTTTGCATGCATGCAACTTAAATGACATATGTCGCATGCAAATTGAGTTGTGGCCCGCATGCTCCGCATGCCAGATGATAATTGCTCCGGTGGCCCTCTTTTATCTATTGATGGCTTAATATCACTGCTTATGTTGTTCTGTTATCCCATGTGGCATTAGTCACTTGTTAATTCCCTGTTTGTTACAAACAGAACATTACAGAATGTTACCTTGGTCACATTACGACAACATGCATGAAATAAATTAAGTAGAGTATACTAGCATGCAGTAATGTCCATGTAGTAATGGATGAAAAGAAGACTAAAAACTCTAAGGTAAATTTAGTGCACAAAAGTAAATGTGATTTAATTTAAGTTAGGAATTAGTATATGGTGTTAGCATGTGAAGTTAGATGCAAAAATTGACAGATGCAAAAAAATGACTCAGGGGGTAGGGGTTATGTGACACCACCATCCTACTGGATTAGTTACCAGAGGCTTAATGTTGGTCCTTATGGTCAACAATCAAGCTTACAATGAATAGGGAATGAAAGCAAGAGAGAGATGAGGTAAATGCGTTGTTTGATGGGCACTTAAGGGGGTTGACTGGTGGCTGTTCTGGGCTTCCTTTTGGACTGTGTGTTCTCTGTCCTAAATATGCAATGAAACATTAATGAGCAGAGACAAAAATGCCCTGGAATGGAGCCCTTTAATCGCTCCCAGACAAGGTCTTTACCTACCGACAAGTGTTAGATTGAAACCGATGCAAAGGAGGGATTAGAACTACAAATCTAGATGGATGTAAGTGTCCATAATGCGAGATTTTCTCACTGTTAGGGCAGAGGGCAACAAGCTAAAGTGGCCAAAAATTGATGAAATGAATGCTTCTTTTTAAATGATTTTGACATGCAACAACATGCACTTTATGCAATGTAAAAACGTTAGAGATCTGTGTGCATGTGATTATTTAGGACATGCACGCACATGCATGTATCTTGTGATGACATGCATGAACATGCAATACCTTTCCTAGATCTACTCTAATAATGTACTTTAAATCTTTGATTAGATCTAGCATGCATGAATAAAATAGATCTAGGATAGATATATCTTTGATAATAGAAGATCTAGCTTAACATGCCTTCAAAACTGAGATTTGATTTGAGTAGAATAAAAGGAAGGTTTAGAAGAGTTTGTAGAAGAGTGCTTGTTCAAGCCGAGAACAATGTTGTGCTTTCAGAATCATGTTGAGGGACTAGTCCACAAGAAAAAGGAAAACAAAAGAAGGGGGTTGTGTGAGGCTAACCATGATCTGCTTATCAGATGAGAACCTACAAATGCAAATGAATAACTAGAAAGGGATGAAGGATCTTTCCAAATGCTTCTCTTGGTGCAACTTGAAAGAAAGGGTTAGTACAAGCATAGATGCAACTGAATATATGCTCAACATAAAGATCTCTCCTACAACCTGCAAATAAAACTAATGTAAACAATAGATCTATCCTACTGTGTAATAATACCCCTTCCAAGACCTAATAGAGAAGCAAACAGAAACTAGATTTTAATCAGTGTACATGTTACCACAATTAAATAGCATGCAAGAAATAAACATCCACACAATGTGCACAGCTCCTTTTTGACCTTTAAAGTCTTGCTTTATTAATCAGTATTCACAAATGAGAGACACAATACCAAAGCTCTTTCTCCAACTAATAACCAACAACAAATGAGAGAGGGAGAGCCTCTTTAAATAGGAAAGTGCAACGTAGGGAGCCTGTCCATGCATGAGAGGAGAATGTGCAACCTAATGGAGGATATCCCAAGGTCATGCAAGGAGAAGGCACCATATGAGGGAGCTAGCATGCATGCCATGAGAGTGCCCCACATCTTGTTGATGAAATTGTCATTGATGCCAACATGGACTTGATGTCATTGATGCCACCACTTTACTGATGATGCTGAAGACCCTAGAGATGGTCTTGAAGCCCCGGTAGACGTTGGGGAAGCCCATGAAGTCTTGGAATCCCTGATGAAGATCCTAGTGCTTGCACTTGATCCCCTTGTGTCATTCATGGAACCCTTGCATGTATTATGATGACCTTATATGGTCTCTGGCATGTGGTGGTTGCCCTTGGCTTGAAGTGGAAGTCCTTGTATTGATAGAATCAATGAAAGAGCCCTTGAAGATGCCTTGATGAAGAAACCTTGAAAATGCCTTCAAAGGTCAGCCCCATTTAATAATAAAAACATCAAATGGTTATTTGGTGGTATGTCGGCCCAACAAAAAATTGTAAGTCAGCTCAGTCAAACATAAAGTCGGCTCAGTCAAAGTTTTATTAAAAAAAAAAATATTTTTATAGTATGTCGGCCCCATTAAAAATAAAAATTAAATACAAGTCGGCTCAGTAAAATATGGAGGAGATTTAGTATAAATACCCCATCAAAATTCATTTTTGATGTGACAAAATTTTTGAATTAGCTCTGCAATTTCGGAGGTCAGACTGAGGTAAATTCGGAGGTCTCTGAGGTAGCCGCAGAAGGAGCAGCAGCACTGTGGAAATTTCGGACTGTCCATTGGGGCAAATTTCGGGCAGCAGCAGACTGTAATTTCTGGCAGCAGTAGACTGATTCTTTTGGGCAGCAGCAGACTGCAAATTTTTGATGGTTTGAAGTCTTGCCCGAGGTACTCGTGGGCAGCAGAAAGAACACTAAAACAGAGCAGCAACAGACTCGTTTTATTTCTGTGCATTGAGGTAGCAGTAAAGATGAAGTAAAGTTTTTTTTTTTTTTGGGTCAAGAGTGGACTCAGGAAATTCGGTAACAGTAGTGTGTAGCAGCCACAGGTGTATTCTTCAAGCAAGGTTTTAACATTTTTTTTCCAACTTTTGGGTATACTGTCCACTGAGGCAGACGCAGTACAGGTCATTCTCAAGTCTGGAAATTTTGGGTGTACAGTGCCATTACAAGACTGTGTTTTCTTATGATTGTAGTTTTATCCTGGTTGTTGTGCCAGTTGGATGAAATCGTGCATATATACTGGAGGCTCTCACTGATATGAAGAAGTGATGAAAATAGCAGCAGTTGACTAAGCATATTGTTCTAAGTATCATACACTCAGTTTGACTACTATAACACTGATCTTAGGAAACATCAAGGCATCCGAAGGCACAGTCTTCCCTGATCACATGAAGGCATTAGAAGAATTTTGATCAAGCACAAATCTTGAAATAAAAGAAGGTAAAAGTCAGACTGAAGACATCCAAGGACACAAGGCAGCAATTATATTTTATTGTTTATGGACAGATCTGCGGTATATATCAGACTTTACGAGGACTGAATTTAGGACACGAATAGAAGACCTTCTAGTTTCAATTCGAAGGTTTGTACAGGCCGTATCAATGTGAAGGAGGTGACTGTATTCACTGATCAAGACTGTTTTAGACTTATTCATTTCTGAATTAGTTTGAGGAGATTCCAAAGTGTTCCTTTGTCCATCATTTATTGTTGTTCAGATCTAAGATAATGCCTTGTGTAAGACAATGCTCATGATTAGGTTCATGATTCAATTATTGTCATTTTTAAAGACATTGTTTGGGTTTGAAGATTGTATCACAATCTTGGTTGATGGACAAAGATTGACTGTAAAAGGACTCTTCTTTGGACTGCTCATAAACTACTTGCTAAAGGCTACTTGAGTTCTAGTTTTATTGAAGGATTAATAGGGTCACTTGAATAGGAAAATTAAGGAATTGGGATTATACAAGGACTGTGTATTTGAAGTAGCTTGAGGACTATTTGAAACATAAATTATTCACTATGCCATGGGGCAGATTTGAACACTATAGTCAGGTACATTCAAGGGCAGAATTATAACACTTTGGTTGAGCAAATTTTTGATGTCAAGGATGTATTGATTTAACATGACAGGTATGTGCTCTTTGTTTAAGAAAATGGTGCATTGATTGTCTGAGATTTCAATACAAGTATCTAGCCACCACAGAGGAAGCTCGTTGGCTGTTTACTCCATGTAGAGATTCAGAAAATGCAGATGTGGTTCAATTCTGGAAGCCTGACACTCTAATGTTCAAGCATCTGAAGGTCAACTGAATGAAACAGTAATATATATATAAAGCTACAGGAAGTCTGCATTGAAGTTTAGTATATAGAGGGCAGAACAATGATGATGTGTTGATCACTGACAAGGAGAAATTGTGAGCCTGTGATCTGAGGTTGAGGACAGTGACAGGGATGTAATTGACAGGGTATAAGGCAGCCTTAATCTTCACACCTAAAACAGTCTGGTTTTGACAGTGCTTAACATCCTTTGAAGAACGGACAGCCCAAGAGACCAAGTTGAATACACAATCTAAGATTGGACTTCCATGAGGTTCATTGTCCAAGGTCATCTACAGTGGCAGTTTCATCCACAGTCTGAGGTCTTTCACAGCGCATTTCCAAAGGCTGAGATTGTCTTTGTTTGGGCAGAATTGCACTATAAGGTAAGATCAGTGATAACTCTATGAAATACAGTGAATGCACATGATATATAGTGATAGTGGTGTATTGATGTGTGAAGTAAGCTCATGCATTCCTATGATTCCCTAGTTACATACTGTAGTAGCAGTAATGTTTTAGTAGTGTATACACAGTTCAATGGTCTGCTACAAGTGACAGTACATTTACAAAGAGGTATGTACAGTATGCTATATACTTGTTGACACAACAATGAATATGCAATGAAGTGTATACAGTGGTATACTTACAGTAATATAAACGCAGTGACAAGTGAATAGATACAGTGGTAAAGTAATGTTTACTATGACGTTATATATGATGTCGTACATGATGATATGTTGATACACATACCCATTGTGATGGAAATGCATGATTTGATGATGCATGCTCTCCTATGATGAACAACTCCATGATATTGATGCATTCTACAGTATGATGATCTAATGATGATGATGTATGCTACACATAGCCTTATATGATGAAGTAGAACTTGATTAGACCAACCTTATTGATGATGATGATGCATACTCCTTGATTATCTCAGCCAAGACATGACAAGTTAATGGCAGCAGCAGTTCATTGAACAGACCTTGATGACTCAGCAGTGTATTGAGCATCCGTGATTAATGGTTGATGTGCACAGATATTTGAACAGAGATTGAGACTATGACCAGTAGTAGTGATGATGAGCAGATGAACAAGATGATCAATGAACAGAGATGATGAGCAGCATTGAAGATGGGCAGATGAGCATGAGCTGAGACAGTTGACAGGAAGAGACAAGTGATTGATGAGTTGATGTAACTATAAGCTTTGATTGTAAATGCAAGCTTGTCTTGCTTTTGAGGTTAGGATACCTCAAACCCTTCTTAGCAGGGTCTAAGAAAACCAGGCAGGGTCCTGGATGAAGAGTAGGTGCTCTATGTATCAGTAGGTGCTGATTTTACCTAACGGTTGTAGCCGGACCAAAATTAATACAAAAAAGATTACAAAATTATATGGTGTTGTGTTCTTTTGTGTTATGGTTCTTGATGATTCAAATGCTTTTGATATGTGGATGATGAAGTGAAAGATGTTTATGAAATGATTATGAGATTAGTAGAATGATGGTATGATGAATTGGTAGTTAATTGTGACAAGTCAAGAAAAGTTGTAAAATTGGCTTAACACTGATTCACCCCCCCTCTTAGTGTCTAACACATCTTGGAGGAGATCCCAATGCCATGCATGGAGGGAATGCACCACATGTGGAAGAGCATGCACGCAAGGAAATGCGCTACCTTTAGGAGGAGAAACCGTTGCTATCAAAGGGCGCTGATGCCACATCTTGGAGAAGACTCAATCCCACATCTTGGAGATGACTCAACAAGTGGGTGAGGGAGCCACCTTAATCCCTTGTATGAGTGACAACACAAGCATGCACCTCTTTTGAGGGGGGAGGTGCCAGGAATATTCTCTTTTTAATGTTTGACCACCTTAATACCATTTTTACATAGTCTTCTGGCATTTGTAGCCCCCCCAAGGGACCTAAAAGGCCATGCATTTTACTGGGGCATAGTAACTGACTCAAATTTTGGCATCAGACCCTAAGGACTTAGACACCATCTTGAGGCACCTGTATTATAACATACTTTGGATTTGGAGTTGGGAGTGAAAAAACCAGGATAAACTCTGATTACTAGGATCTAAGTTTATCTAGGTGAAAAAACACTCCAAAGTAGCCATAATACAAATGACTCACTCGGGCTAGCCCTTTTACACATGTAATGGATGTCAAATTTTTACAAACAATCTCCTTTGACCATGACGAAGGAAGTGCAAAATACAACTAGGAAGAAGACTACTTGATTTGGATGAGGAAATGAAAGGTCCCTGGCTGGCTAACAGGTGTCTTCTGTCTATTGATCATCCTATGCAAATTGGGTGGTAATAGTTAGTACATAGGGTGTGAATATTCTCTTCAAAGAAGGATGGTGCAAGCTGGGGAGACCAATACTTTGGCCATTTGTGTTTAGAATCCTCCTAGTGTAATAGAGCCACATGTGACTTTTCAATATCCTAATGCACAAATGATTCTCTTTCAAATAATAATTTGCATTGAATTTTGTAGTCATCACCATCGTTTGATTTATCACTTCGTACTCCACAGTGGTTGGGAGAGCTTGTTTGAGAGACACAAGCAAATTGTATTAGGGCTTATATACTTGGGAATAAAGTAGAATGGGATCGATAGTATGAATTAATTTGAAAATTTAGACTGATGGTGAGGAGATGTCCAACTTCAATGAAGCAACATAGGAGTCATTGAAGGAAGAATCAAATGGGGTATACTTGTGATGCCTCAGGTGTAACTCGACGCTTCATCCATATAGCATAGGGAAAAACACTACACTTTAGTGTCTTAGAGCTTATTGACAAGACAACAATTGTTAGGTTATGCAAAGACACAAATCCTCCCTTCCTAGCTAGAATTTCAGATTATCTTGACATGTTCCAAAAGTAGGTAATGCAAACAATTGATGCCCTATCACATTGGAAAGAATGAACACATTGACACATGCTGTTAGTGTGGAAACAATGGCCCATTATGTCTAATGCTTTACAATATTTTTCAATCCAATACACCACCTTAAGGGATTTTCACCTTGGCTTTATGATGACAGATTCATTTTCATGCATAAATAACAACTGCATTCAAATTATAAACTTGAGGCATATCATAACTATTTTGTCGATTCTGCAACATATGATGCATTTCATTAAGAAACAAAAATAAGATGAAATCAGAATGGCAGATTACAACTGACTTTGAGCCATAAATCTTCCATGAAAATGGATGGTTAATATATCCATAACAACCACCAAGCACATCATGTGCAATTTGTGGTTTAAAATTAGTGGAAATACATATTCAAATTCCAAAAATGCTACTTTACATCAGATTGTTGCCCTTTTATACTAGGGTGGTACTCTTGAGGAGGTAAAATCCAATAAACTCCCAACTCCTAAGGGGAGAAATCCATTTTCTATGCAGGGTGACTGGAAATTTCTGCTATCAAGGGTTGTAATGCAAAACATAAATTTCACCTCTTAGCTAGAGGTTTCCTGGATCTTGACCCTGTAAAATTAGCCTTAGGGCTGTTATGAAATAAAAAACAAAACGACAGTGGAAATGGACAATATCTCAATCCTTAACAACCCAGAATTCTAGGCAATCCAAAGATAACAATTACAATGTTAAATCACTTAACATATTTTCCCTTTAGTTATGTCAAATCAAAAAGACATATATAGCGGTAAATTACAAACCGTGAAGAACATAGATTGCAGAAAATCAAATCTGCAATTTACACAAGTGATGGACGGCTGAAAACTTTATTAATATGCATACGATGAAGTTCTTGTACATACCATAGCCTTATCACAAGGCTAGGACAATCCACTAGCTCTCTAAAACCCTAGCTAGGGAAGATGAAGAAAAACCCTAGTTCAACAAAGGAGCTCCAACAAGCATGAATCTCTCAAACAAGTCCTCCAAGGCAAGATCATCTCAAAACCCTAATCTCAATTCTCTAAGGGATGAAGCCCTAACTATAGGCTTCAAGATGCCCTAAGAATATCAAGAAACCCTAGAGATTCAAAGAGAGAGAGAGACCAAGTGCAAATGAAGGTTTAAGAGAGAGATGACTAGTGCATTCCACTTGATTGAAAGGCTACGAATCCTTAGTCCTTCTCAAGAGATAGTGCTTCAAACACCATTTTCAGGACATCTTGTCCAAGATGTCTCTCAAGGACACTGTCATCCGATCTACAGTCCTTTATGGCTTAGAGATTTGGGGTCTTTGTCTACTAGACTTTGATTGGGTCTTAGCAGAGAGTGAAGATACTCTTCTGTCACATCATCATATGCAAATAGAGAATACCTCAACACATCATACTTGTAGAGTTTCGTGCTCGCCCCTTTTGGCTTGAGACAGAGTTCATCGTTGTCTCATTTTCACATTTCCTTCAGAGCTTCGTTGACTCAAGGAATGGGTGAGATTGGTACATGTATCTGGCCTACCTCTCATTGGAGTCCATTGCTTCAGCTAGCCCTTTAGGCTGCACTCGATGTTGGTATGCAAGGGTTGTAGATCTTTTGGACTCTATTGGTATTGTGATGGATTGGATTCCTTCATTTAGGTATTCCCGGGATGTGCCCAACTGCATCTTACCTACTAGGAAGGAGTTGAATAGAATCACTTGAGACGACATTTATAGGTAGTTTGTGCAGGTCACTTGGATGAACCCTCAGGGTGGACTACATCCAAAGATGGCCTTTTATGCCAAGGATTTCATGGATCTGAGGGATGGTCTCATTGTTCAGCCCCATTACACACTCCACCATTAAGCACATGCTCTTTGCATTCCTTTAGGCTAGTTTAGAGTGGGTTCTCATCATCTCAAGACTTAGGGTGAAGATGGATCACCAGATCGATCGATCAGACATGATCTACCAAGTATGTCACCTTCGCGAGGTTGAGACCGAGGAATAAGTCATCTTTTGTTGCCCTATCTACTACGAGATTTGTTAGCAGTTCTATTGTCTTTTTAGGGACCTTCTTAGGGAGCTTCAAACTTTGACCCGTTTCTTTAGGTATCTTGATTAGAGATGTCTGGCCTTATATTTGCAGGAGGCCCTACAACTTTGCTTTCTCATCCTTTAGCGAGATTGGAAGTCTGGACCAACTTTCACTTAGCAGATTGCTTCCTGTTTTCCATCGTTTTCCAGTGCTCCCTTCTTCTAAGGGTAACAAAAGACAGATGAATGGCGGTGCTGTTCTCGACTCCATATCAGTTAGGACACAAAGGACTGCCTCCACTTTTGCCAAACATTAGTGGTGTGACCATTCTTGACCCCATACCAGCAGCTAAACATTTTCATCTAGATCATAACAACAAGCCCTCCACTCTAGGTAGTGACACAATACCCATTATGGCTCCTCTTCCAGTTCTTCCTCTAGACAGAGTATTATTTTGAGATTCTTTCATTTGGCCTTGGATGTTAGGAAATTGCTTCCAATGGACCAAGCACGATTTACTACTTTTGTATCACAGATTCTAGATCCATTCTCTTTGTACATTTCTCTCCTGGATCTACTCTCCATCTTTGGAGTTAGCTCTTTTTGTTTTTTAGGTTAGAATCATACTTCTCACTTTTTATGGTATTTGCCTTAGCACTCCTACTTTGTATTGCAATCATGGTACCACATAGTCCCTTTAACCTACTCTTGTGGTCATTTGTTAGACATCAATAAAATTATGTTACCTTGTCTTATCTCTCTAACACAAGATAATATAAGACAAGTTTATTAATATCCAACAAATGAGTAAAGGTAGGTCAACGAGATTGCCTAGTACATAAGTAGCAATAAAAAGAGTGAATAAGCATAATGAGTTATGATCATTGATGATCACCTCCAATGTCTTCTTCTTCACAAGAGTTAACCCTAGTCACAAGAGCAATTAACAAAGATGTCCTCCTCCTATGTATAACTTCTTCTAGGGTTTTCTCATGAACTCTAGCGAATCATTCCAAGATGACAAGTATACATAGGAGTATGGTGATGATTGAAAGGACTCTCCTTCCTCTGTATATATGAGAGGTAAGGTAAGCCAACAATACAATGTGGGTCAATGCTATTACAAAGAACCTACATTAAACACATCTAGGCTCACACAAGTGAAGTGCTCCACTGCAAAGGTATACATGTCATGCTCCAAGGTGATGTCATACACAATAATGACTCCAAAATGATGTAGCTACACAAGGTGTGTCCACATCCCTCTATCAAAAGCCCACATAGACTTCGTCACTCCTCCTAAGCCATGTATTCCACTAGGTCCACTCCCCTTGCATGAACATTGTTGCAACCTAGGTTTCCTCGAGCCAACTCCAAGCCTCTATATGGGATTCCAAGCTACCCCATATTGTCTAGGGCTTGATGCTCTCCTCCAAGATGCACAACGATCCTCCTCCCAAGTAGGGCGTTCTCCAAGCAAGAAAACCTCTCCATGTGGCCATCATGTAGGACATCCCCCAAGCTGTCAAGAGAAATCCAACACCCTAGGGAAGAATGCCAAGCAAATACCTAACTAAGGTCAAGCGACTCCACGCTAACCAATAAATAGGAGTCTGAATCTATCACAGACCATCTCCCATGTGTCAATCCATCTCGGACCATTTGCGGGCTGAATATACACCATGTACCTTAAATCTCATGAGGCATCCCCAAACATTGTGTAAACACTTTTGGAGTAACACAAAAGATAATAGTCCCATCCTTGCTATGTAGGTTGTTGTATTGGAAATTAAAAAAAGTCAAAATCACCTTTTTGATGCTAAAACACTCTTAGACCAATAATGTTGTAGGAGACAAAAATGATGGATGAATGCACTTAGTGGGAATAAAGGGAAACAAATACATACTTCCCATTGTCGTGGTCAGATGGTGGCCTGTATGACAAATGATATAGCATCCCTCCTCATGGACTCCAATTGATGTGCTAGAGCTCTTTTAAGACCTATGCATCTTGGGTAAATAATAGGATGCTTGTCATGTGGCACTCGAGAAAACCTTGTGGCTAAATTAGAGTCTATTTTCTGAGGTTAATTTACCTTATGTGGGTAGTATCCAAGTCATACTTAATGGGACCAAACACCATAGTGATTACATCGATATTTACTATTGACTTTTTGTACGCAATTACTTGGTATCTAATATGTCGAGGGAGCCAAAATTAGACAAAAGTAGAAATTGAAACTCAAGTTAGAACTAAGAAATATGTGGGATGGTTTTAAAACTTTGCTAGGCACTTGTGGCTTTTTATTTGAAAAGATGTGTATAAAGTAGTTGAATAATATTGTACTAGGAAACAACTCATGCTTCATATATCTAGTTTTAAGCTACTTAAAATAAGCCATAGTTATATTTTTTGGAAGAAAACTTCAAGACTTTGCCATATATTTTCTTGATTTTTGTCCATTGCTACAGGATCTTGTGTGGTTGTGGGATGAGGCAAGATATTGGATGGAAGAAAAGAGAGAATTAGATGGAAGCATGAGAAAAATTGAGAAAGGTAAGCAATTTTAAATTCATCTGTCGTAATATTTAGCAAGCTAATGCATTGTATTCAACTTATGCTTTCATTAACGATTGACAAATATTGTAATGGCTAGAGAATAACTATTGTTAGAATTGGTCACAAGGTGCCTTATAATGTTTTAAAGGAGAACTTTAATTTTGTAAGATACCAAGTAGTGAAATTTGCTTTCCTACACTGTGTTTCTTTCACTTGGTTTAGATAGCTGCTCGTTTGGTGGCTTGTTGGTTGTTTGTATGGTTTTGCATGATGGTTTATTTATTCAATAATTAATTGCATGCCATATTACAATAGACAAACATACTAATCCCCATGAATCCAATTTGGTGAACACCAATGGATGATATAGAATCTTAATGCAAGTGTAACACTATCAAGTACTTCAAATCAGCAACAATAATCATATATCATAAGTGTTATAATTCTGACCTTAAACAGTAATAATCTTGTAATGTTGATGGCTGTAGCAGCTTCTAGGAAAATCTGATTTAAATATCTGACTTATAGGAAGTATGCTGCCCAAAGGACATGCTCCCACAGATTAAATATGAGCTCTAATATGCAGTCATCTTCTTAGCATGATTGGTACGACTCCCAAGAATGAAGATACGATTCCTTGAACTTCAGATGTTTGCATGCATAAATCATGAACCTCCAAAAATATGTAACAAGCTGAAATGGTTCACGCCTCCTTGAGAGATGGACTAATTTTCCAACCAATAGTGTGCTGCCAGAATACTAATATGCTACCAGTAGAAGGGTGATGCTGATATACATAATGACTTGTATCTTCTGACTGGAAATGACTGTGGAAGATGCCCATGCTAACCAATAAATAGGAGTCTGATATTTTTATTAAAGGATCACTATTACATGCCTGGAAGTGTTCGTGGGCAGATTTGGAACAAGAATTCCTTCCTAAGCACTGAGATAATTGCTTCTCCGCTATAGCAGTCTCCCAATAACAATATCACACCGCCACAGTCCACCTCTATACCCAGCTCGGTAGGATGATGTCCAATGTTAATTTCACAAGCAATGTACAGGCAGAATATAGTGCATTATCAGATCTGAATAAGTTGAGATATGGCCACACTAGGTCGATTCTGGTTCAACAGAAATTATGTTCCACAGTGAAGCATCAACGCCCTGCTGGAAAACAGTGAGAAGTTCCCCCAATAGCACACAGGCCCCTTTTTTCCTCTACCATGAGTTCTTCACGCAGATATACAATAGCATAAAGCATGAAGGGAAAGAGCATTCACAACATACAAGGTAACCTTCTTTCACCATGAGGTCGCCCCGAGTTTCAGCAGTAAACACAGGACCACGATTTAGTTCAACTATGAACTTGCCCTCCTTTACTATGCAGACCCACTCTGATAATCACAGGCTTCTCCACTTTCCTTTAATTCTAGGCATCATTATTCTCCATATGAAGCAGATAACAAGCATGTATGTAAACAATTCAGATTATTGCCTCTAAATCCATAAGATACTGTAGCAGTGTGCCTTCCTACTTTGCACCAATAACTGGAGTGTGCCCTCTCTGCTATTCTCCATGCAACAACGCTCTACATTGAATATGCAGTTGTAGATGTGTCTGGATTCCTGCAAATATTGATGAATATACAGTCGTATTGAATCACGGTGATAGATCTGAATGATCTATCCTCTTGAATTGACTAGGGTGGATAGATTTCGCCACCGAACCCAATTGTTGGCTAAGGAATTCACCATCAACCCTAAACAGCTCTCCAAACCTGTCTCCAAAAAGATGAATATTAACAATCATACCCTTTTGGTTCAACTAACCTTCTTATATAGCTTTTAGGGTTTGCATGTCACTTTTAGGGTTTGCATGTCACTTTAAGGGTTTGCATGCATGTCACTTTTAGGGTTTGCATGCATGTCACTTTTAGGAACATTACAAATTTCCTAAATGTTTGAAGTGCAAAATGTATTTACGATTTTGTGTAATTTTCTTTTTCTTTTATTGAAAATGCAACATTTATTACATTGGGAAATCAATACACATGTACATTAAGATTGACAAATATAGGAGCTAGAAATAAAGCACGCTAGATCCCTCTTCCCAAATAAGCAAGGAGAGCTATTATATATGCTTCATTTTCAACTTGATTAGTGCCTTTATCTTTCCTATAAACATCCTAATTGACCTTTGGAGAGCCAAATCTGATCTAACTATACAAACTACTCATAGTTTGAACTAAGTATTCTCCTCTTGAAAAGTTGCGAGACTATGACATTTCAGCAAGAAAGAGATGCCTGCTATTCTGATCACATCCTACATACTCTTGCTAGATTATTGAATCATCCATTTATCCCCAAACACAAGCCCATTCAATTGAAGAGGAGTGAGAGAGAGAATATTGTACTCTTAACAATAATCCAGTCCCAAAATGTTCTAGCAACTTTGTAGTGCCATATCACATACTTAATTGTTTCAAGTTTGTGCCAAATCACACAATGCCCAATTGTAAGCCTTGTATGATGTAGTTGATTCTTGACTGCTAAGTTGTTATTGAGGATTAACGAACTTAGCATTTGTGCCCTAAAAGAAAAGTAGGGATTCTAGATGCCTTGGCACATCCTACTCCACCTCATTTTGTGATCCTAGATATTCCACTTCTTATTTAAGCGATATGCTATTGAACTTGCTACCCCTCATACAGCTTGAGGTCTCTCATTGATGATTTTCATCACACATTATAGGTACTACATGATGATACTAATGGATTGCTTGACAAAAATAGGGGTACTATTAGGGATGCACTCACTTTCCTTGGAATTTACCTTATGGCATGTCTAACCTCAACCAATAGGGGGTGAATGACGTCTAGAGGATAGAGGTTGTTTGCACGAGCACTTGAGTGTTGTCCTCTGATCCTGTTGAAGTTTGTAGGTCAGATAGAAACTTCTACACAAGTTTAGTGTCAAATGTGCAGGAAGTCATTCGAGTCAAATCTATTTTGTAATTCACTTTAGTAATAAAGTGAAAGTCTTTTATTTAGCTGCTAAGTCTAATAAAGTCTATTTTTAATACATTAGTGATTTACATTAATCTCAACCGTATGTCTCACTGTGAGATTAGGGTTTTGGTAGATTAGATTTTCTGCGCAAGCATAAAGGCAGGTCAAGATAGAGGGTTAAGATACATTCATTATTCACTCAAAGACAATTTATCAGGAGGTGATTTAATTTATTTGTGGAGCAGATTAAAAACATTGGAGAGGAGTCAGTTCAACAGCTAGGCAGAGATCAACGAATAGGTCCTTACAAAACAAATTCTGTACAGATAGATCAATATAGTTGTACGAGCAATTCTTACAACCGTATGCATAGACTGAATCGCAGGCAACGACCAATGGGAAGTTTTCTGGTTTTGGCAAGCAAATTTTCCTTAGTCAATTTGCAAATCTGTTTTATTTTGCGTGTACCATATAGCTGTTAATTTGATAGTTGTGGAGGTTTCCTTGTAAGCTTTGCATTGTTAATAAAATTGATTCGAATGAGTAAATTATCTGTGTATTGTGTTTTTCGCTTCCGCTATTTATTTTCTAGCTATATGTATGCTTATTGCTATGTGAAGAATTTAATTTCTGCAATTAAATAACAACTTTATTTAGTTGGGAACATAAGGATAGTAGTCACCTAGGGTTTGGAAAATTCACATGGTATCAGAGCTTCTCTGATCGAAGAGTTTAAAACAGTAGATCAACTATCGAGAACTAGAACCAACAATTAGAGAGTTTCAAAGTTAGTGCTTATTAGTTTTGGGAGTTTGTGTGCAGATTGGAGATGGCAACAAATAACCTCAGGTTCGAGGACTGATTGGAAGGTGCCTTGAATTTCCTATCCTGGAAAGTTAGTGTAACTTTCTTATTAGAAGAGAATAATCTTTGGGATATCGCTAAGGATGTAGTAATTGTGCCAATAGATCCACAAGCTTTGGTAGTTCATAACAAGAAAGAAGTTAAAGCTAAGCGAATGATCATGGATGCTATAAATGATCATTTGATCCTTCATACATTCGAGAAGAAGTTGGTGAAGGAGATGTTCGATGCCTTGGTTAGCCATTACCAAAGCAAGAACATAAATAGGAAGATGATATTGCATTATAGACTAAGATCTATAGAAATGACTAGATCATATATTGTCACTAGTTACCTAATGAGGGTTATACAGATTCATGATCAACTTGCAGCAGTTGGGGAGAAGGTTGAAGACAAAGAGCTAGTGAATCAAGCATTGAATGTGTTCCCATCTCAATGGGGAACACTTGTCCTGGGCGTCTATGTTTAGGAGGATCTTCCCTCATGGGAAAGACTGTTCGATGAATGTATCTAGGAGGAGATTCAGATGGAGTCAAAGGCCAGCAAGCAGGGAGGTGATAGTGACCATGCCCTATTTGGTCAAACAAAGAAGGGTAGAGGTAAAGGGTCCAACAAAGGTAGAGGTAAAGAGTGATGAGTCAACTTCACATCTAGGGTAAAAGGACTGGAGTAAAGTTGAGTGCTTCATATTCATAAGCATGACCATTATGCATCAGAGCATCTATAGAAGAAGGGTAAAGGGAAGCAATAACAACATTAGGTAGTAGCCTCAACTAAAACTCAAATGAACGAGTTTGCCTCCAAATTTGAGAAGCATTTCTTGATGGTATCTTGCCTTTTTTCCAACATTGTTCTGAAGAACTCTTGCTATGTGGACATGGAGCATCTAGGCATGTGACATCAACTCAGGAGCTATTTTCAAGTCTAAAAGAGCATGTCTTAGGAGTTTAGGTCAAGCTTGGTGATGATCCCAAGTATCCAATAGTAGAAGTTGGTACTGTTCCTTTTTGACTCTAGTTAGATAACTCTTTAGACTTTGATGATGTGTTGTTTGTTCCAATTCTCGGGAATAATCTACTTTCAGTTTCAGTCATGGAAGATGAGGGATTTGCAGTAGAGTTCAAGAACCAACAAGTCCTTAAAATACCGAAGAAGTTTAGTCCAAGATCAATTTAAGTGATTGGGGTTAGGGAAGGCAATTTATATAGGTTACAGGGTGAGCTTGTTCAAGCCCTAGTGCATAACACAAATAACTTATGCAAGTTATGGCACAAGGGGATGGGGCACCTGCATCACAATGCACTACCTATTTTGTGGGAGATAGTCATAGGTCTTCTAGAGTTCAACATTGAGCAACAAGGTGTATGCAGAGGGTGCTCGCTTGGCAAGCATGCCAAGGTTGCTTTCCCAAGCATCAAGCATGGGTCTAAAACAATGTTGCAAACATTGTCTCCACAAAAAAATTGGCAAGGTCGAGAAAACATCGTTTCAGAATATCTCAGGAACACATTGACAAACATCGACAATATATCGACAAACTTAAAAAATACAAAAATACTTTTTTTTTTTCAAAAATTTAAAAATGTAAAGAAACAGTAACATCAAATAAACACATTGCCACATGAATATGGAAAGAAAACTAATATATAAGATATATAAAATATCTAATGATACATCCATATAAAAAATGAATCGTGTCCTGAAGACTAACTCCTGAAAAGAGACTTGCAAATGACAAAAGAAGCAGATTTTAAAAGGACATCTTTTGTTTTTTTTCCTTCTTGCGTATTGAACATAGGGGCTTAAATAATTTATCTCATTTAGCTCTCTGCCATCCTTTTATTCAAGAACTGTTACATATCACTTTGTTCTCTATCACCATGCATTAAATATACCATTCTTTAATACTTCCCTTTTTATAGGAATTTTCTTTGTTTTTTCTATATAAAATATTCATCTATTTTTCTAGTTTGTAACCATTGAACAAATCGATCATTTTCGTAAGCTTGTTTAAATTTTTTGTGGAACATACATGTTCGAAATTCTATGTTTGTTCACTATTTGTTTTTTTGTTTTAAAGTTAAAATCTAACCACTGACGACAATTTCATAACAATCTTGAAATAAAATTCTTCCATGTTAATTTGTTTAATGGAATAAATAAATTGTTAATGGATACTAAGTTTAATGTTCTTTATTGATTAGTGATTTCAACTTTACGAAATATCTGACACTGTTAAAAACCATGAAGTCAAAATCACATCTAGAAAAAATCGGTAATATCTCGAGATAAATCGAGAAAAAATCAACAATATGTCGAGTAACAATCGGGTGAAAAAATTGGCTCTCAGAAAATCGCGCAATTTCTCGGAACATCGACGATGTTTGCAACTATGGTCGGAATAAAGGGATTTTGGACCTAGTGCATTTGGATGTGTGTGGACCAATGTTAATAGTATCGGTCACAGGAAATGTTTCCAGGTTCCTTCATTGATGACTTCTCTCACAAAACTTTGATCTACTTTATAACAGTGTTGCAAACATCTCCGATTTCTTTCAATATTTCTGATTTCTCTTGAGTTTTTAAGTTGCCTATTTTTTTGATATTTTCATATTCTTCAAGTCTAAGTTTATTCTTGTCGATATTTGCTTACTTTTTATGGTTTATACTGATAAAAATGCTTGAAATAAGACTAAAATATCATATGGACAATTTTCCAAACAACACACCATCATAATTTGCTCCACGACATAAGGATAGGGGCATGGGAGTGTACTAGCAATGTGGTATGATCCACTACAACACACTGAGAGTCATCACGAAGTAACTCTATTGAAGAAGAAGAGACATGTTCTGTTTAGACATGTTGATAATCATCACTGGAAATAAGAGATGGAAGAGATCTTGGTGTTGAAATTTTACCTAGGAAGTGTTTTTCCATTCATGCCTTGAGGTGGACAAGGACGCTTTAAAAAGTGGCCCCTAGCTTATTTAAAGGGTGAGAATGACTTTGTTTAATAAAGTGACCTTTTAATGTGAGTTTGAGTTATAATTATTTTAAAAGTGACTTTATGAAAATTAAAAGGTGGGTGTGCATTAAATTCTCATTTAATATTTAAAAAGTAATTTTTAATGAGAAAATGAGATGAGCCCTAGATCTCATTTAGTTGGCTTTTAATCTAAGCCATTGATTTGGAGATGGAAGTTACTTAAACAAAAAGGCTTGGGAAAGGAAAACCTAATTCATTGTTCACATTCCAAAGAGAGAATTTAGAGGAGAGAGGAAGAGAAGAAGACAAGGGTTTAGAGAGAATTCATTCCAGAAATTGAGAGAGAGAAAAATTCTGCACAAATTCCAAAGAGGAAGAGGAAAATTTTTGGCATGTTTCCCAAGGCAAAATTCTACACTGTACCGTACGGTTCTGTACAACAACATAGTTTTCGAGGAATTTTGTACAACAGATTTCGTATAGTCCGTACAACACACAAATCAAGGAAATTTGGCATAGATTTCGAGGTGATTTGTCTTTGACCAACATTTAATGCTATTAATAGGCCATACATCAAGCACGTTTTTCAAGGGGGAAACGTTTGTACAGCCGCACATGTGGGTAGTACAACACAAAAATCAAGGCAGCTGTACAAAGTGATTCTGGCACAATTTTTGAGGAGATATCAGGGAGATAAGTATGACTATTCTGATTTGTATTTTGCCTGAAGAAATAATAAAACTTCTCTCTCATATAGGTTTCCCCTTTGGGGTTTTTTCCTGGACCATGTTGGTAAAAAATATGAGTCTTTAATTTTCATGTGTGTTGACTGAAATAATTTTCTAAGTAAGAAAACTAGGGCTATCATAAAATTTTCAGAGTTGAAAAAATATCTCATGTGTTTAAAGTTTAGAGTAAAATTTTAATTTTTTTATATGTACATGCATGATGGGGTTTGGGCATTAAACCATATGCAGTGACTGAAACTAAAACCGAGTTGGGGTATAAAAAATTTTCATTGTATTAGAGCAGTGTTGAAGGCTGAAAATTACACAAAAATAAATTCCAAACTTGGAGAAATAAGGGAAAACAAGGTTTTGAGAAGAAATAGGTTTTCAGATATATTTGCTGTGATGGTTACCGGACTTGAGCTAGAGGATAGGTTGGATGGGGCAGTTAATTTTATCCCTTGGAAGGCTAGAATAGTCTTGATATTGCAAGAGAATGAACTATGGGACATAGTGAATGGTACTGTTGAACATCCTGTCACAGTTCCTACAGTTGCAGCTGATAAGTCTGCTTTTGATAAACTGGAAATTAAAGCAAAAAGAATCATACTTGATGCCATTAAAGACCATGCCATACCACACATTTCTAAGAAAGACTATGCTCATCAGATGTGGATTGCTTCGACCAACCTTTACCAAAGTTTCAATGAAAATCGGAAAATGGTGTTAAGGGAGAAATTGAAGGGCATTAGGATGAGCAAGGGGGAGAACATGGTCTCCTATCTTACTAGGATTACACAGGTTTGAGATGAGCTTGGAGTAGTGAAAGAGAGGGTGGTGGATGTAGAGTTGGTTCACACAACATTGAATGGTGTGACAAAGCCATGGTCTGTTTTTGTTGAGCCCATTTTTGCTCGTGAGCACATGCCTACATGGGATCGTATTTGGGATGATTTCATACAGGAGACCCGTAGGGGTTATGTACAGGGCAATACATGTTGAAGTTTTAGGGTTAGAGGAGTTTTTAACATAAGTAATAAACTTTAATGCATAAACATAATTATAAAATTAGATTCAGAATAGCACTGCTCTTATAAATTTAAACTGTGATAAAACAAACATAATTTTCATCTCTTTCAACTTAACGCTCCATTAGTCATTGCGTTAAAGTTGGTCCTTGAGATTCATCAAATGCCATGTACAGTAACAACATGATAAAGTAATGTATAGGAGATATCAACAATAAAGAATCATAACCACTATTTGAATCAGCCTTATACTCGGTTATTTTAGATTGATCTTGTCACCGAAGGGACAAGTCAACTGGGTAAACGATTGTTATACCTTGAGAGAGCTTAAGAGGTTTAAAGTAGAAGCATACTGACCTAGACTTCTTAGTCAACAAGTACAGTCATACCCATTACAGTCATGCTGACAAAGGACACACAGTCATGCTGAGTAAGGATGCAGTCACATTGTGCAGAGACACACAGTCATACTTTTACACAGTCATGGTAACACAATCATGCTAAGTAGTAGACACATGGTCATGCTGGGAATACCATAGTCCACAGAGAAACTCATGTTCACGTTGGGGAAAACCCATAATCCACACTTGAGAGAGAAACTCACGGTCACGCTGGGGAAAATCACAGTTCACACATGAAAGATAAACTCATAGTCATGTTGGGGAAAACTACAGTCCACACATGAAAGATAAACTCACAGTCACACTCGGGAAAACCACGGTCCACACATGAAAGATAAACTCACAGTCACGCTGCTGAATCTACCACATCAATCATCAGTATGGAAATACTGAAACTACCTCATCAACATTAGTATGAAGATACTGAACCCACCTCATTAGTATAGAAATACTATAACCACCTCTTGCCCTTTTTGGCCTTTTGGAGCAGCATCACGATGGGTTCTTTGGTAGATCCACCTAGGCATTTTGTCTGACTTACTAACCATTTCGAGTCAACAAGCCTAGTCAGACAGATGGATCTTCTCGGGGACTTGTTATCACATATATAGTAGCCGGGCTACCATATTATATTTTTCAGATTCCAGTACACTTTTTCAGCCAGTTCCCTTACATATGAGATGTTGAGATGAACATCTATGATGGATCACTAATGATGATGGACTATAGTACTTTTCCATGCCATGACTGAGTCTCAAGACACTCAGATTTGAGGACTGATGTAGCCATTTACAGAGCAGTCAGTATTGTCCAAAGTTGCAGCAGCAGTTTCTCAGTGGACCGATCTTAGTTCATATTGATGATTATTTACATGTATATGACTCGGCAAATTTTATCTTGTGTTATGGTTATTATTGCTTTTATACTCATTCCTGTGACATGTCTTAGCATTTAGTGTCATGATCTGGCGATCATATAAATATGTAGACCTGGTTGTATTGATATTATATATGTATGCCCCTACATAGACCTAGAAGTTCTTGACCCATACTCATTGGTTCTTGCTCTCCTTAGGGAGAATAGAGGTGATCATTCCCACCATACTTTGGCTTGCTAGTGTTGGTCTCATTGTTCACTATCTCCACCCATCCATTACCTTCCAGTTATTTTTATATCTTGACCTACTACTTGACTTGTGGCATTGAGGACCTTTCCCCACTATAGCCTCTTTGTTGGATAAGCTTCCCTGTTTATTTGTGTCTCGGCTCTGAGTTGCCTAGATTGTGTTGGCTAAACTTGAAACAAATAACGCTGCCATCAATACAATGTATATGGAAATGAAATGAATATCTTGTGAAAAGCCCATTCATGAAAAGAAGTGTTTCTAAACATACATGAATGCAAGAAAAGCCTAATGAAATTGGCTTTGAAGTGTAAATGTGAAATGTAAAACCCATGTAACAAGTGTTTTTAAACACGCATGGAGCATGAAGCCTTAATAAATAAAAATCCGTGTAACAAATGCATGGATCAAGGCTATGGAAACTCGAAGGCCCAACAAGCAATGGTTCTTAAAAGTTATATCTAAAGATTGCTGGCCTCACTTGTATTTGATTTGGATTGTGAGCATTTGTCAAGGTGAATAAGCACCTCTGAACGTTACTTACCCATCTGTAAGACACTGCCATCCCTCGTGTTATTGCTTGTCCGGCATATGCTAGACGTAGGGTGCTCTTGGTGATGCTCCCATGCTGGTAGAACGCAGGTGGTCTATTGGACATGAGGTGTGCATCTGGGATGCTCTCCATGTGCGATGATGAGATGATTTGGATGCGATGAGACGACGGTAGGAGACCTAGGTGATTGCAGTGGCAATGTAATGTATGGTCTTGGGCTGTACCTACGTGATGGCTTGCTCGTGGATATGCTGAAGACCTAGATGATGGCTAGACCTACATCCAACATGAAATAGGGATGGCTCTGTAGAAATTTTCTATGACGAATAGATCCGACATATGTTACTAATCAATGATTGACAAGATGAGGACTACAACAAGAACGATGATAATGAGTTGACTAGAAGTGTTGATGACTGTGGCGAGAGAATACCTTCTTAGTTGAGAGGGAGTGTTGTTGAAAATGTACCTTCGGAAGTTGTTCTGTTGTACATTATTATTGTATTTTGTTGTACCCTCGTCGGAGATGTTTTTCCTTCGTTCGGGATGTCATTATTATGTTTGGTCATTAAGGTAAAACCTCCGTTGTAAGTTGGGGCAGTAGTCCCCAAGATAAATATAATAAAATGTATTTTTGAGTCTCCCTAGGAGAAGTCATTCTTGGTAGGTCAGGAGGTCGGCCCAGTTAGGTTTTAGGTTAGTCACTTGATGTGTATACGTAGGGAAGCACCCTTCCTCATTTATACACACACTCAGTTACTCTCAAGTTTGCATAAGGAGAGAGAGAGGACAAGTTCACTAGAGGAGAAAGAGAGAGAGCTGCAAAAGACTTCTTACTCTTGGTTTTTTCCGTCTTGTGATATTGTATTAGTGACGGAACTATTCTGAGGAAGTTCTCCTGGTTTTCTCCTTTATGGTTTCCTCGAAGAAAATCTGTCTTCTGTACCTTACTGTTCTTGTTGTTCTTTCAGACAAAGATCCTAATCAAATTGAATTAAAGTACAAACTCTAACACATTTTGCTGTGTTGCATGCTTCTTCCCAGAGAAACATGGGAAAATCTTGATCATACATCATTGTCTTGGAAGATCCAATGATGACCACATTCTTCCTCTCTGCAACCCCATTCTACTGCGGTTTGTAAGGTATTGTCAACTCCTTAATACGTGCCTCCTTGCAGAAATCCTTGAACTTGTTGCCTGTATAATCACCTCATTTATATGTTCTTAGAACTCAAATCTTCCTCTCTATCTGGTTCTCCACAAGAGTCATAAACTCCCGAGATCAACTAAAGACCTCATCCTTGGTCTTCATAAAGTAGATCCACATCCTCCTGGAGAAATCATCTATGTTGGTCACATAGTAATGGTAATTGGTCAATGAGGCAATTGATTATAGGACCACATATGTTGGAATGGACCAAATCCAATATCCCCTTGGATGTGTTAGCATTGCTAGGAAAGTTTGTCTTGGCATACTTGCCAAGCACACATCGTTTGCATACACCCTGCTGCTCAACACTGAACTTTGGAAGACCAATGACAATCTCCCCTAGTTTTGGTAAATCCTTGTGCTGGAAGTGACCCATTGTCTTGTGCCATAACTTGCACAAATTGTCACTGTCTCAATGTACTAGAGCACGTACTGGGTGAGCCTTGAACAATTACAAGTTCCCCACTCTGCTCCTTATTCGTCGTCCTCTATCTAAACTGGAGCCTTTCGGCCTAACAAGTTCATGTCCATCCTGAAAATAGACTACATACCCTTGTCTTCCAGAGCTGAAATCACTAGTAGGTTCTTTGTCATCTCTGGTACATATAAGACATCCTTCACCTCCAAAGGATCTCCTACCTCTAGCTGAAATTGAATATCTCCTGTCCTCTTAACACCATACTTGGCATCATCACTAAGCTCCAGGTGTAGCTCTGAGTCCTTTGCGATACTGGTGAATCGTAAACCTGTCATATGACATGAATCTCCACTGTCCACGAATCATGCATCCTTTCCCAAGGTGCCAGAAAGACAAGACAATAATGAGTATTCCTTCTCAAACTTCGCAGTGAACTCACTCACCTGTGTGTTTGTTGATGTTACAAGCTGTGACTTTCTCTTGCCATTCTTCTTGTTTGGACACTAACCTGCATAATGACCAAACTTGTGGCATGCAAAGCACTTGACTTTGCTCATGCCCTTCTTCTTCTCGTCTTGAGAGAAGCCTCTCCATCTGTATTCTTCTTAGCCTTCACTTTTCCCTTCCTTGCATGACTCACAAGAGCAATGTTTTTCTCATCATCATCCTTCCATTGGCATCCATATAGGGATTCCTCTCGAGTCTCCTCCTAGATGAAGTCATCCCATAACCTCTCCTAGCTAGGAATATTTTCTTGTGCAACAATACCGTTGACTAAAGGAGTCCATGGCTTGGTGAAGCTATTCAAGGATACTCTTACCAACTCTAGATCTGTCGCTGTCTCCCCAATTGCTACCAACATTTCACAAACTTGTGTGATCTTGGTGAGATAAGAAGCCATTGCATCTAATCTAGACATCTTGGTGCTCTTGAATTCCTCTTTTAACACCATCTTCCTGTTGTGGTTCACTCTGATATAGCTTTGTCGAAGCTTCCTACATCTCCTTGGCTAACTTCTTTCCAGATAGATGAGGTATCACATGATCTTTCACTGTATCCAAAATGATTCTCCTGGATTTCACATCCTTCTTGGTATATTCAACCAATTGTGTAGCATAAGTAGGAATAGTTTGTTATTGATTTGCGAATTCCCAAATCCCATTCTCCATCAACACTAATTCTATCCTCTCCTTCCAGGGACTAAAGTAGGATGCACTCTCCAACCGGTCCTCACATCCCGACGAATCAAATAATCTGACCAAAGAATATTTTTTTGTGTAAACCCTTGTCAAATGTGATTTCCTTCTTAGAGCCAACCTTACTTTGATACCATGTTCAATTTTTACTCAATAACAATTACTGATTTCTGCTCTCAATAATTTTTTTACTCATAAATTATAAACATGAATACTTGATATTTTCAACTAGTAATGCAATGGAAATAAACAAGAAATCATTCACACATTTAACATTGTAATTTACCTTGAAAAGCCCTAATGGGGAAAACCAAGATTCAATGTTCTTCTTTTATTAATCTTGGCTCACAGAGAATAAAAAATTACAACAAAGAATTTGTAACTTAGTCCCTAAGAAAATCAACACACTAGAGAAATTACCAAGAAAAATCAAGCTTGCATCACACTGTATGAATGTCTGCATCACCTGTACGACAACTTGCATCACCGAATCGACCCTTGCATCTGCTTGTTCTGTCTCTGTGTGACTGGATCAACCCTTTGCGTTACTCGTACGACCTTGCGTCAACCTTTTGGTTCTTTGCGCCACTATATGGATCGACCTTCTGTGAGATCGACCTCTCTCTCTTGCCCCAAATCTTCTCTCCTTGCAAAATATTTACTCTCTTCTCCTTAGTCACTGAGTCTCTCACTCTTCTCTTCAGAACATCTCTCTGAAATGATCTTGTGACTTATGTGTCTTTCTCCTCTCCTTAGGCTTTATTTTATAGCATCTCAATGACCTAAACCCTAACTCCCAATCTCCAAAGTGATGGATGGCCAAGATTAGGTCTTGAGCCTCACTTAAGATCAATGCTTGTGACTTAATTTTAGTTTCACTTTTTAGTCATTAGCCAATATTAAGTTAATAATGTGCTTTTCCTAACTTAGGAAAGAGATATACACGTCTCTTACTCAATAATTAAGCAAGTACCTAGAGAGTAATTGGACAACTTCTACATGCTTGATGCCTAGCCTATGCAAAAGATCCTGTCCAAGCTATAATCATCAACATAATTTGATGACATGGATGATATGGTGGCCTTTATTAGTGGAGTGCTCTAGCTCATGACACATGGCTTGCACTTGAGATTGTTTTATTGATTATTTTGCATAGAGCTCCCTCCTTGATAACACTTATTTTAACAATATGGAGACCTTTCTCTTGTCTAGCACTCTTGCTTTTTATCATGTGGATGGAGACCTTATTTTAACGATATGGAGACCTTTCTCTTGTCTAGCACTCTTGCTTTTTATCATGTGGATGGCTTCATAGCGCTATTAGGTATCATTTTTTGTTGTACACCCACTTGATTTCTTGTTCTTGGCACGTGTGGAGGCATATTCTTGGCTTTTAGAGGGGGATCGTTCCCTCGTTCGTGATGATGGTTGATTATTATGGACACGTACCCTTGAGTTGGATGCTCTTAGTGTTAATTGATTTGATGTTGTAGCATCAGGAGGTCTCCTCAAACAAGTCGTCCTCAGATAGAAATATTAGTTATGTGATATAATTAATATTTGAATAATGAAAGCAGGTCGACTCCAAATCGACATATTAAAATGTATAATATTTTACGTGATTATGGAAGAATAGCAAGTCGGCCCTAGTCAAATTTAAGGGGATCCTTCATGTATAAATAAGTGGCTAGATGCCTAATTTGAGAACACAACCAACTTGCCCATCTCTCCAAAAGAAGGTTGCATGAGCAGATGAAGGAGGCCAAATTTTAGATCAACAGATTGGTTTTCTTTCTAGGGTTTCCTCATAAAGGGCAAGTCGATCATTTCTTCATGGCATAGCTCTTGGATTAGGTTTGAGCATACTAATTGTATCAATGTTCATGTGATGATGTACTTTATGTTTGGAATTCAATCTCTTCATATGAAAGGTTGCTGGGTTTTTTTCCCTTGTGTAGAAGGGTTTCCTAGGATAAAATATGTGTCTTTGTGTTTCTATACATACCCCCAAAAATGAAATATTTAAAAATTCGACAATTAAAAAAATAAAAGATAATTGCCAAAAGTGAATTTTATGATTTGGAAAATAAATTTTGCAAGTACCTGGGCAAGGGGGATAAGGTAGATGTTGCCAATTCAGAGAGATTTGAGAGTTTGAATGTTTCCTTATGAAGAGGGAGGCGCACTTCTCCAAGTGGGGGCGCAAATCCCAAGAAAGGATAGAAGGTGGGATGATGTGGATGATTTTTGGTGAAGTGGCTTTCAAAGTTTTGGAAGTTGCCTCTCCTTTTTCCTTCATCCAACTCATTCCAACCTCTCAACCAACTCATTTCCACCTCTCCAACCCTAGCGCATCCTTGAGGAGATGCACCCACCCTCTCTTGCTGGTTTTGCTATTTAAGTAGGCACTCTCTCTTCATTTGAGGGTGGAAAAATTTCTATGGAGCTTATGCTCCTGTATCTTGTAATCGTTTATTGAATGAAATTAAAAGGCTTTGGAGGCATACTTGTGTCGGACATCAGTGTGTGGTGATTGTTGGTGTTGCATGAGGTATAACTGTATCGGTTTCTTGCTATATTCCTTTGTTGTTCTAACCGGTCTTTGAAGGATAAATAAGTAGTTACTTATTTGTTTTTTTGAGTTATTTATGTGAGTAGATTTTAGATTTGTATGCTTTACTTGTTTGTATGCATATGTTCTAATCTTTTGCATAGGTACTCCCGAATATAACGCTTTGGTGTAGTCATTGTTCAAACTATGCAGGGATATCTAGCGTAAAGGAGTATTGGTTTTTGCTTGATTCCATCATAACTCTACGTTCATCTAAAGGAGATCTAAATCCCTCCGCTCTCTACTTGAGGACTACATTGCCCAAAGTTTCTAAGCTTTGGGGCATTCTTTCTCTCACTTTTCCTCACAAAAGAAAATTTTTAATATTTCTTTTTGGTTACTAGTTCTTAGTGCATATTTGAATTTCATTAATATATTAGAGAATATCTTATCAATCTGATTTACATATGCATTTGAAAGTTCAGATCTGATATAAAAAGTAATATTTTATAGATCTAGACTTGCTCAAAGTACTTGTTAAAAAATTGCAAAAAATTTATTTTTTGAAGTACTAAATTTTTATGCAAAAATTTTTATATCTTTATTTGATTGATTCATTATTTTTAGCATAATATTGCTTTCTGTTTTGCAGCAGAAGTCGATAAAAGAGAGAGACACTTTGGCCAAATTTCAAAGAAACAAGCCATCCGGAGATCCCTCTTCTCACTATTCTCTCTTTGGCCATTTTTCTAAGGCACTAATATTATAAAACTCATGTTTCCTATTCTGCAAAGGAACACAAGTAATTTCTTATTCTAAATCATTAGAAAAGAGAGAAGCAAGTGGGCATTCAAGTGCCCACATCCCATCCCCCTAGGGGGATTCACACTTTTTTTTTTAATTTTTTAATTTTTTAATTTTTTAATTTTTTCAATTTCTTTCAAGTTTCTTAAGTAAAATTTACCAATCCGACCGTGTTCTCGGTAACGAGAGTATCGACACTGTGATTTAAAAATTCATATTTAGTTTTAAACACTTAAAATTTATAAGGCTTCAGCCCCCATATGCTCTTGTGACCACTGCAAGCCTTGGATGGATTGATGGGACAATCATAAAGGGATTGAAGTGACTAGTAATTAGTTGAACACTTCAATTTAATCCTGCAAGTGAAAATCCGACATTTCATTCGATCTTACTAGGTTGTGGGGAAATTCTGCAAGTGAAGCGGGAATCACTAGATAGTAGAAAGTGACCGTGTGGCATCATTAGGCTACACCCTCATTTGGTTTAGTGTTGAACACAACCCCACGACTCCATCTAGCCCACACGTCACTGTGGGAGCCACTCCTTGGTAAATCCCGACATATTCCTCGTACCCCCTTGGTATATCTGGAATACCATTTCCCTTGTAATAATAAGATCATTACCACATTCTTAATAAAATTTACCAAGAATTTACCCACTCCCTAACTACTCATTTAATAAATTTTAAAACTAACCAACCGAGACAACTGCAATACTTCTCGAGACTTCACTAGCAACCCCCTTACATGCACTCCATTAGCACTGGTCTATCTGGAATTTCCATTTATGTTTGATGCTTAAGTTAATCAATGTGTTATTTGGAATGATATTTTAAATGCTAGTTATTTAAATTATTTGCAGTTCATCTCAGTTTCGGTATTTATTGTTATCATCTTTTAGACTGTTGTTCTATTTTTATAGAATAAACACCTTAGTTTATTTTACTAGGGACCACCCCACTTGGCTTCGCTAGGAGAGAGTCTAGACGGAGGAGTCAAGATCAAGTGATAGCACTTGAATCTTGCTTGCCCCTAAGGTCGCACCCAGTGGCTTGAACATTTCTGCCACGTGACTCGAGGTGCGAATTAGGCGGCAACATGATGAAAATTTAAACTTAGGGGTTTTATGTTTAATCCAAAGCGGGTTTTAAGTTTTATAGCTCGCCGCAAACTAGAACTTGCAGATCTAAGAAACGAGGATTTTATAATTATAGAAGTGATGGGCAATGCATGTAGATAATAAAAGGAGAAATTACCTGCGAGACGTACCTAGATTTTTAGACGACTTCATAAATGATGAAGAATGCCACTTTCCCTTTCAAATGAGCCTTTTCAGAGAAGATCTTGATGTAGTTGAGCCACAACGAGTCACCCAAGTGCCTCCTTCAACCTGCCAGATCAGTGAGAAGCAAATGATAAGGCAAACGAATGAGATCTGCAGAATAAAGAAAAGATAGGAAGTAAGAAATCATCAAGATAGAAATACTCCCTAATCCGGACACTTAGAGCCGGGACGATGGTGAGTTCCCCCACAAAAATGCCCTCTCTCTCTCTCTAGCGTGCCTCCTTCAACCTGCAGATGAAATGGGCAAAGGAAAATATGCAAGATGGATCCCGAACAAAACTCAGTGTAGAAGAGTAGCAGTGCCAGTCATCAGATCATCAAATCGTTTACAGGATACACATAAGAGTAATCCCAGACAAAAATCTCTTTATTCAAATTTCGGTGCCAAAGCTCATAAATTACAATGGGGGGGTCACCTCTCTTAAATAGTTTGAGAGAGACGTAAACCCTAACTCACTTTTTCATCCAACGATTGAGATTAAAACATCATCAATGGTGGAGATAAAAAATACATAGATCATAATATGGATCAAGTGACTAAGTCAAAGAGGGGGCACACTTTACTCAAGGACGCCTATTCTAGGTGAAAGTCACAACATAACATAAGATATGACATGATACTACATAGGAGGGGGTCACTAGGGGCTTAATTCACCCTAGGCCCCTTTACAACTTCATAATACAAGATATAACAATGAAATACATCAATGGCCAAGTGGAGGGGGCACCCCTTCGGGGCTTTCCTCATTGGCTGGGCCAATATAAAATAATTCGAACATCTGCTGACTGAAAACTGCTGGAGGACTGTCCAGGATGCCGAAACACATCATTTGTCAAAATTCCAAGCCATTTCCTTGACCCAGGAGGCCAAATTGATTTTTTTAGTGATTTTTCTAGTTCATTTTTGCTGGTACAATCTCTGGAAAATGATAAATCCACCATATCTCTGTCTAGGGTGCAAACTGGGGAAAACTCACTGCTCTGGATGATCTGGAGACATAGAAGAATGGTATAAGTGACTATTGATACCCCTTGGAACACTACTCTGCTCTAGGAGAACTAATCATACCGCCATCTGGAATAAAATTTGATCATTTGGCCAATAATTAAGTGATAATAATCACTTATTGGGAGAATCGGGGCCAAACTCTCAAAACAGAAACCTTAGTATTGGTCTTGGGCATGTCTGGAACAAATATAGATAATGTTGCTTTTTTGAGTCATTGCCTTGGGAAATGTGATTGACTTGGTCAACTGAGTTGACCAGGTCAAAGTACCCAAAATCAAAGTGAGATACTGTATCAATATGATCCTGCAACCATCCAAGCTAGGAAATGCTCCAATGGTGTATATCAGAACCCAATTTAAATCAGTTATTCATAATCATGATGACAAATAATAATAATAATAGTAAGATGTACTTGTGCTTCTGAAGAATCTTAGAACTTTCTGGAAGTCTGTTTGTTCATGCCATACTTACAAAGGGTAAACAATGTGCTACCGATGGGTGAGGATGGAAGAACAAGGTTAAGGCAAAGGGGAATGGCTTTTAAATGACTTAGACTCAGTGACCTATCCGAATGATGATTAATACACTCAACCAAGGTGACATGTGTATGACAGATAGCAATAGGGGATGGGAGTGTCTCACAGATGGATAAAGTACTTGGATATGCTTCCCTTAGACTCTAACAAGTTTTTCTTTGCACTTTATTTGTAGCATAGGTCAACCTTCAAAGGCAGGTGCCCTGGAAGCCTTATGGGCTCCAGTACTGACAAAGACCCAACCTTTGCAAGCTAGTCTCGCACTGATGCCCTATGAGGGCACATGAGTCGAACACTATACAAGGAGTGAGTGCTCATCCTTTGACCATTAACCTTTTCAATCATTTTACATTTCACAAGATAGTAGCCAGCCTACAAGAGCAGGTTCCCTAGAAAGCCTTCTGGGCTCCAGTAAATGACTAAGGCCTAGACCCGCTGCCAGTGAGCAATACATAGCCCTGGTGGGTTTGCCTCTCCTTGCTGCCCATGTGGAGGGCAGATTGAGCCTTACATTATACAAGGAATGAGTGCTCAAACTCTTGGCCACTGACTACTTTTTAAACATTTATACTTTTTGTATCGTTTAGATATAACTTTTATGCATTCCGATGCTTTAGTGTTTAGCAACACTGTTATGACGGAGCACTTGCTTTGAGAACTAAAGGAGAACTACCCTGTGACCTAGCCACATTGGCCAAGCCACATACTTCATAGCCAGAGACACAAAGTAACATGGAGTCTATCATATAGGGGTCACAATGGGGAAAAGGATCTTCAATCTCACAAGTCTTAGTTAGTCTAAGTCATGGGATAAAATTGAATGTGGATGAACTGGATGGACGAGAACAAATGACATGGAACCATCCTAGCACCAAGGTTTACAATTTGTACAAGCATGGCATGAGCAACAACTTTCACATCAAATTCTTCAATTAATCATAACACAGGTTAAAGCACAATAGAAGGCATAGGTCACCATAATCATCCTAACATCATAAGCATAGGTATTTGACATACATCATAGAGCAAAATCAAACCAAGGAGGTCTATACCTGATCTCACCAAATATACCTGTCTCCAATTGATAAACCCCTCTATAAGTGTGTGTACCAACTCTAATTTGTTGCTCTGCTACAATGAACTAGATCATCACCAGAAGCATCTCAATGGACCCTTGAATCTCAGTCTTGGCAAGGAAAATCTGATGAACAAGGCTCTGGAATAACTGAAGTTGTACAGATCCATGCTAATACCCCATGTGAAAATAGCCCGAAATAGAAAAAGAGACAAGTCTGTATGCTGCATCATGGTAGCCCAGCTGTAGAATGTATATGTGATAACAGGGTGATCTCAATCTTTGCTACAACGTGCAAGAAAAGTGTGTTCTTCACGCTGCAGAGTTGTCATCGACAGGCCTTCCGACAGAAACATTAATTGATAAGTTTTATACAATCGTGAGGGAAAGATTGATAGTCGAGATCTCAAATGAAGTCTATCCTGTGAACATAGTGGCAAGAAGCTATTGTGTGGTGACCATGATAGGGTCACCACGAAGGCATCCTTACCATCAATAGCCGAGCAAGGTTACTGCTGGTAGGCCTAGTAAGGTCGACAAGAGCATGTTGGAGGGGACATTCGAGGGTAGAGATAAGAGGCCAAGTTTAGGGCATGGGCAGAGGACTGCCAAGATAATTGTTGAGTTGTGCCAGGTTTGAGATAGAAATCCAAGTTAGGGCTTGTCTATCCGTATGGTAATTAGAGGATCAAGGAAACTAATAAGAGGACCAACTACCTAGAGGTTTCGAAGAAGCCTGAACAAGAAGGTCGAAGGCTCCTATCAGGTGATGTTGGGGTTGGCCAAGGAAGGGCCTGTTGAAATATTGTAACTTCAAAGGATATTCTAAATGTATTTTATTGATGTAACTAAAGGGAGATGTTATTATTCCTTCGACGGGGTGTTACTATTGTATTTGGTCATCATAGAGTCATGAGGTAAAGCCTCCTCTTGTGTCTGGTCCTTAGCACCCTAATTAATAATATAATATACTGTTTTTGAGTATTCCTAGGTGAAGTTGACCCAGACAGTTTATTAGGGCCGACTTGTCTAGTGCAAAAGTCAATTGACAAATGTGTATAAATAGAGGAGCTGTGGTTCTTATTTGAAAACACACTCACTCACTTGTGTAGCGCATAGGAGAGAGAGAGAGATAGAACAGAAGGAGGACAACAACTGTCTTTGGTTGTCTTTTATACATCTTATACAAAGGAAGTTTTTGCTGGGTTTTCTTCCCCATGAGGGTTTCCTAGGATAAATCTTTGTGTTCTTTTGTGTGGCTGTGCTTGTCTATCTTTCAGTGATCTTTTTGGTTATGGTTATGCTATTATGATGCTAAATGTTATAAGATTTGATATAACCATCAAAACTTAATAGGGCCAACCAAGTGAAAGTGCCAAAGAAAAGGATCTGCATGTGACTGAGCCCTATAGCAAGGGTCATCTTCAAGTGCGTGGAGAAGGATGAGTTGACTGGTCTTGAGGAGGACCGAGTAGGGTCTAAATTAAGACCTGCCATATGTAAAAGGGTCTCATTTAGAGGTAGATTCTGTATATGATCTATACCGATCAATTGAGGATTGAGTTAAGTATCCATAATAAAAGATCCATACCAAGACTTAGTTAGAGGCCGAGCAGGTCTTTCTCTGAAAAGATTGGAAGCTAAAAGAGAATGTCTTCAAGCATTGAATTAGAGTTCTTGACAACAGTTTTTTAAAGAGAACTAAGCAGAAGGCTGAATAGGGTCACAATGGAGGTCAGTCAGCATGTTACTTGTTGTAAGGGGATCGCTGTCCAGCAGATTCAAAAGGCTCTTATACATCATGATGTGTGGGAGATAGTTCTAAGATCAGACGTCAGTAGTATCCTCCAGATGGATCTGTGAGATCTAGCTACAATAGAATGCAATAGTAGCAGAGTTGTTCTCCATTGTGTTTAGGGAGCAGTTATCTTCGAGTTAGAGTTAAGACAAACTCTAGAGTGTTACATGTGTTGGATTTGAGAGTTATTGTGCTCTTCGATTCAATGGACCTTTAAGGAGGTGCAATATACCCATGTTCTATTAGAGCAATGGCTCAAGATTCAGCATGTGTAGATGACACATGTTGCTGCTGCTGCTGATGATTCCTTGATCGTGATGCTATATACTGGTGATCTGTCAGGTACAGGGGGAGTTGGCCTTTGAGTTCGAGATAAGGATCTTGGCTTCTTGTATTATTTCTTGAAGATTAGAGGTGTGGCAAAGAGTTGATGAGATCTTCCTGAGTCAGGGGAAGTACTCAGTTGAGATCCTAAGGAGATTTGGAATGATGGACTATGAGTCCATGGCTACACCGATGATGACAAATCTAAAGAAGCTGAGTGGTACTGCTTCCAATTTAGATTTGGTGGATCCCACCTTGTATAGGCAATTGATTGGATCCTTGATGTACTTGGTTGACACCATGCCAATATGATCTCATGAGGAGTCGTACTTATTCGTTTTGTAAGAGCTGGTGTTTAGAATGTAGTTCAGATTGGCATCATGGATGAAACCTGGACTAGCCAGTGAGCAACTTTAGAGGGAGTATGATGCAGACTTACAGAGGGAGTTTGCGACACAGATCCAAAGGGAGTCTGGAGTGACATCCAGTGTCATTGAGAGAGCATGAGGCTCATCTAAATAAACTTACTGGATGAGAGACGACACAGATTAATGAGATGTAGTGATAGGAAGAGCACCTTTGGGTGTTGCTTCAGTTTGGGGTCTGCTGTGATTTCTTGGTGTAGCAGGAAGTAGAATTCCGTGGAACTAAGGACAACGAAGGATGGGTACATTAAAATGTGTGGTGCAGTTCGCGAAGCAGTGTGGCTTCGGAAGTTCCAGAGATGAGCAAATGTAGTCATTCTCCTTGGACTGGGAGAACACAGATCGATGAACTGATCTGTGATGAATATATCGATGGAATGATATGTTGTACATGGACACTTCTCGATAGACTGAGTTGTATTGGTATGAGTCTCTAGGTTGTTTCCCAACAACCCTTGTGGTTGGGAATGACTCATAACTAGGTTGGTGCCCAACAACCCTTGGGGTATAGCCCATGTGGTTGGGATAACTTGTCATTGGGTTGGTGCCTAGCATCCCTTGTGGTGTAGCCCATGTGGTTGGGATAAATTGTCATTGGTTTGGTGCCCAACAACCCTTGGGGTGTAGCCCATGTGGTTGGGATACTTATGGGTTATCGCCCATTGTCCCTTGAGGTTGTAGCCCATGTGAATGTGATGGAGAAGTCTCACATGCAGTTATAGTTCTTGTGAGCCCCATAGGTCGTAGCCTATGTAGAAATCATGTGGTTGTAACCCTTGACGTAATGGACAAAGTCTCACATGAGGTTGTAGCCCTTGTGAGCCCACATGAGGTTGTGTCCCTTATGGTCGTCATGTGGTTGTAGCCCTTGACGTGACAAAGTCTCACATGAAGTTGTAGCCCTTGTGAGCCTACATGAGGTTGTATCCCTTGTGGACATCATGAGATTGTATCCCATGATGTGGTTATGACTCACTTGTGGTTGTAGCCCTAATGAGCTCTTTGGGTTGTAGCCCATAGAGGACGTCATGTTGGTTGTAGCCACATGGACGTGAGAAGACCTTTCTTATGATAAAGAGATGTTCAAGGCAAGTTGTGGTGTCTAGATGAAATCCAAATGTGTTCTAGTGTGATGATACCTCCGTAGCTAAGAGGGAGTGTTGATGTTGTAGTGTTGGGAGGTCTCCTCAAACAAGTCAGCCTCAGATAGAAATATTAATTATGTGATATAATTAATATTTGAAGAATGAAAGCAAGTCGGGTCCAAACCAACATATTAAAATTTATAATATTTTATGTGATTATGGAAGAATAACAAGTCGACCCTAGTCAAATTTAAGGGGATCCTTCAAGTATAAATAAGAGGCTAGATGCCTCATTTGAGAACACACCCAACTCACCCATCTTTTTGGAAGAAGGTTACATGAGCAGATAAAGGAGGCCGAATTTTAGATCAGTAGATTTGTATTCTTTCTAGGGTTTCCTCATGAAGTGTGACTCCAACATTGTTCAGGGTTTCTTCATGGTATAGCTCCTAGATCAGGTTTGAGCATACTAATTGTATCAGGGTTCATGTGATGTTGTACTTTGAATCTTGAATTCAATCTCTTCATAAGAAAGGTTGATGGGTATTCTTTCCTTGTGTAGAAGGGTTTCCCAAGATAAAAATCTTTGTGTCTTTATGTTTCTGTGCATGGTCATCTTTCAGTGATCCTTATTTATTTTTGTTGCAAATAATGATTGAAATTATATTGCTATATTAAAAATTCAACAAATTGATGGTCTCCTTGGTTTATGGGTTAATGAGTTGGCATCAAAGGTTGAGTTGGTTTAAATGTGGATATTATTCATGGGGGCATTCATTTTACATGTCTTGAGGCCGTCCCCTACTTTGATGAGCTATTATTGACCTATTGGTTGGTGAGGTTTTGAACCCTTGATGCATGGATGACTTGTTTTACATTTGTTGGTGGACCTCCACTCCTTTGAGGGTGCTTGTACATCTTACCATGCATATTCATCAGAGTGCTCACTATGTGGAGGTTCCTTGATCCTTTTCCTAGCTTTGTTGATGGAATGATCCATATGGTTGTTGGCCTACATCCATGCATGGTGGGACGTCCCCCTATGAGGGTTTATTGCACGCTTATTGATGGATTATGGTTGGATGTTTTGTTGGAGGGTTGTTATGGCACATCTTCCTACACATATCTCTTGGAGCATTTATTTTGGGAGGATTACTATGCCATTTTGATGTAGTGTTCCAACAGTGGAGGACTTATCATGATTATGGAGGGGCTTCGACTGTGGAGGTGCCCTACTTGCCATTACATTGTCACATCTTGAGGGAGCTTTCCATTTAGGAGGGGTCTATTGCATATTTGGAGGGGCTTTCTACATGTTGGAGGGCTTGCACTCATCACATATGCCATTTTGGTGGTAGCATCCATCTTTGAAGGACTTCTGTGCAAACGTTTTGAGGATTTCTTGGAGGGCGCTCATCATTGGAGTGTCTCCTCCCCACTTAGCATGTTGAGGCATTCTTTGGCTTGGCATTCACTCTTGAAGGAGTTCTACTTATGTTTTGAGGAGATCGTTGGCATTAGAGGAGGTCTAAGGGGTTAAACGCTAGACCTAAAGTTTCATGCACCTTCATTCATGATTGTTGGCCTTTTCTTGTTGGAGTGCTACCATTTGATGAGGCTTTGGAGACTAGAGGATGGTCCTTGACTTGATATTTTCCCTTCACTTGATGTATGCTTCCTCCTTGGGCCTTTTCTTCTTTTGGAGTTTGTTCATGTGGTTTTAACTTTTGACCACCATTTATTATGTTGCATTAGTTGGAGTAGAGTATTTTTCTATTTGTTAACTCCACCCTTGACTAGACCTAAGATTTTTCCATTATTTTATTGTATGAGGAAGATGAGTTGGCCGCTATGTAAGTCCTTTCTCTCTTCCTCATTCTTCATGGTTGGATTTTGAGAGTTCTCTTTCTTTTGGAGCCTAATAGACACATCTTTCTTTGGTGCAAATTGAAGTGTAAGAGTTTTCTTCCCCTATCTAGTGTAAGGCCTACTGTTCCTATTCTTTAATGTTTCTAATAATTTATAGAATTGCTAGACTTGTTTAATTAGGGCCAATTACAAGGGTAACTTACCTCGTTGTAAGGGTTTTGTGTGAGAAGTAATTCCCCCAATTCACTTTGATGATTTATGCATGAATATATTGGATTGCTTATTTCATTGTTTAGAGTTGTTGCTTTTTAATATTTCATTGCATAAATCACATCCTAACTAGGCAATGTGTTGATGTGGCACTGTTTGGGGCCTCCTAGCATATTTCTCTTCATTTTTAGCATTTTAAGCTTTCTTGTGGCATGTGTATGCAGCCCTAGTCTCCTTAACCATCTATGAACTTGTCCTCTTGGACTAGATACCTTGAGTCCATTTGCCTTTGTTGGATTGGCACTAGTCTCTAGGTCCTTCCATTATTCCTTTGTTTCCTATGCTACAACAAAACAATTTTGTTTGATTATCTCTTCAAATCACCTTGATCCTTGATTGATAGCCTAGCAATCTTATCCTAGGGAAGCCCCCCTTGAGTTGGAGAAGACCCAACCTAAAGTGTAGAGAGGTAGTTATTGAGTTCACAGTGAGTAACACCTCTAAGTTGCGGTTGAGCTAGCATTGTTCTTTTGGGATTTAATTAGATATGCTAGTTTGAGCTGTAACACTAACCACAGGGTGACTGATTAAGAGCCTCAACTACTCACCAAGTTGGCTTGTGCATGTGGCCACAAGTGAAGATTAGCCAAAATATCTCAACATATGTAAAGAAATAATTAATAAGTAGTCTCAACGTACATCTGTGATGGCTTTCCTAATTCATGTTCCTGTAAGTCACTTTTAATGGGATGACTGGTTTACCGTATTCTTGTGTTTTACAAATTGCTTCCATTTTCTCGCAGATTCTTATTTCCTGTTTTCTCCTTGAGGTTTGTTGTTGACTTTCCGTGGTACATACTAATCTTTTGTTTATTTTGAAGTATACGTTTAGAAATCATTACCTGAAAGCTAGTGATTCATTCTCAACTGGATATTGGATAAATCCATTCTCATGGCTACATTTACTCTTTATATATGACAGGAACAGAATCGGATGCTATTGCAAAACCCAACAAGGACTTGAAACCAGAAGTGTATGTCAAGGTTTTGAAGCTCTTGACTCTTTCTTGTTAAAAGTTTTTTCAATATAAAATATGGAAGCAGGTAATTGAAGTTTCTAGCAGCCAGTCAACTTCCACATAGATACACATGTACACACTCATGAACATCATCATCATATATCATGAGAGTGTTTTTGTTTTCAATGTTCATGTTAGCAATCCTGACATCACCAGATTAAAAATTTTGCAGGTCAGAATGCATGCATCTTTCAGATAGTAATAGTCCACAAACTGGGAGCTGTGAGAGTAGTCTTATAGAATCCAATGATAAATCCTTGGAGGAGTTGGACATGATCCTTGGGATTGTTCATGGTGCTCCTTTTACTGAAAAGAGAAGTGAGCATTGTGCCTTAGTAGTCTATAGTATATACTGTTGTACATTAAGTTTGATATTCTTGAAATGAATTAATTTTACATGTATTGGAACTATCTGACCATGCGTGCTAGATTTCAGGTACTTTCCAAGCTCATCTGTCACCTGTAACTGATGCTGATCAAATAAAAACAGTGATGGAGGCTCTCTTGCAAAATCGCAAAATTGCTGCAGCTACACATAACATAATGGCTTACCGAATAATCATTCCAGAAAAGGGCACTGTATGTATTTATATTTCTCTTTTCTCCTTGTTGATAGGCACATGCAATAATATAAACAACACTATAAGAAGAAAGTGGTACCAAATTCTTGTGGAAAGAGTGAAATTGATTAGGCATTGGATAAAAAACAACGTCTGTGAATCAACTCATTTTAAATATCAATTTAGGTTATTGTGGTAATTCCTGTCTGTAAGTTTAGTATTGAGCATTAGTTTTTCACAGAAAGGTAAGGAAGTTAAAGGGTTTTTGAAGAGAATAAATTGCTATTATAGGAGAATATATTATTAGGTTAGTCATCCTACTAAGGATTATTAATCAATTACAATAAGTAGGACAATATGGATAAACTGCATATGAGAATATTCAATGTAAACCCAATTTGAGGGGTCTATTAGGCCCTGTTACCGTTCAAACTAGCAGCCCTTTGCAAATCAAGGCAATGTATACTTGGCACTAGTGAAGGTAGGCTCGTAAGAGAGTTAAACCCAATGTCGCCACAGTTTAACTCCTCAACACTTTGGGTAAGCCCAAAACCCAGGGGGAGACCCTAATTTGTGAAATATACCTACAACCACCAACAGGAAACAAATATCTTCTACAAAACCTTTATAGCTATGATCAGTAATATCAAATCTAGACACTAGAATCATATATAAATGGAGTATTCACTTTATCAAATAAAATCACGCCTTTTAAGGCAATGTCACATTTCCCAAGGCAATGTCACACTTTCCAAGGAAGGAACTCCAAAAAGTGTGCCATCAAGGAAAATAGTACAATTGGACTAGGGCAAACTTGGAGGATCAACCAAAAATACCAATCACCTTCCAATTCACAATTTATGAGGGTTTCACAGATCCCAATGCATTTCTTCTAATGAGGATGCCTTCTAGGGTTTGTGGCTAAAACCCTAGGGAGAATTTTTAGGGTGGACTAGAAAAACAAATTCACGACTATCTTTTGGATTTTAGAATTTATTTAGGTTTTTAGGGCTTTTTCCAGTGTAAAAGTATTTCTATGCATAAAATAAAATAAAAGACACGTAAAATTTGATAAAAAGATAATTGAAGGATAGGGTATTAGATTCTTGTCTCAAACCCTAGGGCCATGAGAGATTGAGGCTAACGTCCCTCCTCTTAATATGGTTTCCACTACTTGCAACTAGGGCAAAGCTAGCAACCATCTAGGGTTAGGTAGCAAAACCTTAATTAGGGAAAATAGAGAATTTCAAGGCCCAATAGAACTATGGAGAGCTGCTTGATAGGAAGGTCTCTTCAAGCAAGTAGACAAAATGCTAGCAAACAAAACCCTTCATTAGTCCTAAGCACTTCGAGAATGATGTTAAACTAGGGTTAGGAGATAAACTTACCAACATTAATCAACGAATGAGCAAAGTGATGCAACTAAGGTTACCCTTGAGCACAAGTTATCATAGCTATTCTTAGCATCCACTTAGCTTGTGACTATCAAACCCTTGAATTCTTCAATTCACCATTCATGCAAGAGAAAAAGACATCCCAAGAGAAGTGCACCTAGCTTCAAATGCTCTCATAGACCAAGAGAAAGATAAAAGATTTCATAATTTGAACCCTTGTCCATGTTTTACAAATGAGGTGAAGATGTCGTATTTATATGAGACAACCCTCAACCTTTTACAAATTTGTGCCTACAAGTTAATGTCAAAATATAAAAAATTGGGTTAGTGCATCCACAAACTTGGGGACTAAACCACACAATAACATAAAAATGACAATTTAAGTGTAAAATTGGGCTCCACCAAGTGCAAGGTGAGCCAAAAGGAGGATGTCATGCCTCAACTAACCTCAATAGATGCTTGTCCCTCAAGGCCCTTCTTTTTATCCATGTACGCTTCTTCTTTAAGGAATGATGTCATTGGTTTGGAATCCAGGATGAGGGGTTTTCTACCAAAACAATAGGTCCAAGTGGGCAAAATGAGGCGTGCTAAGTCATATATGACAACCCTTACACGCGCAATCACCTCTACAAAAAAAAACATGAGTGTGGTCACGTGTTCTAATAGACCCACCCCAAGAAGCATTGGACCCCAACCCAAGACTCAAATGGCCTAACAAGATGGGGGACTTCCGCCCATCAAGAGGTAGTTAGAAATGCCACTACGCCAACACTTCCTGGAATGAAAATGAAGAGGACCTGCCATGGCCTGATCAAGGGTATTTAGCCCCAAAATTAACACTCTACATAATATAGCACCAAAAACTTGGCCTTTACAAATAAAAAAAGAAACCCCTCACTCTGGTATGTTTGGAAAGGATGCATCTGTTGAAATAATGTAACTTCGAAGAATATTCTACTTGTACTTCACATTATTATTATTCCTCTTTTGAGAGATGTTACTGATGTAAAAGGTCATGTAAAAGTCATGAGGTAAACCCTTAGTTGTAAGTTGGGTCAATAACACCCAGAAAAGAAGAATATAATTATTATTGTGAAGTTTACGTAGGTAGGTTTGCCCTGTCAGTTAGATAGGTCGTCCCAGTTAGGGTAAAAGTCAGTTGGGAAGTTTAATATAAATAGGGAGGCACCCTCCCTAATTTGTACACACTCACACACACTTGTGTTGCACAAGAGAGAGAAAGGAGGGATAAAGAAGGAGGAGGACTAGTGTCTTTGGTGTTTTGGCTCTTATGCTTGGGGTTTGGTCTCTCTATCTATGAGACTGTGTTCTTTGGTCATTGCATATTGGTAATCTGTATTGAGGAAGTTTTGCTGGGTTTTTCCTTTTAGGATTTTCCCAGAATAAATTGCTGTGTACCTTGTGATTGTGTTTCTTTCAGTATTCTCTTTATGTTGTTATTATGAAAATGTATTAAATGCTAATCAATTTAGGACTTAAGCTATGCCAGCATAGAAAACTTAACATGGTATCAGAGCTAGCCTGAAAAGAGCAACTTTCTTAAGGTAAATATCTCTCTCCTTCTCTGGACAAGAAAATTAGGGTTTTCTAATAAAGTGGAATTTTTGAGTGCAAGTGACATAGGGAAGTCCACCTCTCCTAGGCACATCTTTTGGCACCAAGATCAAAGTTTTTTAGTGGGAAGATCCTCCAGAAAGTCAAGCCCTAGTTTGGCTTGAAACCAAAAAAACCAGAAAACCAAAAATAGAGTCAGAAACTGTAGTCCAGGATCTTGCAAGTCCAGTTTCAAGGGTTAGAATTTGGATTCTTCAGAAACTAACTGTACCATCATACTCGCCTCAGTCAAGCGCATCTTTTGGTGAGTACAATTTTCATTTATGAGAAATTTTCAATTTTTTGTCATTTTTTGATCTTTGGGACAAGATGTCTCCAAGCACTAAACTTGATGACAAGTTGGAAGGAATAGAAAACTTTCGTGCTTGGAAATACAGAATAGGACTCATTCTAGAAGAGAATGATCTTGCAAAGTTTATCAAGGGAGTTGTGTCGGAGCCCGAAGAAGATGAAGCAAAGGAAAAGTACAAGAAAGACATGATTAGGGCCAAGAGGATCATAGCTGATTTAATCAAGGATCACTTGATTCTTTAAGTATCCTCTAACGATTGTAGGATACACCTAAGGAGATGTTTGATGCCCTATCAAGAATGTATGAAGGAAGAAACATCAATCGAAAGATGAACTTGAGAGCCCAACTCAAAAGTACAAAGATGAGCAAGGGTGAATCTATCCATGAATACTTCACAAGGGTCTCTCNTTCATCCAGACAATCTGTGCAAGGAAGGAAAGCCTAAAATTTGATATCCTATGGGAAGAATATGTTCAAGAAGAATCTAGAGTAGCTAACCGAGAAGCACTACTTAGAGATGGTGACCATGCTCTAGCTACTCATACCAGAAGAAGAAAAGGAAAGCATCATTTCAACAAGGAAACTCATAAGGGGTCTTATCCTCCTAAGAAGTTTCAAAAGAATAAAAAGGGAGATTACAAGCATAAAGATTTCTCCACTGATCAATGTTACCATTGTGATAAGATACGAAACATTGCCAGAAATTGTCCGACAAAGAAAGAAGAATATAAGAGGAAGAATAACAAAAGACATCATGCTAACTTAGCAGAAGAAGAAGAAGAAGAAGAAGAAGAAGAAGAACCTCCCAGGAAGTTAGCAAAAGAAGAAGTTGAAGAATATGTTCTCTAGAAGATGTATTTGTCACTAGAGGATGGCCTGTATGAACTGAGAGGTCACTCAGAAGCAACCTTGCTCCATGATCAAGATCTTCCTATGCACTTATGGGATGAAGCAGCAAGGGCAACAGTGTATGTCCAGAACAGAATACCCCATAGTGCACTTAGATTCAAGACCCCTGAAGAAATGTTCACAGGAAAGAAACTGGAGGTAAGTCACCTCAAGATATTTGGCTGTCCAATGTTTGTTCATATACCAAAAGAGAAGAGAACCAAGTTGGATCCTTCTAGAAAGAAAGGAATATATGTTGGGTACTGTGATGTCTCCAAGGCCTTCAAAATCTATATACCAGGTTACCATCATATGGAAATTAGCAGGGATGTAACCTTTGATGAAGATGCAACTCTCAATAAGTCGAGAAAGTGCCAACCTAAAGAAACATATGCAGAAACTGTAGCTCCCAGAACTGCAAAACCAATGAAAGAAGTTGCACCTTCTCATGATGATGAGATTCTAGAAGAACATGATAGGTTGGAGCCCTAAGAACCTCCCCACATGAATATCTCCCACAAGAGAAAGCCAGCTTGGGCCCATGAGATTATTCAAGAAGCAGAAAGGTATGGTGCTCCAGAAGGCTCCAGAAGGCAGAGCAAGAAACCAAAGCCATTTCATAGTTATGTGGCTTTGATGTGTGATCTTGTAGACAAAGAATCTACTTGTTTTGAAGTAGCTGTTCAAAATAAAGAATGGGTAGAAGCTATGACGAGAAAATACCAATCCATAAAAAATGATGTATGGGAAATAGTTCCCAAGCTAGAAGGCAAAAGTGTGGTATCTTCCAAATGGATCTACAAGATAAAACATTTAGCCGATGGAAGTATTGAGAGGTACACAACCAGATTTGTGGCCTGTGGATTCTCTCAAAAGGAAGGAATCGATTATGAAGAGACATTTGCTCTTGTAGCAAGGTACACTTCTATCAGAACCATCATGGCACTAGCAGCCAAGATAGAATGGAAGTCACACCAAATGGATGTGAAAACAACCTTCCTAAATGGTGTCATTGAAGAAGAAGTGTACATAGAACAACCACAAGGTTTTGAAGTCGAAGACAGAAGAACACATGTCTATAAATTGAAGAAGGCTCTGTACAAACTGAAGCAAGCTCCAAGAGCTTGGTATGGAAGAATCGATAGTTTTCTGACGAGCTTGGGCTTTACAAAAAGTAAGGCTGATCCTAACCTTTACTTCAAGGTTATGGATGATGAACTTGTCATATTATTGTTGTATGTGGATGACTTATCCCTGACAAGTAATGAGAAGCAAATCTCAAAGTGTAAGAAGAAGCTCACTGCAGAATTTGAGATGAAAGACCTTGGCTTGATGGATTCTTTTCTAGGTCTTGAGGTATGGCAAAGCCCAGAAGGAATATTCCTTAACCAAGGGAAGTATGTAGTGGAAATCTTGAAAAGGTTTGACATGTTGGAATGTAAAGCCATGGTCACACCCATGGATACACACTTGAAGTTGCTGGCTAATGCTTCGTCAGAATTAGTGGATGTGACACTATACAGACCGATCATTGGTTCATTGATGTATCTGACGAATACTCAACTAGATATCTGCCTTGATGTGAAACACTTTGAGTCAGTATCTGGTTGAGCCCAGACATGTTCAGTAGGTAGCTGCAAAGCATGTGATGAGGTACCTAAAAGGTATGATAGACTATGGTCTCAGTTATACTAGAGATCATGACTTCAGACTGTATGGTTATACAAATTTAGATTGGGCAAGAAGTGTCTCAAATAGAAAGAGCACTTCAGGAGGATGTTTCAGTCTCGGGTTAGCCATGATCTCATGGCTAAGTAGGAAGCAGTCCAATGTTGCTCTCAACACTGCAGAAGCGGAATATATTGCAGCTTGTTTCGCTTGTTGCGAAGCCATATGGCTTTGGAAGTTATTATTAGATCTATTCGATTTGGAGATGGATTCTATTGTGATTCTATGTGATAATCAAAGCTACATGAAGATGACATAGAACTCTGTGTTCCATGATAAGACGAAGCACATAGAAATATGGTACTTCTACATTCGTGACATGGTGCAGAAGGGAGCTATAAAGCTCCAATGTGTGAGCACAGATGAGCAAGTTGCAGATGTGTTGACTAAGCCTCTGTCTTGTGTAAAGTTTGAATACTTCTGAGACAAGCTTGGTGTTGTCCGTAAGGACTTCCCTCAAAAAGGGGGGGTACTATTGATACTATGGAATCCTGATCACAGCAGGTAGCCCAGTTGGGATTGATCATCCTTAGACTTGCTCCTGTAATTCCGAAAGGAAGGATCGTCTTAAATGTTGATCTTGATGGACTTGATCGCGTAATTTCGAAAGGAAGGATTGTCCAAGATGTTGATGTTGGGATTGAACATCCTTAGACTTGATCCTGTAATTCCGAAAGGAAGGATCGTCTTAAATGTTGATCTTGATGGACTTGATCCTGTAATTCCAAAAGGAAGGATCGTCCAAGATGTTGATGTTGGGATTGATCATCCGTAGACTTGATCCCGTAATTTCGAAAGGAAGGATTCTTTGAAATGTTGATCTTGATGGACTTGATCCCTTAATTCCAAAAGGAAGGATAATCCAAGATGTTGATGTTGGGATTGATCATCCTTAGACTTGATCCCGTAGTTCCGAAAGGAAGGATCGTCTTAAAAGTTGATGTGGAAGGACTAATCATCCTCCTAGAGTTTAGCAAGAGCACCATTGGTTGACTAGTGATACAGAGTTCCAGTTTTACCCAGATGTGATATGTTGGTATGAATGATACATGGTATGAGCACTTCAGATGATGATTCCTAGATAAGATGTGGTTGGATGTAGTTGATGGCATGTGACTTGTCTTATAACACTTCATTATTATATTTCTAGACATCATCTTCACATGATTGGCAGGCATTGTGTATAGAGCATTTGGCACATGTTCCTTTCTTCATAGAGTTTTCAGGTGGTTATTAGAAGTGCTACATAATGTATTTGAGGAAATGATGCAATTTCCCCTAAGAAATATCTCTTTCCTAGTGCATGGGGGGTTATTCCATCATATGTTGGAAAATTTATATGGTTGTATTGAATTATTAGACTTGCCTAGCTTATTGACCCCTTTTATGATGTTCTAGGGGTGATTAGGGGTTTAATTGATGTATTACATGTGGTCACACTTGCCATGAGACCTTTTCGTGCAGAAGATTTTATGGAGTTGAGGGATGACCTATTCTACAAATTCATTTATCATTTATCATTAATCTAGAACTAAACATATGCTCTTTGATGCTTTAAAGGCATTACAATTATTGAATTTATGTGCATGTAGAAATGTGTTTTTTCTAAAATTTATGCTTGGATGATAATGTAGATAAATTAAAGAAATTTTTGTTTTATAATTTGTTTATTTTGTAATTGATATGGTATGAAGATTATAGTTATAGTCTTATAGATACAAATATCTCATGTTTCCTTTTTATTGAATGTGAAACGAAGTTCAATATTTTGTTTTTTACATGAGCATTGTATTGGAAAAGGAAACAAACTAATTTCAAAACCATTTCATTCTTTTGCTTATTTAGTATTAGGGGTTGTCTCTAACAGTTTTTGGAATATATATATATATATATATATATATATATATGCAACTTCATTTTATGCTTTCTCTGTGATATGCTTAACAAAATGTGTCCATGACTAGATACTTCAAGACTATGACGATGACGGGGAAACTGCGGCTGGTAGTCGTCTTCTTCATCTATTGCAAATTGTTGATGCCATCAATGTGGTGAGTTTTGCAATTTTATTTTCTCCGTGATGATACTCAAAGGTCCTTTGAACTTAGGGAAATTTTGTAGTGAATGCTGATATGCCATCTTAATTTGGACTGAAGAGTTGTAAATATATTCTTGAAATCACTTTTTCAGTGTTTTTTCCTCCCTTAGAATCTTGGTGGTTTTACTGTTGCTAGTTCATATACAAGGTTACATAGAATTCTATTTCGATATTTGTGCACTCATACGTCGAGCTTAATTGCATGGCTAATTTTCATATATTTTAAAATGTTGCTTGCGTGTTTTTTCTTTTTAAATTTTCTAACCAGATCTTTGCGTAGAAGAAATAATTTTGTGAATAAGCTTTCCAAACCTGAATCTGAAAAGTCTTACCCCCAATCTGACTCAACAATATAGATTTCTCGGAAGTTTTCTATCTACAATCTGAATCAATGATAAAAGTTTTCTAAATCCAAGAAAATTGCGAAACTTGAGAAGATTCTAGGTTGTTGGCTGATTGCGTAGAACTTGGATGTTTACAGGATTGAGATGGAGTCCATGTTCATCAATGCTGAAGCATAAGTAAGCAATCTTCTTCATGGAAAATATGCATTTGTTAATATGCCCCAATGATCTTTCAATGTGTTTCGAAAATTAAGGATGCCATCAATTTCATCGCCACAAGCTTGTTGATATAGGGCTGCAATATACCATAAATCATGCACATGAATGGGTTAAGTGCATTCTTGTGGTTTAATGTAATATGTCACTATTTGAGCATGCTGTGTTTGGTCTTGAAGACTGTTGTCCATACTTCTTCAGTTTGAATTGACACTTGGTGATATTCTATTTCTAGGTCTGTCTTGATGAACAACTTTGCTCCCTCAATGCTATCGAGTGTCTTATCAATCTGTGCAGTGGATATCCAGTCTTTAATTTTCTTGGCCACCTAGTAGAAGATGGACATACACCATTTGCCCTCCCTCAAAACTAGCATGATTGGGCTACCACATGGCAGGAAGTTATCTCGAGTGACATTTCTAGATCAGTGCTTCAATCTGCTGTTAGAAACTTAGATGTACTTAGTCTCCAAAAGTACTTTATGGTAAAGTGGTCTGATGTGTATATGTGAGCTAGGGACCGAAGTCTATGATATGTCACATTTGACATGTTGATGATATAAGATGAGGCTCTTCAAAGATATCGTTGTAATCTTTAGGTAGGGCATTCAATTTTGTCTTTTCTTTTGTGCAAATGATGGAGGGCACTTTCAATTTATGACCTAGCTAAAAGTGGTTTGTAGTTGGATCATTAGTATTTCAAACTTTTGGGTGTTTGGTATGATCTTATGGGTTTGGCCAGTAAAGATTAGGATAATTCTTCTTTTCTTTGGGAGTGATTTGTGGCTAAGGGGTTCCCCTAGAAAGACGGGGTTGACTACGAGGAGACTTTTGTTCTTGTTGCTAGGTATAGCTCCATCAGATTCATTGTCTTTAGCATTAGTCTTTCATTGGTATTTATATCAAATGGATGTGAAGACAAAATTTCTTAATGGTCTGATTGAGGAGGTGTACATAAATCAGCCAAGAGGTTTAAAGGTGCATGGGCGTGAGACCCATGTTTGTAGTGTAAATTTTCCTTTAAAGGACAACTAGGGCTAAAACAATATATTAAAATTTAATTGAAATAACCACACATGAACTTCTTTACACTATGCAGCAGAATATAAAACTGAGAACCATTTACAACATCAATCACATCAATAGAAACAACACAATCTATTTGGGTAGAAACCCCCGAGCAAAACCCAAGATGGGAAAGCCGGTGCAGCAGTATGAGAGGATATTTTTATTAAGAAAATACAAAGTTTTTACAATATCAAAAAATCGATTTATGCCCTAGATAGAAAAATCGAAACACCCAAAAATCACTGAGAAATACCTGTGAGATGGCACGGTTCCCAAGGCAGCTTGTTGCTGTATGGCCTGCTACTGTACGGTATTGCTATTGCTGCTGTATGGTGTACCTCCGATTTGGAAGGTTTTCTCGAGCAACCAGACACTTCACAAAGACTTCCCATTCCTTGGTGAAACCTTTCAAGGCTATCCTCACTAACTCATAATCATAAATTACTTCTCCAACTGCAGCTAGCTCATCTTTTATTTGGGCCACCTGGGTAAGAAAAGATCCTACACCCTCACCCTTGGCCATCTTGGTTCCCTGCAATTTGCCCTTGAGAGCCATTATCTAGTTCTCATTCTTATCCTCATACAAGCCTTTCAATGTAGTCCACAATTCATAAGCAGTCTTCTTTTCAGCTATATGTGGAATAAGGTGGTTCCTTATACCATCCAAAATCAACCTTTGGGCTTTGGCCTCTTTTACCTCATGCATATCCAAAGCAACAGGATCAGTATCGGGAGGAGTTACCACAGTGCTAACTATGATCCATAGTTTGTTTTCCTTGAGAACAACAGTCATCCTAACTTTCCAATGCAAGTAGTTGAACATACGATCCAACCGATCCTCACATTTGATACAAGCAACCATCTCTGCTATCAAAGAGAATAATAGAGCACCAAAAGAACAATAGCTTCACTCTTCCTCACCACATGCAAGTCACATCTAGATAAGCTCTTCCAATATACAAGTTAAAAAAAAACAACAAGAACCCTTGCCCAACAACTTAACACTATTGCTGTACCTCCAATCAGGGGTTAACACAGAGTCTCAGCTCTGATACCATGTAGAAATATTGACAAAAAATTTCAGACTTTTGTCAAACACTTAGTTTACTCAGATTTCAGACTTAAAACTTGTCATTAATAAAAACACCTCATGCATTTAAATCAATAACCCAACAAGCTGAAATACTGAAACTATGTTTGTAGTAGCGGAAAAATCACATAAAAAACAGTAGATTGATAAACCCATAAGACAACATAATTTTGGTCAATGTGACCCTAGAAAAACCCCACCTTGGGGAAAACCAGTGCAAGAGAAATTTTATTGCAGCATTTATCAGGGAAAAAATTAATTTACAACAGCATTTATTTAAGCATTAAATGACTATACCAGATTCCTCGATTTTTGTGCCACCTTGATTTTGTTCCCACCTCGAATTTTCGTGCCCACCTTGATTTCCATGCCCAATTGACTGTACGGATTGTATGGAATGTACATATTTTCATGCTCAATTTTTTTCTCTTCTCGAAAATCGTGCCCATAAATTTTCTCGAAATTTGTGCCATTGCTGTACTGTACGAACTGTACAGAACAATACTACTAAGCAAAAATAAATGCCTTGGGAAACATGCACAACTCCTTGGTATTCGTGCCCTTTGAGAATTTTTCTTCTTCTTCTTGGGATTTGTGCCCACTTGAGAAAAATTGGAACTCCCTCTCTCTCTGCAAATAACTCAGCCAAATGCTCACTCTTGGAAATGCTTTCCTTCAACTTGTCTTGCACACTACCCTAGGCTCTCTCTTATAACTTGAGAGTGACTTTTCACCTTCCCCATTCCCTAAATCCAAAGGCCAAGATTAAATCTTGCCTTTTCAAGATCAAGGGTTGAGAAACTTTCCACCCAAAAGCAGTTACATTTAATTTTACTAAAGTCACATTTACTTTATGAAACAAGTGCACTTTATCTCATAAGTTCACTTTATACAATTAAAACAAGGGAATACTTTATAAAAAGTCCCATTTACATAAGAGTCCCTTTAAACTTTATAAAACAACATTACAAAGTAAAGTAGCCTAGCTAGTGTATGGTCACTTCCGCATACAAGACAAAAGCATGCGGAGTGCTTTCAGAGCTAAATCTCTAGTACTCCCTCTTAGCGAGGGAGGTACTCACTGCCATCATCAACAGGTTTTGTCCTTAAATCCATCACACTGTTCGTTGTAGGAGCTCTATCTGAACTTGGAACCAATGATACCACCTGCACTGAACTCGAATTTGAAGATAACTTTTTGACAGCCACCCTAAACCCTGAGCTCCTAGGAGAATCAATTCTCCACTCTTGAGCATTGGTTCGCTCATGCTGGTTGAGCCTCCTGCCAGTACTCAAAAGAGACTCCCTCTCTTCCATCGGAACTTGAGACTGTACCCTTGGCGCCACTGCAGCCTCAGGAGCCTCCTGCTCCTCGTCCGATTCATCACTCGTGGGCTGTGCACTAAACTTGTACAACTCACCAAACCGATCACCAATCAATTGTGGATCAATCAGTCCTGCTCTCTCCAAGTATATATAAACATGACCCAGATCATCTCTATATGGAAAAATGTACACATGTCCCCTCCAGAACAATGTCGAATACCCTGCATCTTCCAAGGCTGAGACCGAGAGCAAGTTTAACCTCATCCCTGGAACAAATAGGACCCCAACCTGATCAATGTATCCTCCATGACTAAGTTGGAATCTGACTTTTCCAACTCCTTGCACTGCATGTGCCTGTCCCCCTTCTAACTGAACGAACCGATAGGACTAGTTTAAGAAATGATACTGAATATATGCCATATTCCGGTCATATGACATGAGGCTCCACTGTCAACATACCAAGTACCATTTTGAACTACTCCATTGCTGCCAGCACTAGAAATAAGGGAGAACAACGAGAACTCTTTCTCAAATCTTCTCGCAAAGTCCTCTTCTTCTGTTGTAGCTACAACAACTGTATCTTCCTCCTCCTCCTCCTTCTTCTTCTCAGGACACTGAGAAGCAAAGTGTCCATACTGGCTGCAAGCAAAACATCCAACTTTGCTCAAGTCCTTCTTGCTCTTAGTAGAAAGAGCAACATTCTCTTCATTAGCACCCTCCTTCTGTCCACTGCCTTGAGATCCTTCTCGAATCTTCTCTTGAGTGAAATGATGCCATAATCTGCTCCATTCTGGAAGGTTTTCTCGAGCAACCACACACTTCACAAAGACTTCCCATTCCTTAGTGAATCCTTTCGAGGCTATCCTCACTAACTCATAATAAAAAATTACTTATCCAACTACAGCTAACTCATCTTTTATTTGGGCCACTCGGGTAAGAAAAGATGTTACACCCTCACCCTTGGCCATCTTGGTTCCCTGCAATTTTTCCTTGAGAGCCATTATCTGGTTCTCATTCTTAGCCTCATACAAGCCTTTCAATGTAGTCCACATTTCATAAGTAGTCTTTTCCTCAGCTACATGTGAAATAAGGTGGTCCCTTATACCATCCAGAATCAACCTTTGGGCTTTGGCCTCTTTTACTTCATGCATATCCAAAGCAACGTGATTAGTATTAGGAGGAGGAGTTCCACGGTGCTAACTATGATACATAGTCTGTTTTCCTTGAGAATAGTAGTCATCCTGACTTTCTACTGCAAGTAGTTGGACATACCATCCAACTGATCCTCATATCTGATACAAGCAACCATCTCTGCTATCAAAGAAAATAATAGACCACCAAAAGAGCAATAGCTTCGCTCTTCCCCACCACCTGCAAGTCACATCTAGATAAGGTCTTCCAATATACAAACTGTTAAAAAAAACAAGAACCCATGCCCAACAACTTAACACTACTGTTGTACCCACAATCAACTGTTAACACAGAGCCTCAGCGTTGATACCATGTAGAAATATTGACAAAAAATTTCAGACTTTTGTCAAACACTTAGTTTACCCAGATTTCAGACTTAAAACTTGTCATTAATAAAAACACCTCATGCATTTAAATCAATAACCCAACAAGCTGAAATACTGAAACTAAGTCTGTAGCAGCGGAAAAATCACATAAAAAATAGCAGACTGATAAACCCATAAGAAAACATAGATTTGGTCAATGTGACCTTGGAAAAACCCCACCCTGGGGAAAACCAGTGCAAGAGAAATTTTATTGCAGCATTTATCAGGCAGAAAATTAATTTACAGCAACATTTATTTCAACATTAAATGACTGTATCAGATTCCTCGATTTTTGTGCCACCTCAATTTTTGTTCCCACCTCGAATTTCATGCCCACCTCGATTTTTGTTCAAAGTTGACTATATGGACTGTACGGATTTCTGTGCCCAATTTTTTTTCCTCTTCTCAAAAATCGTGCCCATTTTTTTTTTGAAATTTGTGCCACTGCTGTACCGTATAGACTGTACGGAACAGTACTACTTAGCAAAAATAAATGCATTGAGAAACGTGCCCAGCTTCTTGGGATTCATTCCCTCTTGAGAAAAAAATTCTCTTCGAGGGATTTGTGCCCACTTGAGAAAAATTGTAGCTCCCTCTCTCTTTGCAAATCACTGAGCCAAATGCTCACTCTTGGAGATGCTTTCCTTCAACTTGTTTTGCACACTACCCTAGGCTCTCTCTTATAACTTGAGAGTGACTTTTTACTTTCTCAATTCCCTAAATCCAAAGGCCAAGATTAAATCCTACATTTTCAAGATCAAGGGTTGAGAAACTTTCCCCCTAAAAGCGGTTACATTTAATTTTAATAAAGTCACATTTACTTTATGAAACAAGTGCACTTTATCTCATAAAGTCACTTTATATAATTAAAACAAGGGAATACTTTATAAAAAGTCCCATTTACATAAGAGTCACTTTAAACTTTATAAAACAACATTACAAAGTAAAGTAGCCTAGCTAGTGNTAACTCCAGAGCTAAATCTCAAACAAGAGGTGTGCCCTTTCTATTTATACATGTCTTCCAAGTGACTTTCCCCTAATGGGGCCGACTTCCCGGGCCAACTTCAGTATGGTACAATATAATATGTTCTTTCTGGATTCGTTTGGGACGACCCAACTAATAGGATTTACATTGGTTCTTTCAAGGTTCTTTACATGATTGATTACAATAATAATATCTCGAAAGGGAGTACACTAACAATTCAATAATGACACATCAATAATATAAGAAGAATATCTTCCGAAGTTACACAATCTTCAACACATTTCACTATCATACATGACTCCTTATCCTCACTTCAGCTTTGGACAACATACTGTAAACTACTTCATCGTAAAAGGCAAACTTTTCTTTCCCAAAGAAGGCGTGAACTTTGTGCAGCCCTATGCCACTCCCTGAAGGCTTTCTAACATGCCCTTTTTTCTCGACACCATGCTATCCCACCAGACCTTGACCCTTAGGGCTTGTTTTCCCATACCACCTCCTTAAATGACATCCTCGAACAACCGCCAACATAGATCCCCTCTCCTCCCTCTTGTCACCTTTCCTCGGAGTGGCATATCAGGAAAGCAGTCAGAGCCATGAGTAACAACAAAGTAGTAGATGAAGAAGGCCTTCATCTCGCACTTTGTTCCTCGGAGGCCATCGCCTCAGCTCACCCCATTGGCCGAGCTCGTGATTGGTACTCTGCATCATCTTGACTTCTCCAATCAATGATTATCTCCCCAAAGCGCCTTCCCCCATTCAGATTCTCCCTTGATGCGCTGAGTCATACTTTGCTGCATAAACAGGTACTGAACTAGTCCATCAGAGAGGATATCTACAAATTGTACATCTAGGTTATTTGGACTTCACCTCTGACGAGTTTGGGCTCGAAGATGCCCTTCTACCTTGAGCACTTCTTGGAATTGTAGGATGGCATCATCGTATGCCCCCCATACACACACAGGCATTGGATGAATGCACTCAAGATTCCTTTCGGGCAATTAAAATTTGGATCACATCGACTCCGGGTGGAGACCAACCATCATATACCATGATTTGACAAGATCTGCTAGATGTGTCACCTAAAGGAACCAGAGACGAAAGTGCACCTCATCTTTAGATGCCTCATATGCTATGAGATCAGAGTATGGTAACACTATCTCTATAAAGACTTGGGGGGTTCCCTTTCTACTTTCTTTCGATATCAGAACCAGATATGCCTAGCCCTCTTCATCAGAGAGAGATTCAGTCACAAATCTCAGTTTCTATATATGCCACCTCTCCTTGAGATCATTAGGTGGATCACCTCTTATTTTGATGTTGATCCGTCTAACTAGAGCAACAAGCGGCGAGCTGAGGATCAGAGTACTTCAGGTAGTAGGGTGGTGAGGCCTCGAGTCTCCCCTCAGCCTCCCTCTGTGGGAGGTTAACTGATTTCTTGAGACAAGCTCAGAGGAGCCGAGCTACACATCAAGCCACACAGCCCCAAAGCATTAGAGGATCTAGTTCTCAACATGTTCAATGCAAGGTGTTTCCTTCCCATCAAATTTCTTCCCAGCCCCAGCAGAGCAGTTAGAGATGTATCCAGAGTTTCTTCCCTTCGTCCTCGGATGCTAGGCGTATCTCTCGATCCTACATCCCCCCAGGATTGTACAACTAGACACCTTGGACATCCTAGAGGACTCTAATACTGAGCCAGTGCCTTGTTCGCCCCCCTCGTCGTCGACTATCAGACTTGGGTGTTCTTGACATCATTAGTCTCTCGTGTTCATTTACATAATGGTGCCTTTGCTATGGTTTTATACTTGTTTATGAGGCCGTCCCACTGATTGTACCCAAAGTCATCTGATTCGACGTTTTTTAAGGATAAAAAGAGAAATTCGACGAATTTTAGGGCATGCCGAATTTAATCGTTAAAGTTCGCCATGAAAATTCGAATTCTATGTAAATTCCTCTTTGAATTCGATGGAAAACTGGAAAACCGGAAAACCGTAGCTCAAATTGTAACTAATTGTAGCCGCCTGCGTTTGGTTGACTGACTTAAGTCTCGAATTCTGAGGTTGAACCCATCACCATCACCCGCCATTGCCATCACAAGATGCCGCTTTGACTATAGTCTGTTGCTCGAGCCTTGCCCTCGCTGTCCACTATCGATCAACTCGAACATGTATTCGAACCAAGTGCGTCGGGTAGCATACAGCTGAAGTATATTGTGAGATTTAACAATATGGGTCATAATTTCATTTTTATCCATATTAATTTTTATTAAAAATGTTCATATATCGTATAGTTGGTATCCAAGTGCGTCGGGTCACATAAGGGTGAAGTATTTTGTGATATTTAACAATATGGGTCATCATTTCATTTTTATCCATATTAAATTTTATTAAAAATGTTAATATATCTTATAGTTGGCATAACTATAAACTATAGTTTCATTTTATCATATTAATTTTTTTTTGTATATGGTATAGTTTGTATAAGTATAGATTATAGTTCATTTTATCATGTGATTAATGGGTATATTAAATTTTATTATATATATATATATATATACTGTGATTAATGGGTATATTAAATTTTATTATATATATATATATATATACTGTGATTAATGGGTATATTAAATTTTATTATATATATATATATAATGTGATTAATGGGTATATTAAATTTTATTATATATATAGCCTCGAATTTAATGCCGAATTTTATCACTAGAATTTTTATTGTTGATTTTTTTGTTGAATTTCAAGGTCAATGAACTCGAACACGAATTCGAACCAGGTGACTTAGATTGTACTTTTCTTTATATTTATTTTATCTTAGTTTTGATTCCAGCATTATATAGGAGTTGCGTTTGCACTCCCACATTGTACTCACACTGGTTGTATCCTTCTAGTCCCATTGACCTACTTTTGTGGTCATTCGTCGGACATTAATAAAATTATCTTATCTTATCTTATCTGGTTTTACTCTTGAGAAGATGCTGTAATCAAAGATAAAGAGTTTCATTTTCAGTTAAAGAAATATTGTATAGATAGCGCTGTATTTTCATGAAATTTATGATGTATGTAGATTGATTAGGTTGTCTTGATTTTTATGGTTCTAACTTCTGTAGCATGCTAATCCCATATAACAGCAAGCTGTGTTCCAAGATGCAAGCAATTATTTTGCCTGTTCTATACATCTATCTGGGATGCTTTCCTGAAGCTTCTATACCTTGTCATTCTTTTTTCACATCCAATGGCTTAATTTCATTGGTTTTTCAATGTTAAGCATTAGTATTTTTATTCACTAAGAAAAACATGAATTATACAGTGTACCTTTTTCAACCTACTCAAGTTGCAGTAATGTCTAAAGTTGTTAATGTAGGGAAACTTCTTTATTGAGTTAAATACTTCATTTGATATTAACAAGGTCGAGAATTGAAAACAAAATCGCCCTTCAGATTTGACAGTTTTGACAATTTGATGGAACATATTAGACATTTTAATGAACATTTGATGGAACATAAGAGACATTTGACAGTTTTGACAATTTGATGGAACATATTAGACATTTTAACGCGTTCTTGTGATGGGGACGGGAAATTTTTGACAGTATTTGATGGCCAAACAGCCTCGGGACGGGCAATTTGGCTGTAAATTTCCGTCCCCTGGATATACTTAATGGAAATTCCGAAATTGTGTTTCACATCCCTTTACAATTTGATCTGGGTACTTTAAGATATATGAATGGGCGCTAGCAACGCCTTGAAAAGAGTGAAGTGTTGGCATTTAATTGTTAAAGGATAAATTGATTTTGAATTTTGGCAGGTGGTGGTAGTCTCAAGATGGTTTGGAGGGATTCTACTTGGTCCAGACAGGTTTAAACATATCAACAATGCTGCTCGTTCCCTTTTGCTGAGTTGTAACTACATTAAAGGTCAAGGCTCAAGTGACTCCTCTCAGCAAAGAAAAGGAAAAGAATCCAATAAAAAAGGTTAGAATCCAATCTATTCCTCATGTTGAATGCCACAGAATCAGACGTTTTTACTGGGTAACTGTGTCAGAACATGGCTGAGAAATTTAAGACATCACATTTACTGACATAAAAAATGTATGTTGACATGATATTATTTTGGAAACTTGCAAATAAGCTAGCTAATTTAACACTTAAACTAAGTTAAAAAACTTCTTTCTAGCAAATTATTGATTTATACAGATTTTTTATGGAAGTCTGAGAATTTTGGTACTGTGCGTACGTTCGGGATTGCTAAGCTGAGTCTCTCTTCAGAATAGTTAATTCTCACACAGGCTTTGCGGAAAAAACCTGCAGAATGGCTGTTACCTGTGTAATCTGAATGAAATTATTGTTGATTTATTTTATAGACTAAATCTGTTTATGTTTGTCAACTGGACACAGGAAAAGGGAAATCAGTATCAAGATCGAAGAATGCCTAAAATTACATTTCCACACAGCATATGTTCGGGTCTTCTGACCCGTTTCAAATCATGAAATATACATATGTAGTTCATTCTTCTTGTTTAGACAAAAGGTATTTGTATTTGATTATTTGCCAATTTGATTTATGTATCAGTGTTAAAACTTTGTATTCTCTAGAGTTAATATATTACATCAGAGATAGAGTTAAACGTGTTGTATTTTAAGGGCTTGTGAATAATTGGTTAGGATCTTTCAGTAATAAGATTAAAATTTTAAACTATTCAGTTTCAATACTCATTTAGAGTTTTCAATATTCAGTTTTTGGGGTTGGATTTATTTCTTTATTTATTATTATTATTATTATGATTATTTTGCATCAAAATAATAGTGTAGTTCCTAGTTGCCCCTCGGGACTTTTTGTAGTTACAGTCAGCCGTGAAAACATTACTCCAGCTGGCAGAAGTCTTATGCATGCTAGCATCCCTCACGAAATTTAAAAACACGTTCTTGCGATGTAAGGGTTTTATTACTGTATATTTTATGTTTGGCTGCGTTTACAAAGCTATTTAATTCTTTTCTAAAATATTATCAAGGAAGAGCTGTTGTGCTTTCTGCACAGGGATTAAAGCCTTTGAAATCTTGGAAGCTGTTATCTCCAAAATTCCTTTACCCCATGGTTTATTATTTTAGAATTCTCAGGCAAAAAAAGCCTAGCCTTCTTCTCTTCAACGACACTTCCTAAATTTTTTCGGCTTTGTGCTCTTCATTATATAGAACGAGAATTCTCTATAGTTTTCTTTGAAACTTCTTTCTCATGCTCAGATTCTGAATCCTTGGTCTTGATATCCCCCAATTGTCTGTTTTTCTACTAAGGTTCATGAACTGGCAAGTCCTTCAGACATTGCCTGAATAGTTTTTTCGCTGCGGGTGTTTTTCCACAACAGATAATGAATTATTAGGTGTCCTTTAATTGCCTCAATACCCATAGAGCTTTTGACTGTACCTTTTTGGGGGAATCTGAATCGATTTCACATTCTGTTTCTTCTTTCAAGCAGCTACAGAGAATACTCTGTAGTGGTGTTTTAAGAGCTTTCTGGGTAGTTATTGAGGCATCGTTATCTATCAATGGATCTTAGACTTAAGTTTCCTTGAAAATGATCCAACTATGAAATATCACTAGCACATTGCATCAGGGAAAATTTTAAGGATCCATACTTATTGAAAATTGTATAAACCTTGGTGAATCTTACCAAATCTTAAAATGTCAACTATAAAATATTTGGCGATATTTTTCTAAAAATATTTTAATTTCCAAGGATTTTATATAGTTTATATAATAATCTAGCGATTTTTAGAGTGAAATTTTTTTATCCCATCAAAATTGGGCGAAACAGGGCTTCAAAAAATGCAGATTGGCGAATCTCTTTTTTGAAAAAAACATGGAAAATAGCCCTTGGAGTAAATTTTGCTCCTTAAATTTTCCTTGCATTGCATTAGTGGCAGATGGAGAATGTTGATATGAATAACCATCCAGCTTGATATGTATGCCGCCACAGGAATTTACTCAGTCAGCCTGCCATACTCCACAGAAACATGAAAGGCATGCACCATGTGGTGTAAAGAATGGGAATCACCATTGGGCAGCAGGACAACAGCCTTCTATTGGGAAGACAGCAGCTTCTTGCATCTTCTCCTGTTCGCCTTGCACTGAAGGAGTATAACTATGAATGTTCACGGAGGGGACAACACTAATTCCATTCCCCATTTGTTCCAGCTCTGCCCGATCAACTAAGGAAGAAGATGCATTAGAAGAAACTGAATTTCCAAATTCCAGCAGCTTCAGATGACGAGTCTGAGTCGTGGTTGTCATGGCAGGGGTAAATGCTTGGCACAAACAATAAAACCTGATAATTGACTAACAATCAGAAGACTCCATTATTGGACAGTGGGGATTAAAGGGTAACACAACGATTGGTTGTATGCCCACCATCCAATCTTGCACTCTTAATTAAATTCCAAGATAAGAACAACTACCTGCTTAAGAATACCTATTGGCGATAAAATAGTGAAATCTTTTGTTCAAACTTCATATTTCTAGGGTCTAGTTACTTCAAAGCAGTTTCTCTTTCTCTAGATATATACTTATCAAAGATCACTCCCAAACTCTCCATGAAATAGAGATTGAATGAAAATTCCAAATGAAATTATTCTCATTTCTCTCAGGATAACTTGGGGTAAGGGTATGGATGGAGAGAAGAAGTGAAACCGTATATTGAATCTGAAACTGTCTTTTGCAAAATGCTGTGTAGAACATTGATAACCTTTTGAAAAATTTGTTCCCAAAGTATCTATTCTCATTAGATCTCAACTATGATCAAGAGGTCTTATAAAGTATATATATATATATATATAGGCCCAACTGAGGCAGTTATAAGTAGTGGGAGGTAAGTCCAATTGGTCAAGAGTATGTTAGGATGCGACTCTTTCTGTTTTACATATCGATATATACAAAAGGGGAAGGGAGGCATATTTGATTTGTAAACTGTTGTGGGTTTTCCATTGGATGAATTCGGCATAATGGATCTTACAACTTAATTCACCGTGTTAATTTAATTCCATAAAATATTGAACAAAATGGAATTGAAAGAGAAATAACTAGAGCAAATAAGTACACAATCCACACAATAACATAAGATATACCCTATGAAAACCCACTATGGGGAAAAACCCAGCCACAAATGAGGACTATGCCTTGCTCTTTATGTCAAATTGCAAATACAAAGGAATGGTACTCTCTATGGAGTTACCTATGACTCTGTGACTAGAATGGCTACTACAGGATCTCCTATCTCCTATGTTCTGATCTAATATCCTTTCCCTAGTGTTGTTGCTCAAATATGGAACAATACTATACATCAAGATAATGGCACCCTTCTTCTCTTGATGGTCCGGTATTTAAAATAGCCCTATAGCTGTCTAGGGTTAATTTTAGGGTTTTTGCTTACCCCAACTCTTGATTAGGGTTAGGGTTTTGGTCCTTCTAGAATGCTCTTGAAAGTCCACACGTGACTAGCTCCACATGTGCAAGAAATGAGAGTTGACCTAGAATCCTCTCGGAACTATGGTGGTCAAAGGTCAACTTGCGAGAGGCATAACTTCCTCATACAGATTTCGATTGAGGCGATTCTTGCACCATTGGAAAGGTTCAGTGTGTGGAATGGAAACGAACCCCTCCAATTGTTTTTGAGTGAAAACTGATGTTTAAAACCTCAAAATGGCCCTAAAGGTTTCATACTTTTTTTTGAACCCGAATTTAAAAGCGAGACTTGCCCCTTAAATAGGCCCTACAAGCTAATTCATCCAATATTCTGACCCTGAAAGCTCCAAATAGGAGGCAAATTATATATTGATCCATTTCAGATCACACCTCCACATTTTGGGAGGCTTTTGGTCCCCAAAATCTTTTACTGAATGAGGTGAGGAAAATTTTCTTCTACCTTCTCCTTGGAGTACCATTTAGCCTTACCTGAAAGTTGTCCTTTCAACCCCACCTTCCAAAGTTCATATTGTCCTCACTTGGTAGTTATGGACTTCTTCTGCTAACTCTGCCTGAGGCTTTGGTGCTAAGTCCTCTATAGAAGGTAAGACTTGCTTAGGTTCCTGAACCAACATGGAAGGTTCATAGAGTTTCAAATTTTCCACATTCACTACGGAGTAAATGCACATTTATGGGGGGAGATCCAGTCTGTAGGCATCATCTTCCACCTTCTCCTATACCTCTAAAGGGCCATATATCAAAGCCTTGATCTTCTTACTAGGACCTTGCAGTTTTTCCTTGTTCAGGTGTAACCATACTTTGCCTCCCACTTTGAATGATTTTTCAACCCTGTGTTGGTCATGCCTGGCCTTGTATTTTTCTTGTGATTTCTTCAATGCTCCCTGTACTTGCAAATGGATTTGCCTAATCTTATTACTGAACTTTTGAGCTCTTAATGCCTCTCCTGTGGTGTCTTCCCCGACTCCCCCTTGTTGTCCATAAACAACATCTAGAGGTGAAGGTGGCAAGTATCCAAAACAAGTTTGAAAAGGCGAGTTACTAATTGAAGTGTGAACTGCTATGTTATAAGAGTGCTGAATGTAGATCAAGTTTTCATGTCAAGTCTTTGGATGCTTTTGATTGTAACCTTTCAAAAGCTGCACCAAATACTTGTTGACTACTTTTGTCTACCCATTTGTCTGTGAATGGAATGTTGTAGATCTCTTCAACTTCGTGTCCATTTTCTCCCAAAGTGTAGTATAGAAGGAACTGAAAAACTTAGTATCATTGTTTGATATGATGCTCCTAGGTATCCCAAAGAGCACCGAGACTTGTTCAAAGACCATGTTTGTTGCTTCTTGTCCTTTGATGGTCTTTTTACAAGGCATAAGAATGCACATCTTGCTGAATCTATCAGCTACCACAGATAAATTGTCGCGTCCCTTCCTAGTAGATGGAAGACCACCCACAAAATCCTTGGAGATGCTCTCCCATGGTCTTGTAGGAATAGGTAAGGAATGGTATAGGCCTTGCTTGTACAACAAAGTATGCATCCTCTAATAAACCAAGCTATATCTTCTTGCATTCTAGGCCACTAAACATACCTCTGCAAGTTCGCAATTGCACCAAAATACCCTACAAATTTGGAGGTGTGTGCCTTTATGATAAGCCGCAATCTCTCGCCTTTAAGAACGCAGAGCTTGTCCAACTTGTAGAGTAACCCATCTTGGAGATGATAGTCGGCTTTGTTATCACCTTTTTCTACATGGAATTGACCTTGTAGGTGTTGAAATACCTCCTTGAAGTCCTCATCTTCTGTGTATTTCTCCTTGTATGCATCATGGGTAAAAGATTCCATGTGCACCAGAGTTCCCAAAGCTATAATATTGGTTGTAGGTTGTCTTGATAGTTTGTCTGCCAGCTTGTTTGTACTACCCTTCTTATACTTGATGATTAGATGGAATTGTTGTAAGAATTCTATCCACTTATAATATCTTGTCCGTTGTAGCTTACTCTGGGCTTGCAAATACTATAGTGGCTGGTGATCAGTGTGAGTGATGGTCTCCTTTCCCTTTTGATAACTCTTCCACTTCTTAACAACTTAAACTAAGGCATAGAATTCCATAGTAGGTGGGGTAGTTTAGGACTCGCCCATGAAACATTTCAGAATGATATCATACTGGCATCCCTCCTTGAATCAAAACCGCTCCCATAGCATACACACTTGCATCTGTCTCTAATTCGAAAAGCTTCTACAAATTAGGCAATGCAAGAATTGGCGCATGACTGATCTTTCACTTGAGCTCTTCAAAGTCTTTATCCCGATTCTTCCCGCACTGGAACCCCCTGTTGCTAGTTGTTATGGCATGGAGGGGTGGAACCACAACCGAAAAGGAAGCTATGAACTTCCGAAGGTATTATGATGCCCCCAAAAATCTCTTAAATTTAGTAACTTTTGTAGGAGTAGGCCACTTAGCGATGGCGTCCATCTTTGCAGGATTAATCTAAAGTTATCCTCAACCACTCACATACCCCATATTCACCAAGGATTGCTGAACCAATTCACATTTCTTAAGGTTTTCCAACTGTTTATGGTTTTTCAAGGTCTCCAACACTTGCTTGAGATGTGAGATATGCTCTTCCCAGGTAGCAGTATAAATCAATATGTCATCTAGATACACTATACCAAATGAATCTATGAAAGGGCATAATACGTCATTCATCAAATGCATAAATGTAATTGGTTCATTGCATAAACCACACGACATTGCTAACCATTCATATAGACCTTGCCTAGTTTTGAAGGCGGTCTTACAAGTGTTTTATTCCTTCACTTGCACTTGGTGGTATCCCAATTTGAGATCCAACTTGGTGAAGTACTTGGCATGCTGTAATTGGTCCAACAGATCACCGATCTTAGGTAGAGGTACCGATTCTAGAATGTGATCTTGTTCAATGCTCTGTAGTCGATGCACATCCTGTAAGTCCCATCCTTCTTGGGTATTATGATGATAGGTGACCCACAACGTCAGATCATGCTTTGCTCTGACAATTGTTACAACTGCTTCTTCACTTCATTTGCTTCTATGGCAGACTCTCTATACAGTCCCATGTTCGATAATGGAGAATCCGACAATGGTGGTATCTTGTGCTCCACCTCCCTCTTAGGAGATGTTGGGAATCTAATCCGTTAAGGATTAGAGAATATGAAGAGTTGTGAGGGAGACCAAGAGAAACATTGGGAATTTGCAACCCAAGGGTCATTTCTCATTGTATTTATATATACATTGACTAATGAGAAAGTAGTGTCTGTTCACGCTAATCCATTGTCTTTGTGATTGTGTATTTGGCTTTGTCAAGCCAATTTGTTTATTTTCCCAATTGGGCAACCTAACAGTTGTATTAGAGCTTCTTTGAGCCTGTGGCTGTGCTCAATTTTTCCTATCCGCTTCTATGCTTTACGCCTTTGTCCAAGTCTGCTCTTAGCATATTCACCGTGTGTACTTTAGACCTGCAACCTGCACTCCCTATTTTTCTCTCTGCATGCTATCATAATTACAAAACACTAATCTAATAGCTACCATCCGAAGAGCCATTTAACCTAATATAAGCAAAGGTCGAGTGTCAACAAATTGAACCAATGGAAGTCATATATCGAAACGTGTGTTGTTAAGGCACTTATCTTAGAGACACAGGGGGCGTCCTTGTAGATGTGTAATGTTGTTGTCATATTTTATTGTTGATTACTGGTTGGTTGGAGCACTACATAGTAGGTTGGCCTTCACTCTCTGTGTATTCACCTGACGCTGTAATTGTTTGCATGTTGTGGGAGACTCTCCACATCCCCGCGACCTGGTGTGACCTTCTACATTCCACAAAACCCTAATTCTTGTTGTGGTGGTATCATGCTCATCCTATATTTTTTTCTTGACTGATCACGTGGTTGGCTATAACTATACGCAACATTGTTCCACACACTATCTGTGCTCTCCATTGCGACCAGTCTCAGTCGTGACCAGTTCCCTCTCTTTTGTGTGCTTACCAATGCCTGCAACTTTACTATGTATTTCTGAGAATGTTGAGCTCCGTGTGCCTACGTTGAAGTTTATTAATGGTGTAGGTGTTAAATTTTCATATGCTTAGCTAAGACATCAGTATTTCATTTCATTTTCATGACAAAAGCATATAAACAGGATCACTGAAAGATAGACAAGCACAACCATAAAAAAAAGGAACACAAAGATTTATCCTGGGAAAACCCTAAAGGGAAAAACCCAGCAAAAGCTTCCTCAATATAGATGCCCCAAAAAGATAAAAGATAAAACCAGCAAGGAGATCAAAGCCTGATCCTCCTCCTTCCCCAGCTACTTCTCTTCTCCACTAATGCACTACACAAGTGAGAGTGTGTGTGTCTAAAATGAGGAGCACTACAACTCTATTTATATTCATCCGTCCACTTAAGTTAACTCATTTGACATGTAGGCTCGAGTTAAATCATGTAGGCTCGAGTTACACATGTAGGCTCAAGTAACCACACTGGGGTGCTGATGACCCACCTTTACAATTAGAGGGGACTACCTCATGACTCTTATTAGTTCTTCCGATTAGGAGCATCGGGGTACAATGTAATACAAGTGGTTCTCCTGGTAGGACCATCGAGGACCACAAAAAAGATACATATAGAATATTCTTCGAAGTTACAATATTTCAACACTCCCCCTTAACGAGAAGGGTATTCTATAGCAACATCAACAACAACAAGAGTAGAGATAGGGGACATCATCAACATCCATAGGGTAACACATCTATAAATCATTGGAAGCTTTTAAACATCATGTAGTCTTCATCTTCAATCTTCAGTCTTCATCATCAGCAACATCTTCAGTCTTTGATTAGCAACATCTTCAGCATTTTGATCTTTCAATTAGCAACGACATCTTCAGCACTTGGACCTTTCGATCAGCAACATCTTCAGCACTTTGACTGTTCGATCAGCAACAACATCTTCAGCATTTTGACCTTTCGATCAGCAACAGCAACAACATCTTCAGCACCTTGACCTTTCGATCAGCAGCAACATCTTCAGTACTTTGACCTCTCGATCAGCAATATCATCATCAACACTTTGCCCTTTCGATTAGAAACATCATCATCATACTCTAATCTTTCGATAAAAAACATCATCATCATACTCTGATCTTTCGATCAGAAACATCATAATCATAGTGCGTCATCATCATACTCTAATCTTTAGATCAGTATGTCATCATCATCATACTTCGATCTTTTGATCAGTACATCATCATCATACTCTGATCTTTCGATCAGTACGTCATCATACTCTGATCTTTCGATCAGTACGTCATCATCATCATACTCTGATCTTTTGATCAGTACGACATCATCATCATCAGCAACAACCTGCAATCCACAACTCAAAGAAAAAAAGTCTTTGGATCATTTTTGGACTTAAAGTCTAGGGATGATACAATCCCACCACATTCTCAACAACCGAAGTTACCGGATTGATTACGGGAGAATCAGTCCCTATCACTTTAGGACTATGTCCAAGGACGATGCAATCCTACCACATTCTCGAGGACCGAAGCCACTGGATTGATTACGGGAGAATCAGTCCCTATCACTTTAGGACTATGTCTAAGGACGATGCAATCCTACCACATTCTCGAGGACCGAAGCCACTAGATTGATTACGGGAGAATCAGTCCCTATCACTTTAGGACTATGTCCAAGGACGATGCAATCCTACCACATTCTCGAGGACCGAAGCCATCCGATTAATTACAGGAGAATCAGTCCCTATCACTTTAGGACTATGTCCAAGGATGATGCAATCCTACCACATTCTCGAGGACCGAAGCCACCGGATTGATTACGGGAGAATCAGTCCCTATCACTTTAGGACGATGTCCAAGGATGATGCAATCCTACCACATTCTCGAGGACCGAGGTCACCGGATCTATTATGGACAGATGTCCCAGGATGATACAATCCCTCTTCATTCTCGAAGATTGAGGTCTCCGGATCACTTTAGGGCAAGTGCCCAGGGATGATACAATCCCGTCACGTTCTCGAGGACCAAGGTCACCGGATCTATTATGGACAAATGTCCCGGGATGATAGAATCCCTCTTCATTCTTGAGGACCGAGGTCTCCGGATCACTTTAGGGAAAATGCCCAGGGATGATACAATCCCACTGCAACATCACTACTCCCCCTTTCGAGGAAGGTCTTTCCGAACAACACCAAGCTTGTCTCGAAAGTGTTCGAACTCTACTCGAGGCAGAAGCTTCGTTAGTACATCATCATCCAAACCATCATCATCTACATCTTCAGTATGTGAATACTGAACTATCACCATCTGTATCTCCAGTATGTGAATACTGAAAGCATCATCATCTCTATATTCAGTATAGAAATACGGAATCACCATCATCTGTATCTACAGTATGTAAATACTGAAATATCATCTATATCTTCAGTATGGGAATACTAAAATCATCATCATCTATATCTTCAGTATGGGAATACTGAAACATCATCATCTCTATATTAAGTATATAAATACTGAATCACCATCATCTGCATCTACAGTATCATCATCTGCATCTTATCTTGTATGTAGAAATACCGGATTTCTACGTGTTATGTTGGAACACAGGGTTCTTTGTCATCACAACTATGGTTATCACATAGAATCATTGTAGTGTCCATCTTCAGGTCAAAGAGACCTGATATCAGCTTCTGAAGCCATATGGCTTCACAACTTAGTAGAGCAATCTGCTATGTATTCTGCTTCAACCGTGCTAAGAGAAACACTGGACTATTTCCTGCTAAACCATGAACTCATAGCAGACCTCAAACAAAAGCATATACCTGATGTGCTTTTCCTGTCTGAGATACTTCCAGCCCAATCTGCATCTGTGTAGCCATACAATCTATACTCATGGATACCATCATAGTATAGAACAAAGTCTATAGTCCCTTTCAGATATCTCATCACATGTTTTGCAGCTACTAGGTGAACCCGTTTTGGTTGAACAAGATATTGACTTAAGGTGTTCACAACAAAACAAATATCTAGTCTGGTATTTGTTAAGTACATCAATGACCCAATGATCTGTTTGTTGTGAGTCACATCCACTAACTCTAATGAGTCATCAACTAACAGCTCCAGGTTGGAGTCCATGGGTGTGGCCATGACTTTGCATTCCAACATATTGAATTTCTTCAATATCTCTACCACATACTTTCCCTGGTTGAGAAAGATTCCTTCTGAACTTTGCCATACTTCCAGACCTAGGAAATAATGCATTAACCCAAGGTCTTTCATCTCAAATTCTTCTGCTAGTTTCTACTTGCTTTCCATGATCCGTTTCTCATTCCCTGTCAAGAATAAGTCATCCACATATAGTAATAGAATGACAGGTACATCTTCTACAACCTTGTAGGAAAGGTTAGGATCGACTTTACTCTTGGCAAAGCCCATGCTCATCAGGAAACTATCTATTCTTCCATACCAAGCTCTGGTAGCTTGCTTCAGGCCATAGAGGGCCTTCTTCAACTTGCATACTTGATTCCATCTGTCTTCAACTTCAAATCCTCGTGACTATTTGATGTAAAACTCTTCCTCAATCATACCATTAAGGAAGGCTTGTTTTTACTTCATCATGGAAGAAACTACCATGATAGTTTTGAAGGAAGTGTACCTTGCTTCCTGGAGTAAGTGTCTCTTCAGAATTAATTCCCTCTTTCTGATAGAAACCTCTAGCCACAACTCTTACCTTACTTCTATCAGCAACATATCTTATCTTGCAAATCTATTTGGAAGATACCACATTCTTGCTTTCTGGTTTGAGTACTATATCCCAAACATCATTCTAGTATCATAACATCTTCTATGAGTTTGTCTTCTCAGGTCATCAACATATCCTAGTCTTCTGCATTCAACCTTGAAGGTTGGAACCCACTTTACTCTTGGTAAAGTCTCGATCCATCACAAAGCTATCCATCATGTCGTACCATGTCGAACTCAGATATAATTTTCTGTAGTCACTCCCCCTGAAGTGGAGTATCATCTTCCCTCTTCATTCTGTATAGGTGGTTCTATGCTTGATATAGACTGGTCAATAGAGTATGTCATGTCATAGTCTATTCTTTCTGGGGAGAATCACGAACCTTGCTTTGTACACTTGTTCCATCATATCGTATACATCATTCTCCATGATCAACTGTTATTCTTTGATCATAGCTTCTTTCACAACATTCTTTTCTTCATATTGAGTTATCTCTTGTACCCATGGTGGTCTTCATCCTTCAAGGTGGATCTACCACTCTCTGAAGCTCTTTCTTCCGTCATGGTGTCTCTGACCTTGGGAGCTT